>VFFE01009149.1:943486-1039320 GCA_008921705.1 Burhinus oedicnemus | reverse complement strand
TTAATATTGGCATTTGATGTTCCGGAGAAAGCACTATAGCGTTCTAGGGGATATCTGCCCATTTGAAATATTGTTTACATGCACAGAAAAAAAATCTAAACAACTCAGATCAGCAGTTGCATGTAAGTAGCATCAAGCTGCCTAAAGTCAAGCCTAAAACATAAAAAAAATTGAAGTAGTGGATGGAGAAGTACTGGAATTGGAAGTATAAAGCAGGACTGTTAGAAGGAAAAAAAAATCCAGTATAAAGCAGGACTGTTAGAAGGAAAAAAAATCCAGAACACCCATATTCAGTGGAAGTGAAAAACTTTAGAAAAAGTAATGCTTACAATGCAGGGACAGAAATGAATCTTATAAGCCTAATACTTGCTGGAAGAAGGTGTCGGGAATTTGGTCTGTGTTCTGCATGTTTGGTATGTAAGGTACTTCATCAGGAGGCAACCCAATGCTCCTGTTCCCTCTGCGGCTGAGACTTGCCCTCCCTTGCCGGTGAAAGAGAGGGACAACTGGGATCAGCTGCTCTTCTTCCTACATTTTGAGTTCTTCGCCCTCACTAGAGGAATAACAAAGGCAGGAAACCTAACATCCAGTGTGACCTGGACAGGCTGGAGTGCTGGGCAGAGAAGAACCTAATGAGGTTCAGCAAGAGCAAGTGTAGGGTCCTGCACCTGGGGAGGAAGAATGCTAGGCACCAATATAGGTTAGGGGTGGACCTGCTGGAAAGCAGTTCTGAGGAGAAGGATCTGGGGGTCGTGGTAGATAGTAAATTATCCATGAGCCAGCAATGTGCCCTTGTCGCCAGGAAGGCCAATGGAATCCTGGGCTGCATAGGGAAGAGTGTGGCCAGTAGGTCGAGGGAGGTCATTCTCCCCTTCTACTCGGCACTGGGGAGGCCACGACTGGAATACTGTGTCCAGTTCTGGGCTCCCCAGCTCAAGCGGGACAGGGAACTACTGGAGAAAGTTCAGCGTAGGGCAACAAAGATGACTGGGGGATTGGAGCACCTCCCTTATGAGGAAAGGCTGAGAGAGCTGGGACTCTTTAGCCTGGAGAAGAGAAGGCTGAGGGGAGACCTTCTTCTTGCTTAGAAGTATCTAAAGGGTGGGTTGAAGGAGGATGGAGCCAGACTCTTTTCAGTGGTTCCCACTGACAGGACAAGGGGCAACGGGCACAAGCTGGAACACAGGAAGTTCCATTCAAACCTAAGAAAAAACTTCTTTACAGTGAGGGTGACAGAGCACTGGCACAGGCTGCCCAGGGAGGTTGTGGAGTCCCCGTCTCTGGAGATTTTCAAGACCCGCCTGGATGCAGTCCTGAGTAATGTGCTCTAGGCAATCCTGCGTCAGCAGGGGAGTTGGACTAGATGATCTCTAGAGGTCCCTTCCAACTCTGAAAATTCCATGATTCCGTGAACTTTCACACCTTCTGGATGTGGCTCAGTGTTTTGCCCCCAGACCCCACTCAGTCAGCTGCACTCCCACGCATGCTGCTGTTGCTCTTACTTCTTTAGGGAAAAAGTGAGGGAAACAGAGCCAGAAGGGAAAGAAAGAGAAAAAATGCAAAGTGGTCCAAAATCCCTTCATGCCAAACCAATCTCTCCTTTAACAGTGGCCAGTGAATAAAAATTTTATATCGTTACTCTTTAGACACTGTAGATTCAGCTTCTTTAGCCTCAGTTGCACGTGCCTGTATTATATCAAGGCTTTACTTTTAGTATCCATAGCCTATTACCTAAATATATTTTCAGTTGCAAATCTCTAGTGATCAGCTCTGAGATGGGCCCCCAGCCCAGGATTACTTTACCATCCTGCAGCCAGCAATAGCAGTGGTTCTTGTGTCCCTTCAGACATGAGGGAACTTTTCTTTCTGCATCCTTTGGGCCTCCTGAACTACTGCAAACTCCTTTGCTGCCCATGGCTCCAGATACTGAGGCAGTGGTTTGGACCATTTTGTGGCAACTGGAACAAACTTTTGTCTCTAATTTAGTAACCTAATGACCTATTTAGAAGAGGACAGAGAGCTCTTCAGTGGTTTACTCCCTTGATCAAAGATTAAATCTGGAATTTCACTAGTTCTATTGATGGCAATAAAGAGGTTCAATAAGGTAATGATTGGGTAAAGATTAGAAAACATACTATGAAGAGCTATATCTCCACTGATTTATTCTGGAGAATCTTCTTCAGCTCTGGCATCTAAATCCCATCTTGCTGACCATTTGACTGGTTTCAGTTTAGATGTTAACTTCCTAAAGGTATTGTGTTTAATTTGAATGTTTAATTCATTTCACCCTCGGTGGATTATTGGTTGTTGTTTGTTTAGTAATCACAGAATGGTTGAGGTTGGAAGGAACCGCTCTGGAGGTCATCTGATTCAACCCCTCTGTCAGGGTCACATATAGCAGGTTTCCCAGGGACATGTCTAGTTGGATTTTAAATACCTCTACAAATAGAGGCTCCACAACTTCTCTGGGAAACCCGTTCCAATGTTTGACCACCCTCACAGTAAAAAAGTGTTTTGTGTTCAGCCAGAATTTCACATTTTTTAATTTATTCCCATTGCCTCTTGTCTTATCAGTGAGCTCCACTGGGTCTGGTTCCCTCTTCTTCATTCCCTCCCATCAGGTGTTTATACATATTGACAGAATCTCCCTGAACCTTCTCTCTTTCAGGCTGAATAGTCCCAGCTCCCCCAGCATCTCCTCACACGAAAGATGCTTCTGTCTGTTGATCATTTTTGTGGCCCTGTGCTGGACTCACTCCAGTAAGACCATATCTTTCTTGTACTGGGAAGTCCAGAATTTATGGAAGGGATCAGGTCTCATTCAAGCAAACTGTGCACTGGTCATCATTTTACAGAAAAAAAAGTTAAAAAAAAAAAGAAAAAAAGTGTAAACTGAAGTAGCACAAATGGGTACCTTTATTGTTGGGTTTTTTTTATGTCACCAGTGAGATGAATTAGGAGAAGGGTTGAAATATCCTCTTACCCATACTTTTAGTCCTTCACTTCCAGTTAAGGCATGCAGTTTGCCCCCCCCACACACACACCCAAGAGTACTCATTCTGTGGATAAATAGAGGGCTTAAGTTTCCAGGGTTGTTAATCTGACACCTTTCACAGCACTAAATTGATTTAAAATTCTAAAAACAATTATTCATACATTGTATGAGGCATTTTCATTGGCATTGCATCAGAGCCACTTGTCCTTTGGATATGATACTGTGTCAAAAGAATCATTACACTTTTATCATAATGTTTTACCAGTGCTTTATGCAATGGAGATTTTTTCTCTTTGAAATGCTTAAAGAAGATCTATTTTGTAAAGTAAACATTTACATTTCTAACAAAATATTTCAGCTTACAAGCTGTCAGTTTTAGAGAGTCAGAGGAGAGAAATAAAATCTTTCAATATTTTATCTAACAGTATCTTCATATCTATATGCACACCAGAATTATTTTTTAACACCTTTAACTGGCTTATGTTTTTAATAACATATAATTTTTATGCAGACTGACAACGTCTATGCCAAGTCTTAGCCTGATACAGATTAAAACAGCTAAGGTATAAACCCCTGAAAAATGGGGTTTATAATGGAAATGGCAACTGACCCTTAACTGTAGCGGTGCTACCGGATGCTGCTATAATAAGCTTCCCTAGATGCCATGGTGTAAATGTATTAGCTGTACTAAGAGACCCACTCCTGGTATAATTATGTTAGGAACCAATAAGACAGCTCAGAAATCAATATGCTAAGACAGATAGAGTAAAGGACCATGGCCAGCAAACTGGGAATAGATTAGTCTGGCAGCTCCCTAGCTGAGCCATGAAGAAGGGGATATCTCTGCTGTTGTAAGAAAGCCATTAATTGTAAATTTTCCTGAACAAGGAACTTGAAGGGAGAGCTTAGGCTATTGTTCATACCACTCAGTGTAGGCTGCAACTATTATTGATCAACAGTTAAGCTTTTTATTCTTATTTCAAAAACCAACAGTGAAAGAAAATCTAAATGTGGAGGAAGAGGGTGCTTCTTTTGTTTTGTTTTATTCCTTAAAGAGACAGCTCTACCCATTCAACACTAGGTTTTCCCTTTTAATTTGGTTTAACCATTTTTAAAATAATGGGATGCTAAAATTTTGCCAGGTTTCCTGTTCCAAAAGCAGCTAGCCCTGTAGAACTGCACTAATTATCTAGTCAATAAAACTCTACAAGTGCAATATGATTGATACGATGTGATAAAAATAGGTACTGCTCTTAACGGCATTTTTAAAGAGTCCAATCAAATTAACCTGTGCCATTAAATACTATCACGCTCTGTAATAATTAAAGCTATGACAATGAGAATTTTCCTGCTGCTAATTTTAACTAATTTCAGTTGATTTTTTTCTGGTTTCTTTTTGACGTAAAAGAGTAATTTGCTTAATAAACAGAAACATAGTATAATTCAGTGACAGTTCTAGGAAAAAAAAATAAAAGAAATGGAAAGGAAACAAAGGCCAACCTTTTGTGGTTACAGTACAGCACATCTGCTCATGTCCAATCAAACTTTCAAAAGCGTAGTAGTAAACAAAAGCAGCCATCAAGCAGGGACAAAGTCAGAGACATAAGTGGTTTGAATGAGTGTGCAATTTCTGCCCATATGACCATCCTGACACAATTGCTCTAATTTTCTTTCCAGAAATGACTGATAAAAGATTTAGGTAATTGCTATGGAGACAGACTTCCTTCCATCACGGGGTATCTTGAATAATACAGCCTCAGGGTCATAAGATGGAGTGTCAGTTTCTGCAGAGTCCTAAATTAATACTTGTCCCTGTTTCAGCTATACTTCCTGTACATCTAATGAAGTGAATGTAATTTATTTTGACAATGTATTGAAAATCACTTGATCAAATGACTATTCTGTAATGAACACAAAACACCATATAGCCTTGAAAACTGTGCCTAAAAAAAGACATAAATACACATCAATTTTTCAAAGCACATATTCCTCTCCTCCTGCAAATGTTGCATGTGTTCAACATAAGATAAAATAAAATAGTTTCTAAAAGCCCAATGATTCATGTGATTGTTAAAAAAAGAGCTTTCCGTGATGCCTCAGTTCGACCTGTGTCCATTCAGCTCCTGACCTTGTCCCCTGTAATCAAAGTTAATTTATCTAGGTGATCTCTGTACACCCAAGTATTGAGTAGCACTCAAAAAGAAATTCAGAAAGCTCCCCCAAAAGCTAATGATCAGTAAGAAGTTTTAAAAATACTGTAGATCAGCTCCAACACAAACTAAAGTTCACGCATGAACAGTCCATTTTGAGGCAAATCTTACACGCACACCCACCAGTAAAATTTCATAGCTTCAGACAGTCTGTAGTCCACTGTCTGGAGTGTTATGACACATTCAACAGCTAATGAAATCAGGTGGGTACAAATGAAAGATACCTGCACAGCTGTCATATGTTGCTCACAATTATAGAAGCTATCAAAAAGCCACAATTTGTGCCATTTCTAATGACAAATATTCCTTCTGCAGGATTGTGAATGCTTTATAATATTTTAAAGTATCCGAATTTTTTAAAGGCAAACACAATCATTTTCAAACACACAGCACAAAATAAAAATGTCGATCATTATTTCCTTCCCCCACTCTTTTAGAGGAAATATAGCTGTTTTCAAGACATATTTTTTTAAAAAATAGTGCATCTGAAATGTACATGAAGTGACTGAAGATGTTTTGAAAACTAAGTAAACCTGTCATGAGCTTGCCAAGGCTGCCAATGTAAAGGCAAACAGCTGTACAATGGCAGCAGAGAGGCACTGTGTTGTGTTTAAATACAGTCAGGCAGAAGCCAGTGGATAATGCTCAGTAATGGGTTAATCAATACTTATTATGGTTTTATTGGTTCACTAAAGAGAGAACAGAACCTAGTGAGCACAGAGCCGAAAAATCACTGCATCTGATCTAGATAACATCTTCTCTCCCTTAGGGATTTCCCTATTCAAGAATCCAATTTACCATGCCTGATTGACAAGGATTGGATCCTAGGGAATCACATAACTCTTTTTAGGACCCAATAAAATCCTAATGGATTTGTCTGACCGGTCAGGAGATTCAAGTTTTACTAAACTGAGGGGCTTTGTTGCAATTAGCCTGTATTCTACTTGCAGTGGAAAAACTAAGCTATTAGGAGTCATTGCTTTCTAAAATGCTGGAGTCATGCTGGGCTGTGAATGCCAGATAGAGTTACCTTTCTTTGCAAAAGGAGACTCTTACAATGGATCACAAAATTCAGAAAGCTTAATGTTAAATCGCATTAAATTGGTGACCCAAATGATGAAAAACAGTATCTTTCAAGTTAAGGGCAATACTTTTCTTTTGCATCTTATGCTATTACAAAGATACTATACAGCAGATTTCAGCCTTTGAAATACATTTTCAAGAATACATGCATTTTTTAAATTAGTATATTTAACACCTCTAAATAACAGAACAAACAGATGAAGGCATTTGTACTCGAAATCCCTTGTGTCAAACTATTACTCATTGTGGAAAACTATTTGCTAATGTTTCAGTTTTGTTGATATTATCTTTTCTTTTGTTTTATTCCTGTGGATATTTGTATGAAAATGAAGATTGGTTCAAGAGAGAGTGCCTGCTTGTTTCACTCAAAGCCCTACCCTACACAAGGGTATAAGCTTTGAGAACTGAAATGTTGTGGCAGCCTATTCCTGGCCTGGAAAAGTAACAGGAGTGCCCCAGACTGAATCCCAAATATTGGGTATCACAGTCTTGGACTAATGATCTAACCTATACCAGACCATGATTCACTGGCCTGTCTCAAGCCTGGTGATTCTTTTGTACCACGATTGAAATAACTTATGTTTTCTGAGCGGAAAGTTTACATGGAGAGCAACTGTCATGCCAGCTGACTCGGCTATAAAGATACATATTAATTTGTCTCCCGCATGAGAAAAATAGAAGCCATTTAATACATTTAATACATTGTTTTGTGATTAAAGTCATACAGAACTGTTTGCAGAAATTCAGCAGCTGTTACTTTCTGTTCCTTTTACAGCATTTATGCAATGAAAAAGTGTTGTTTTAACACTTAATAAATGATCCTCATTTATGTTGTAGTTCTTGACTGGTTTAGAAATTAACGTAAAGGCAGAAATGGCTATAAAACAAAATTAAAAGGAAGCAACAGCACATTAAAGCAATACAAATTTGACCTACAAATCTCTTCCTTTGGAAGGAAAGAATGAAGAAATAACAGCAATGTTACTTTTTGGATTTTCTTCCTTCTTATTGCTTCAAGACACTAGTTTGTCAAGAATATCAACACAAATTTGGCAAACATTCAGTGGTCTGCTTCAGACTTATGTCATCAGTACTGCGCGTCCTTGTTATCTCCCAACAGCACTGAAATATCTGGCGTAGGAGGTGTACAAAAAGAGAAAACTTTAAGTTGTATTATGCTTTACCATGATACTTTCCTCACTCAGTGGAGTAAGGAAAAAAGCTCCTCTGAGGTCTTGTTCGCAGCTTCCAAACATCTTTAGTTAGAAACCCCAGCCTATGCTTCATCTGTTTTACAGATGTCCTTAGACAGACTGAAAATTATCTCACTTAACTTCAGCTAAAAATGAGTCATTGAACAGAATTTAGACATCTAAGCTACTTCTACAGTGAATGGAGAAAGATGAGCGTCTTTGGAAGGTGCTTAATCTCATGCTACTGCAGGGACCACAAATGTCTCTTAGAAGTCCTTGTATGGATAGAACTGAGACGACCAGCTGAGAGCAGAAATACAATTTTTAAATGGTTAAAATTGAACTAAGCACATCTCTCCCACAGTCATGAAGATTTATGAGGGAGAGGGAATGAAACTAAAGAATTGGTAAATCCTCGAAAGATTTTAAATCTTTTCTAAACATTGGAACTTTTTTTGGAGTTCAGATATTTAAATGGCTTGTCTCTATCTCTTATACATATATCTAGACATCTAATAAAAATTCCCAAGGAATTTCATTAGAAAATATTCCTTACCCACAGATGAGCTATTTTTCAGGTCATAGTAACTAATTTTGTGGAAATGTAATGCTCAAGGAAAGTATATATTGGACAGCACTAGGGCCTGAAGTCTTTTATTTATTTAAAGAAAAACAATAGTGTGGTTGATGGCAAGTCAGTTATCCCATATCATCCCCCTGTTGTGCCTTGTTTTATGGTAGGCTTTCAATCTTTTATAGTGTGGATCATATTTTAATAGACAGATTATTTAGAGTCTGCCTTACCTCTCCCAAATCACAGTCACATAGACCACTTCCCTTCTTTTTGACTGCTTGACAGTTTTCTGGTAACTAGACTAATTGCTTCCAATAAAAATTTATGTTAGGAAAGTATGTAGGTCAAAATTTTCAAAAGTGAATATTGGCTTGGAATGCCCACCTTGATACGCAGAATTGGCCTTCATTTTTAGGGGAGAGGTAGCCATCTTCTTCTGAAAATCAAGAAATTTCTTACAGATTATAATGTGCATGTAAGATACAGAACCATAGAATTGTTTAGGTTGGAAAAGACCTTTAAGATTATTGAGTCTAACCTTTAACCTAGCACTGCCAAGTCCACCACTAAACCATGTCCCTAAGAGCCACAACTACACATCTTTTAAATACCTCCAGGGATGATGACTCAACTACTTCCCTGGGTAGCCTGTTCCAATGCTTGACAACCCTTTCTGTGAAGAAATTTTTCCTAGTATCCAATCTAAACGTCCCCTGGTACAACTTAAGGCATTTTCCTCTTGTCCTGTTACTTGTTACTTGGGAGAAGAGACCAACCCCCACCTTGCAACAACCTCCTTTCAGGTAGCTGTAGAGAGGTCTCCCTTCAATCTTCTCCAGACTAAACAATCCTAATTCCTTCAGCCACTCCTCATAAGACTTGTGGTCTAGACCTTTCACCAGCTTTGTTGCCCTTCTCTGGACATGGTCCAGCACCTCCATGTCTTTCCTGTAATGGGGGGGCCAGAAACTGAACACAGTATTCGAGGTGCAGCCTCACCAGTGCCAGGTACAGAGGCAGAATCACCTCCCTTGACCTGCTGGCCATACTTATTTTGATGCAGCCCCGGATATGGTTGGCCTTCTGGGCTGTGAGCGCACATTGTTGTCTCATGTCCAGCTTTTCATCCATCAGTATCCCCAAGTCCTCCTCAGCAGGGCTGCTCTCAATCCCTTCACTCCCCAGCCTGTATTGATACAGGGGGTTGCCCTGACCCAGGTGCAGGACCCTGCACTTGGCCTTGTTGAACCTCATGAGGTTCACATAGGCCCACTTCTCGAGCTTGTCCAGGTCCCTCTGGATGGCATCCTATCACTCAGGCCTGTCAACCTCACCACTCAACTTGGTGTCACCTGCAAACTTGCTGAGGGTGCACCCATTCCCACAGTCTATGTCACAGATGAAGATATTAAACAGTACTGGTCCCAATATGGACCCCTGAGGGACACCACTTGTCACCGATCTCCATCTGGACATTGAGACGTTGACTACTACCCTCTGGATGCAACCATCCAAACAATTCCTCATCCACCAAACAGTCTACCCATCAAATCCCTATCTCTCCAATTTAGAGAGAAGGATCTTCTAGGGGACCGTGTCAAAGGCCTTACAGAACTCCAGATAGACGACATCCATAGCTCTTCCCCTATCCACTGGTGCAGTCACTACACCATAGGTTGGTCAGGCAGGACTTGCCCTTGGTGAAGCCATGCTGGCTGTCTTGAATCACCTCCCTGTCCTCCATGGGCCTTAGCATAGCTTCTAGCAGGATCTGTTCCATCATCTTCCCAGGCACAGCTGTGAGGCTGACAGGTCAGTAGTTCCCAGGGTCCTCCTTTCTACCCTTTTTAAAAATGGGTGTGATGTTTCCCTTTTCCCAGTCACCAGGGACTTCACCTGAGTGCTGTGACTTTTCAAATATCATGGAGGGTACCTTGGCAACTACATCAGCCAATTCCCTCAGAACTCTGGGATGCATCTTGTCAGGTCCCACAGACTTATGTATGTTTATGTTCCTCAGGCGGTCATGAACCTGATCTTCTCTTACAGTGGGAGGGACTTTGCTCCCTCAGTCCCTGCCTTGCGGTCTATCCACTTGAGAGGCGTGGGAAGAGAGGTTGCCAGTGAAGGCTGAGGCAAAAAAGCTCTTGAGTACCTCAGCCTTCTCCTCGACTGTTGTTACCAGTTTACCAGTCTTGCTTATCAGGAGAGGTATGCCTTCTTTCACCTTGCTTTTCTGGCTGACATACCTGTAGAAGCCCTTATTATTCTTTACATCCCTTGCCAAGTTCAGCTCCAGCTGTGGCTTGCCCTGCCTGACCCATCCCTACACAACCAGCCAGTGTCCCTACACTCTTCCCAAGATACCTGTCCCTGCTTCCACTGCCTGTGCATTTCCTTCTTGCCTTTAGTTTGACCTTGACTCAACCATGCTGGTCTCTTGTCCTCCTTTCCTGATTTCTTACACCTGGGGATTGAGAGCTCTTGTGCTTTATGGAAAGCGTCTGTAAAGATCTGCCAGCTCTGTTCTGCTCCCTTGTGCCTGAGTGCAGTTTCCCAGGAGTTCCTCTTGACTAACTCCTTGAAGAGCTGGAAGTTTGCTTTCCTAAAATTAAGGGTCCCGACTTTACTCTTTGCCTGACCTATATCCCTCAGGACTGCAAACTCTACCAGTGCATGATCGCTGCAGCCCAGGCTGCCTCCAATCTTGATGTCACCAATTAGCTGACTAGCATTGGCAACCATCAGGTCCAGTATCACATCCCCTGTGGCAGGACTGTCGATTACCTAGCTTAAGAAGTTTTCCTCAATGCACTCCAGGAGTCTCCTGGATTGCCTACAGCTTGCTGTGCTACTTTTGCAGCAGATGTCAGGGCGGCTGAAGTCCCCAGCAGGACAAGAACCTGCAAGTGTGATGCTTCCTGTATCTGGAGTAAGAAGGCTTCATCAATAGGCTCCCCTTGATCAGTTGGCCTGTAGTAGACACCAACCACAATGTTCCCTTTGTTGCCTTGGTCTCTAATTTTTACCCATAGGGTTTCGACCAGTTCGTGGCTATTCTTCAGAGACAGCTTTTAACACTCGATCCATTTCTTGATGTAGAGGGCAACGCCTCCGCCCCCCTTCCTCACCTGTCCCTTCTGAACAGTCTGTAGCCATCAATAGCCACCCTCCAGTCATTGGATTCATCCCATCAAGCTTCAGTAATGGCAACTAGGTCATAGCTTTCTAGCAGCACGATGGCCTCCATTTCCTCCTGTTTGTTGCCCATGCTGCATGCATTGGTGTAGAGGCACTTCAGCTGGGCTGTTGGCCATGTCACCTTCTTAGAGGAACACCCCTCAATTCCTTTAAAGTATTTCACTGGTGTTTCCCTCTTAGCTCCTATTACCTCAGGAGCCCCTGGCTCATCTCTGTGATACTTCAAGTGTGCTGCAGTGTAGGCAACACATCCCAGAGCAACAGGCTGAGGGCCCTAGCTTAGCAACCTATCCCTCTAATCTTGGCGTGTCGTCCCACAGCTTGTCATGGGCAAGCCTGACATGATCCCGCTCCCCCTTTGAGCCTAGTTTACAGCTCTGTCAATGAGGCCCTCCTACTTGTGAGCAAAGACCTTCTTCCCCCTTTCAGAAAGGTGAATCCCATCTGATGCCAGCAAGCCTAGTGCTGTGTAGGCCATACCATTATCGATAAACCCAAAACTGTGGTGGTGACACCAGCCACAGAGCGATGTATTAATAGACTGGGCCCATCTGTTTCTTCCAATGTCACTGTCTGCAACAACGAGAAAGCCTATAACATTGCATGGGGTTATTGTGACACAAGTGCAGGACCTGGCACTTAACCTTGTTAAATCTCATATGATTGGCCTCACCCATTGATCCAGCCTGTCCAGATCCCTCTGTAGACCCTTCCTACCCTAAAGCAGATCAACACTCCTGCCCAACTTGGTGTCGTCTGCAAACTTATTGAGGGTGCGCTCCATCCTCTCATCCAGATCATTGATAAAGATATTAAACAGAACAGGCCCCAATACTGAGCCCTGGGGAACACCACTGGTGACTGGCCACCAACTGGATTTAACTTCATTCACCACTGTGCTTTGGGCCCGGCCATCCAGCCAGGTTTTTACCCAGCAAAGACTATACCCATCCAAGCCATGGGCAGCCAGTTTCTTCAGGAGAATGCTGTGGGAATGGTGTCAACGGCTTTGCTAAAGTCTAGGTAGACAATATCCACAGCCTTTCCCTTGCCCACTAAGTGGGTCACCTTGTCACAGAAGGAGATCAGGTTAGTCAAGCAGGACCTGACTTTCAGAAACCCATGCTGACTGGGCCTAATCACATGGTTGTCCTGTACGGGCCATGTGATGGCACTCAAGACGGTCTGCTCCATAACCTTTCCCAGCACCGAGGTCAGACTGACAGGCCTGTAGCTCCCCGGATCCTCCTTTCAGTCCTTCTTGTAACTGGGCGTCACATTTGCTAACTTCCAGTCAACGGGGACCTCCCCGGTTAGCCAGGACTGCTGATAAATGACGGAAAGTGGCTTGGTGAGCACTTCTACCAGCTCCCTCAGTAACATGAGTCTCCAGAATGCTTTAAAAATTCTTTTTCAGTTTCAGAATTGAAACAAAACTGCAATTTTTAACAAATTTTCACTTTAATTTCAAACTTTAAAGTATTTAATTTGGTTCTCAAAAACCATATTGCAATGTAACAATGAACATGACTATAATGTTAATTAAAGCAATTTCTCATTGAAAAATGTCTCTGATTTCAGCATTCCCGAACCTTTCAGTGTGGTGTGATTTTTAGACATGTTGTGGCCAAGTTGTACCAATTAACAATAACAAGGAGGTTCCAAACAAAATCCAAATTTTCAAATCTGGACTCCTAAAATATAGTTCCAGAGTCTATGTAGATGTACATGGAGCACCTAAATTCTCCTGGATACTGAGTCTACTCCGTTGTTCCAAAAATCAGTCATTGCTTCCCTTAATAGTAACATTTCCTAATATTATTGAAATGCACCTTTCTGTCTGTGACTATGAATTAATTGCCTACTTTTCTTGTTTTCTGATGTGGAGATGGTATGGATACTGACTATGCATTCGCAGGATATCTACTTCAATTAGCATTTGAAAATTATTTCAAAGGGATCTAAAGTTTAGTCAAAAGTGAGCTATTTATTCTTGTTTTCTGTGACCATTTTGTTCCTTTTTAAAATGTAAGTTTGTTCATACACAGTTAAAAAAATGGTTTTTAGTTTGCTTTTCATCACCATTTGAAATGGAAAATAATAGTGCTAAACTTACTAGGTGCAAGCCAAATTGTAGCCATATACATGCAATGTACATTACACACATAATTTTATACATATATGTATGCTTTCTGCTTTTTTTTTTTTTGGTATATACTTAACACAGCATAGGGTTAGAACAGAACAGAAACAAAACAAATGCAGAAGACATTATGCCTTATGAAATACGCTGCTGTGTTATTCTATTGATGATTCATTTATTTTTGTTTGGCTTCTTTAATGATTTTTAGTACAAAGAGGCTATCGCCTTTTAAAGCTGTTCCATACATTTCATTGCCTTTTACTTGAAGATTTCTTCCCACTTTGTTATAGTAATAAATAAGTTCATTTAACAGCAATTCAAACAAAAAAATCAAATCTTTTTATCTGCCTCTTAAACTTAAGCTGCTATGTCTACTTTGGGTGCCTTTACCTGTTAAATGAATGGTATTAAGAAAAAATACGTATCAATGTTGCAGAAAGGGAAGTTCAATTTTAGGCCTTTTTTCTCATGCCAAAGCACAGGTGCTTCAGATACACCTAATTATAGCAGTAATTAAAGTTATTACCTTACCTGTTTATTCAAGGACACAAGGACTTCTAATGGGAACAAATCAAGATATAAAGACTTGCTGTGAATTAGGTTTGAAGGCTTGAGGGGATAATGAAGGACGTTTGGAGTTGGGTTTCAGTCCTGTACAATAACAAAAATAGTAATTCAGCACCTCTTGCTTTTCCTGGAACCGTCCCAACAGTTCAGGAGAAGAAAGACAAGAAGATTACCTGAGTAACATGATCTTAAGGTACCAGAGAATAATGGTGTTCTCCCATAGCCACATCTATGGCAGAGCCTGCTGCCAACAGAAGATGGGACCGCTACAAATATCAGCCCGTCAACCTGAGAACAACAAATCTGTTCAGCTTCTTGTCACAGATCCTGTCAATATAGCACAGGCCGCAGAAGGACAGGTGAAATGCGATTCTGCTGTGGGCAGTGCACTTGTGAGTCCTTGTCTTAGTAAAATGGCATGACATGACTAGTGCTGCTTTCACAGAGATGTAATTTAGGACTGACAGTACATTGAAAATATCTTTCTGCTACATGTTTTCTTAGACAGTGTGCCTCCATTAAGGTAAGGAAAGAGGAACTATGGCAACTATAGGGCAAGCTAAGTGATTTACTGAGCTTCTATACTTGTTCTATCATTAGTTCTATCATTTTGAACCTAGCAGGTTCAAAAAAGGTATGTCATACTGACTGGGAAAATTCCTATTGAGTTGCTTATTGGCTTTAATATAACAGTGTATATGCACATAACTCAGGATAAACAACTACAGAATGTGTTTGTATATTACCAGCCAACTCAAAATATTAAATGTGCATCACTTAATGAATTAGATTAGTCACACATTTTAAATATTCTGTTCTTGTTGTCTGGTTTCATTATGTATATTTTACAGCAAATTATTAGGAATGTTGCTTGATAAGTTGGAAGATAATATATTTCAGTTATAGCTATTATATTTTGTTTCTTTGGGGCTGGTACTTCCAAATATTAAAGAAAACACGAAGCCTCTTCTAAAAAGTAACTGCATATAACCGGGAAAATTAAATGACAGAAAGGAAATACTTACATTTTCCTTTTTGATCTGATAGGTGCAGGTCAGCAAAATGAGGAAAACATTAAATTGGGATAACAGTCTTTCTTTTATTGCATGTGTCCCACAAATAAAGAAACAGATTTTATATGCTAGTACAGTGGGAATTTACAGCAGCAGGTGCGTGATACCTGGTTAGAATTTGTTCACACCAAAGCAAAACACCAGCATACTGTTGATTAGAACCAGGACTAAAACATGGGATTTCCTTACATTAAGTTTGATACTTTTTTCCAAGAAAAATTGGGAAATATGCCATAGTTTTATACATAGGTGCTTCACAAGCTGCACATTTATAATGTAGCTGAGGGGGACTGGCCTCACTGGCCAAGCCATCCCACAGTGCTGTTCTTATGACTTCCATTCCTATGCTTATTTTCCCAGCCCATGATGTCCCTTAAGAAGCCATCAGGAAACAAATGGGGTCTAGATGTTAATTTAAAGCCAGGACCTTGCAAACAGATCCATTCACACATGTCCCATTGATTTCATTAACTTTGCAAGATGCAGAATTCAGGCCCAAAGGGTTATGTTAATTCTGTATAGGGACTTTGAGGAAGCTCTCCAAGATTAGGGGAGGTGTGAAATAGGTTTCTTCCTTCAAAATGCTGAAGCTCTTCTGATGTTGTCTGGGTCACACTAAAGAAGATTAGAACCTCAGGGAAAATTTTAGGAAAGCATTTTATTTACAGATAATTCTCCTTATCTTTTATTTATTTTCTCTTTTCCTGCCACACTGCTCTTTTGTTAAAAGAAACATCAGCAAAACCACAGACTCTTTTGTAGTTTCCTACTGATTACTCCCTACCCAATGTCCTAATCCTTTATTTGTTACATCACAAGTGGTTATTATAGAAATTACTGAGGTTATAAGCAAGGTTATGATTTTAGTGGTGGAACAAGCAGTAGAAAAAAATGGGCATTAGGTAAATATGTAACCCTTGTGGGATTTATAATTTGTTCACGAACCAGTAATTTCTCCTTTTAAAGTCAAGAGGTTTCATATAAATGCAGTCACACTTGCAACATTGACTCCAGGACAAACACTATCCCAAAATCTTCCCATTGAATCATTGGTTTTGATTCCAATTTCCATAGCAACAGAGACCGAGCTTTTCTGAAGTGGTAAAGAAATGTTAGTGGACTTTTCACATTATTCAAAATTCAAAGACTTCTCCACTGTGAGGTGAGGTAGCAGAGTTATTAAGGGAAACCCTGGAACTTGGCACACCTATAGACAGCTAAATACAAACTTCTTACTTTAACTACTTAGTTTATCTAGCCTAAGGCCTAAAATACAGATGTTCAAACACAAGAGTAGAGATCACTTCATTTACTGTCAACAGGAGGCCACTTCTTCAGGAAGTGTCTGTAGACAAGCCATAGCAAGCACAAGACACCAAACAGCTGATCTCACATCACATCTGTGATAGACATATAAGCATTTTGTCCCCTTGCCATGCTCTGACTTAGAAGTCCTGTATTCTGGCTCCTGCTCCCTCAGTCATGTGTGTGCACATAGGATGGGCTAAAACTCAGGACTGTTACTTTTGGGACAAGTACCCTTGTTTGTGTAATTTAAAACATTCCCTAAGATGAAGAATGAACTTCACAATGACTAAGTCCCTTCTGGGATCTCTTACAGGTGCCCAGCAGCTTCAGCTGAGCTGCCTCGGCATAAGTTGCACCACAATGTCAGCACAGAGGGAGACGCAGGCTGAGCAAAGGCACAACTAGAGAGTTTTAGATTCTTCTAGAGTCAGAAGAATTACACTTTCCATGACATTTCCTTTCTTACTATGACTAATTTAGATTATAATTTCCTCCAGGCAGGGATCTATCACTGTTTATTTTAGAGGGAGATCTTCCACATACCATAAGGCTCTAATACTCTCAAAGTAGGAGTAGAAAACAGAATATATATGGCATTTCAGGGAGAATTGCTTCGGAATACCTTATCTTTCTGTTGTTAGTTACTGAGCCAAAAATCTCCCTCTGAAGGCAATAAAAGACACTTGCATGAGTAATGATCAAACCTGGACTATCTACTAGAGCCATGTATAGCTCATCTTTTTCTTTTTTTTCTTTTTTTTTTAAAGGATGTTCTTCTTTCCCTCTCTCTTAAATGTATTTGCTTCACCATATTTTTCCTTTGTGTGTCACTATATTCTTCCTTTTTGTACATGTACAACAAACCTCAGTATTCTCCTTGCAACTCAATTATCTGAAAGCATTTAAAAAATCCTTTGCATCGCACAGTATCAGTCTTTTGACAAAGAACATAGCACTGTGACTGATACAGTTAGTAAAATTAAATACATATACTATCTAAATTTTCTCATTTTGCTTGAAGTCCTCTTTCCAAGGTGATTGTGCTTGTTCAATAAAAGTCTTCTCAGACAAGCTTGCCTTCATTTGTTTATTAGAGTGAATGAATGCCATTCTTTCTAGAGAAAACCCCTCTTTGTGAAAATACTGAATTATTGGCACTATAGACCTCCTTGATGACACCTATTCCCACTTAAGTGCCACAAAAAGAGAGCAGAGGATAGTAAGACATGAAGTCCAGGGGCACTCATAGCAGACATCATGACAAATTATGTAACATCAAGCACCTGGGAAACCCATGATGATTGTTTGGAGTGTCAAAATATCTGCAGACTGTAACAGGAAAGTGCTGCCTGCTTTCTCACTTTGTTTTTTAAATATTCCATGCAGTCTTTGAAGGCAGTCCCATGGCAGCAGACAACAAACTGAACTTCAAAGAAATAATGGATTCTGACATAGTGCATGATTTTTTTCACTTTCCTTGAATTTTCACTCTCCAGTTTTACACTTTCCTGGAGCAAGAAGCAATCTGCCAAAAGGGTGCAACTTGAACTGGTCAACAACTGGGTCTCTGATTCCCTTTCATGCTGCAGAACTGAAAGCGATAGATAGTATGTTCTTTTTCACTTTAAAAGCGCTCTTGGTTTGTGCATGGAAAAGTACAAGAGGCAAACAGAGAGTGCCTTTCCCACATGTTTCTCTTGCTAGCCTGCTTATAGGTGAGAGACCGTTTTTGTTACCATCATGATCTAGAATCTTTTTTTTTTTTCCTTAGTGACCTTAATTTTCTAATAAACAAGCGAGAATATGCTGACCACAAGAAATAGTGCATTTAAAATAAACATAGGGCAAATGAGCAGTCGGATCATTGCTGGCCATCCCCAGATAAGTCACAGTGGTTCACACATGGACTAAACCTTGTGAGGTACTAAACACTGTTCCTCCATCGGCCTCACACTGCAAGGACAGCTCTCTAGGAAATGTGGGCTGTTATATCATGTTTTCTACTGCAGTAGATCAGGGATTAAAGATCAATATAAGCAGCTTTGACGCTTCAAAGTCATTTGCCTAAACACATACTATAGATACAGGACAAGAATGGAGTTTGTCATATACACCTCTCTCCTAGAGAGAAGCTTAAAGTGCCCTCTTACACAGTGCAATTTACCCTGAGTGCAGATTGCATTACAAAAGGGTGAATGGCCTCTACAAGGCAGCTATTCCCACTCCTTTGCAGATGCATGGGGAGTGAGTAATGTCTGGCTATGACCCTTGCCCCGACATACTGACCAGCACAGCCTGGCTGGTGCAGAGAGAAGAAATCATCTGTACCAGGTAAAAGGCTAATGCAGTTTATTTTCTTCCTGGAGCAAGGGGTAATCAGGGACTATATTGTGACTCTCTGAGTCATGGTTCAGTCCCTGATCTCCGGAGACAGGCAGAGAACAACTGCTAGGGATAATTCACCAGTGTGCCCCACGAAAACCAGGTGTTAAATACAGAAGAGAGCGTTGCATTTTAAGGACCAGAAAAACTACCGAAAAATGTGCAGAAGACGCGTGCAAAATGGTGCAGCCTATTTTCTTTTGAGTGACTTTTACCCCTTTGTAATTACAGCATACTCTACCTTGCCCGTGTTCCTGAATTGTCCCAGACTATTATCACAGATGCTCTGATCATTTCTACAATTGCATTGCTTGTAACTTTCAGTAATTATTTTTCTAATTAAATTTTCCACATTTTTCCACAAAAATTAAAAGATGGGCCCAGGTTTAACCATTTTAAATATATTTCTTTCATCTCATTCCTACTAAGATATAGAGTTCTTATACTAGAAAAATTTATCCAGCATAACCTTCAGCTGGAACCAAAGGCTTGTTAACATGGCTCTTTCTGTTTGTGAAAAACTACAAGATTGGAGTTCAGACACTCTGTAAAATTTTAAATTGTAACTTTTTCCTGTTTTTTATTGCTCTTAAAAATATTGTCATTTATGCTGCTATTTTATTTCAAATATATGATAAAACTCTTGCAAATGCTGATTTTCAGCCATCAGTATGTATGAACTAATTAACTGGGGTTTTTTCCACATTGTGGGACCAAGAATGGTCACAGAAAGTTTTGCTGGAGTGAAATCTTGGACAAGAGATACAAATCTGAATTTATAGATTTGATTATATCCTCCTGCACATGTTCCTAAATGCAAATTATTATTCACCAAACTTGTCTTAATGCATTTAATGAGAATGCTTGGAGGAGTGTATATTACTTGTATGATAAACATATTGCAAGACCTGGCCAATATACATAAGGTGATATTATATCAAACAGTGGAGATTCTATGTGAGATAGACATATTTCTGTTCCCCTCAGGGTAATGATCGTTCAAGGGCATGTCTAATGCATCCCAGTACTTCTATTTTTTGCACTCTGAAAAAGTATGGGGAGATTCAGTAAGCGTGCAGTACCAGGTCTGCTTTTACTGTTGTTGATTAGGGATCAGGCAGACAGTTTCCTTCTCTGACATCACTTTATTGCAGTTTTCAAACAGACACTTCACACTTTGTGTGAACACCAACCATAATTTCTGTCACGATTCGTTAAGATCCAACAAACCCTCCTAAGGCTACTGATGAAACTTCAGCAGTTAATATTCAAAACATGAAAATCTAGGCTTGGATTCTAATTTGCTACTGATGCAATATTAAAGCAATATATGTATAAAACATTAATGCTGTGTTTGTTCTGAATTTATTTTATTTAATTTTTTACACATGGATAAAACCCTTGTGGCCTTAAAACAACATGTCTCATTTTCAAGGATGTCCTGGGGGGCAAATAGACAAGGAATATACACACAGCTTGGTAACCTGAACAATAGTGTGGTAGAGGAACTGTGCTGAAAGATATATTCTTTCATGAGCAATAAGGGTTTTGCTGATAAAAATAAAAATGTCGTCTTATCTGTTTGACCAGTTGATAGGATATAATTTCTAATACTACACCCTTGAACCCATCCATAGAAGAAGAAGCCTGGAGAAAACTTGGAGATAAGGTCCTTCACTTATTCCATCAGTATCAAGAAAAACTCAGACTTACTTTTCTGACAGAGCCTTCCTTTTCAATAATCAGATTAACTCATGCATAAGAAGTTTTGTGCATGTTAATTGTTCTAATCAGGAAACAAATTTTGTGGTAATTCTGGCATCGTCTGTAATGCTGTCCAACTCTAAAGGTTTAAAACTAAAAAACCCAGAAGTCTTATACTCAGAATTAGATCAATTAACAGTGTACTTGTAAAGTTCAGAAAATGTTAAGTTCTCATATCATTTTTTAATTTTCTCCTCAGAAATATGAAGCTAGGATATGCTGTGCCATATTTGATTTTTGGGCGCTGCCTGCTCAGCATTCATCATACCCAGTCCCACTGAACTTTGACATTAGAGATTTGGAGAGAAATATAAAGAAACTCTTTCTCTGTGTCTCTATGTCCAGTGTTCAGCTACACTCAGTAGCTGCAATCAGTGAAGTTTCCAACTATCAGTGCTGTGAGGTCCTGGAACAGTAGTGGTGACAAAAATAATGAACTGCATTTTAAATGGAGTTTAATAAGGTTATGAAAAAGATTATATGACGTGGCTTCCTGGAATACCAGAGGCCTGAACTTGATGATCTCAGCGATCCCTCCCAGACCCGTGTTCCTAAATTTAAAAGGTTTTTTGCTTTTAATATTTGAATTGCTAAGTTGTGTAAAAATCCTAGTATGACTTCATTTTTCTAAATTCTTTCTTTTCTTCAAGTAGAGAACCACATTCTGATTTGTAGACACACCAGCATAATGCGGGTTATAATGATACAGTCATAAAAGTCACTTCTATAATGCATGAAACAAAGGTTCTACTCTGCTCATATTCCAAGCTAAACACAATAAAAAACACCCGGCAAACTCCTTGGGGTATAAGGACTCAAGTTCTGCATAAAATTTTCAAAGTGATAGAGTAACAAAAAATCAGCTGCGCTTAAGATACCATTCATCATTTTGCAAATCAAGTCAAGAATTACCGTATCAATTGTTACCTGTCTGCCAGTTCCCGAGTTATCCAAGATATAACATTAACATTGTGAATGTTCTAAGCAAATTTTCTTCCATTCTCAGTGCAAATAAGTAGTTGATTTATTTGAAGTTCTTTAAGATATGAAAGAGCCTTGAGCTTTCTACCCTCAGCATGTTAATAGTAACAGTGTTCCTTATTCATTGCAGCTAAAGGCTACTCTTAGCTTGTCCTATATTTGCACCCTTTTTTTTGAGAGAGAGATATCAGCCAATGGAAACACTTATGTAAGTGGCAGGTTTCATGTCCTGCTTTGCCTCAAAGCAGCCTTCATGGAGAAAAATAGGGACTTTCAGAAGGATTGTCTGTCAAACTCAAAACGTGCATCATCTACCTGGACATGCTAAGTCTGAGTCATAAGCAAGGGAAGAAAAAGCAAGGACATAGGTCTGGACCTAACTGGACACTGGTCATCTTGAGATTGTTATTATAAGAAAGTAAGAATGAACAAGGAATAAAATAAGAGGAAAGTTTAAACATCAGGTTACACAGGTTTAACATAAAAATTGTCCCATGTAAGCAGAGTTGGATCTTGCATAGGAAATAAAACCAAAAAAATGAACTGTTATGTAGCTATTTGAATTTAAAGAGAACAAAAGAGAGCAGTGGTACTAAATCTATACTGAAAATAAATATTCTATATCTGTCCCACAAGCTAAATTAACATCTTGCTTCAGTTTTCAATGAGTGTGTCAATGCTGAATGTGAAAAACACAACAGGATCACTAGTGAATTAAGAAAACACAAAAGAAAATTCAAGCATCTGAAGCAGAGGCAAAGCTCTTTCAGTTTAATGAACTAAAATCAAATCAGATTGCATGATGTCATTGTGGATATCTGAAAGAGCTGCCATATGAAATTGCAAGATCTTGTATTAAATCTTTTAAATAAATCTATCAAGTCACAACTCTACTGTTTTAGTGTAACACAGAAAATTTAATTTCATAATTTAAGAAAAGGCAATGAAAATGGTCAAGGCACTGTTATAGAGTCTCCGGAATTTGATTCCCATTTTATGCAAGGCATTAGAATGAAATGCATAAAGGTAAGGAACTTAAGCTGCAAGAGTTATAAATATAGAGCTCCTCACAGAGCTCACAACGCCATGTGGTTCTGTATCAGTGGTGTATTTGCAAGCCATATAAATTGTTCACATAGAATTAATCTGAGTTGTGGTGGGTTAACCTTGGCTGACTGCCAGATGCCCACCCAGATGCTCTCTCACTCCCCCACTTCAACAGGACAGTTGGGGGAGAAAATAAGATGGAAAAGCTCATGGGTCAAGATAAACGCAGGAAAATCAGTTACTAATTACTGTCATGATCAAAACACACTTGGCTTGGGGAAAATTAATTTAATTTATTGTTAATTAAAAATAGACTTGGGTGGTGGGGAACAAAGACAAAACTAAAAATGTTTTCCGCATCCCACTCTCATCTTCCCAGGCTCAACTTTACTCCTTCATTCCCAACTCTTCTATCTCCTCCCCCCCTACTCCAAGTGGTGGAGGTGGGATGGGGAATGGGTGTTGTGGTCAGTTCATAACAGTTGCTCTCTGCCAACACCTTGCTGCGTAAACAATACAACGGTTTCTGCATATCTTAAAAAAAGTATCAAGCTCTTATAGCTACTCAGCCATGTTGAGTAGCATGCGTATTTACTTCTATGTAATGACATAAGCATATATCCAACTTGTATCTTCCAGGAAAAAATAATCATTGAAAACAATCTATGTGTGATATAAATTAATATTTTCTTCAGTAACTAGTTATTTCAAAGAGTTTTTAGGTTTTTTAGTTTGTTTGCTTTCTTTAATAGAAACGAAAATTCTCTGAGTTGTAGATTTGTTGGTGTTAGTGGTAGTAGGGTGACTGCTCAGATTTCTTCATTTTTTTTAATTCACTGTTTGAGGGGAATAAAGGGTTAGGCCTTTAGATATCTGGGGCAGGGTCATTAAACTGATTTGAAAAATGCAATAATGCTCTAAATGGACACCTGAGATCTCTAGGAATTCAGAAATTGAAGAGTTACTGAGTTTTGTACCAGATTGATAAGACACCACTTCAGTGCTACCTTGTGTGATGTTTTCTTATTAGAATGGTTGTTAAAGTGCTGGAATCTGAAATAACATTTGGTTAAATAATAGACAGGGTGTAGATACTGGTGCAAACTTCCCTACCTTGCCTCAGTAAAGTTACTTTACTGTCAGACTAGGAGAACATCTTCTAATCATTCTAAATTAGCTACTTTTACATGTGCTTTCTGTAGATGTCTTCCACTAAGACTATAACCAATACGACCTCTTTTATATTAAGAGGAGTTAGACTAGCAGCATGTTGCATGTTTAGTGGTCATCCTTAAAATACCTGTGTTCATCACTTAAGAGAACCTGACTATCCCATGTTATTTTGCAGTGTCCCATATTTATAATCGTAAATATTTAAAGATAGAGAAATCAAGTAAAATTTGGTGCTGCAGTAAATATTGCTACTTTTTAAATGTCAATATTGTTGTTTGTTTTGTTGCTGTTTAGGAGAAACACTTCTTGTTGCAAACATATCATTTTGCAAATATTTCCTTCCTTCACTGCTCAGTGCCTTATTTTGTTACGCCTTACATGAAAGGCTGCAAAATTCTGTTTTAATCTTCTAAAACATCTAACAAGGAATGAAAGATTTGTTCACCACCCAAATTAAAAAAAAAGAAAGTATCCTCATATTTAAAGCCAGAGGTTCTAGGTATGTTTGAACATTGAAAATAAATATCACATTTTTTTATTAAATTATCCTGACTGATGATAATAGTAAATAATTTTTGAGTCATTTTAGAAGAAATAATAGAAGTGAGTTAATAACAAACACTTGAGAACTGCTGAGGCTGCATTTTAAACACTGCTAAGTACTGCACTGGATTGGTACGAGCCTCAGAAAAATGTGTTCATACAGATGAAAAATTGTTGAATTGTTTATTTCATCACTAGATTTTTGTTTCAGTAACCTTTCTTTCTGTTCTTGTGTGAATGTACACAATTTTTGTTGGCATGGTTTAGAAGGTTAACCATTGGCTATGAAAAAGCTCAATAAATCAATAGCAATTGTTATGATAACAAGAAGTGGGAGACTGTGGAACGGCAGTTGTAGCATTATGCATGAGTACAGCCATGACTTGTTTGGGTCTATTAAGCTAGTATTTATCTATAATTACATAGGAAATTTAGTCACAGAGATGGAAGTTGGCAATTATGATCTAATAATCAACTTGCTATTCCATAAAGATATAATAAAAGTAAAAAGAATCAATCTATATCTTTGCACAGTTACAAATAGATGTACAAACAATACTGGTGTGTCTTTTTCATTTGTCACGTAAAAAAATGAAACTGTATAATATAGATCAATGTATAGTAATAAGGAAGCGGTATGAGAATATGAAGCAACCTTAGTACTCCTGAAATATATTAAACTGAAATCCAGGTAGAATGAAGGCACATTTTTCAAGGAGTAGTTAGCTGACACTTCTGTTTGCAGTCCTATCAACCTCCTCTGAAGAGACCTCCTATGATTAGGAGAGGATAGATTGTCCTCCAGGACAGTTCTTGGTATTCTTGAGGTGGCCTTTTGAGCTGCTAAAAAGGTTTGAGAGATACCTGTTGTTTTTCAATGACACCATGTACATCAAATGACTACATGGATGCTACCCAACACTGCACATGCGTGAGAGTACTTTTCGGTTATTGCATTAAAGTGTTTTAATAAATCCGTTGTTACACTCAAATCCTGGTAAAAGTAATATGGACTGTTCAGTTGTTGCTTCTTGGGCTAAAGAACACAGAATTGTTTTGCTTCTACTGTAAAAAGGCTTGCTAGTAAAAGTAGACATTTACATACCAGAGATGAACTGCTTTGTTGTAATTTATCTTCTGACACGTGTAAAGTAGACTGATAGCTCTTTAAGTACTAAGGAGAAAGTTTTGGGATGAACTTAAACATTTATCTGACACAGACTTTTTAATAATTACTATGGTGCATTGCCATTCATTAAAGTAATATCAATGAAAAACACAATGAAATGTTTCTTCCAGAAGAAGATTGATCTTAAAACTCTGTAAAACCTATGCATGTATCTAGCTTCAAACATATTTACAAAATCACAAAAGCTGAATGTGTAACTGCTGTTCATAAAATCCCAGAATACTACAAATAGGTTGTATTCAATGAAACTTAGAAGGTAACTCTAAACAGATAGAAAAGAATGGGTTTTTTGCAGCAAGTAGTAAGCTTCCGAACCTCCTTCCACAGGTACTTGTGGTGGCAGAGAGATCCAGCACATGCAAAATGAGGTTGAACAAATGCATGGACAACAGGTCTGTGAGAAGGTAGTAAGATACTGACTAGGGATATACACCAACTATGGCAGAGACTGTGGATGCTGGAAAACTCTGAGGGAAATGCCCTGTGGGGAGCAACAAGGTTTGTGCTCTCGACCTAAACAAGATCTTGTATTCCCACTGCTGGAAATTAATATTTACTAAATTAATTAAAATTAATACAGGTCACTTCTTGCATTCTTAACCACTTGTTCTTACATTTCATAACTGATAGGCATGTCTGTCCTTGCCCAGTTTTAAAGTAAACAAACTTGTTATTCTTGTCTCCAACTGGACTTTAAACTCCTATGGATCTTTGGCCTTTGGCTTCCTCCTCTGGGTCTTTTGGATCTTGCTTAAGCTTTGAGGCCCCATTTCTGATGTGGGGATATTTCAAAAATTAGGGGAAAATGCAGTCCAGTCCCTCCATCTTTTCCCCTCAAACCTTTTACATTTTGAAATTTGTGAGGAATCCAAGCTTCACAGACATGAAGGGTATGCACAGAGATACAAATAGTGAAAGAGAGACAACTTGTCGTTGCACTCTCTGGTGTCAAAACGAGTTTTTCCATAAATTTTAATTTTAAATGAGTTTTCCAGACAAAAATGTAATCATGGAGAAAAGGGAGAAAAATTCTGCATTTCCTTTTTCCCTTATTTTTCACATAATCTAAGGTTAATTCTTTTGCATTTTCATCTCATTTTAGAGTAAGTTTTCAGAAGTTACCAGTCATCTGCTAAGATGTGCAGTATCACAAGGCAATTTGGAGGTTAAATTAGAGTATAAACAAAGACATTGTTGAAGACCTTTTTAGACACATAAACAATCTGGCAAAAGAAAATTTTGAGACTTGGAAAGATTTCATGTGAAAAATAAGGAGTAGAAAGGAGAGCTGAGACCATAACATCACCTCAGTAGCATACCACAGTACTATAATTTCCACCCACCATTAGACTCTTTATCCCCTTCTGAAAATAACCAGCCTTGTGGTTGCACTGTCTAGTAAGATGGAGAGAAACCTGTGACACATAAAAAACCTTGTACTCAACTTGTCATTTAACTTCTGTGTCTTCCTAGAGACACCTTAGTTCTCCGCTTTTTTTGTGTGTGCACTGAAAGTCATAAGGCCTAACCATACTCCAGAGGCACATAAGGCATTCTCAATTTTCTTTGCAGACTGTTTGGATTGAAAAAGTGTACAAATGTTTGTAGGGCTTTTTTCATCAAGATCATCAATGAAAAGATTGGCCCCAGCACTAATTTCTGGAGAACTTTCAGTGTAATGCCCTTCCTTTTAGAACAGTTCATCTTGTATTTGCTTGTTTTCTAACCACCTATTTCCATCTTACAACTCCTGTACTAACTCTTGTCCTTGCCATCTTAAAAAATAATTCTGAAAGTGGCACTGTACCAAAAGCTATTCTGAAGTCATGACAGATTAGATCTACTGCATTTCCCTTGTCTGGAGAATCAGTTATCTTATCAAGAAAGCTATTGGGTTAGTCTGGCATGATCTGCCTTTGGTGAACTCAAGATGCATTTTATCCCATTTTCCATTTACTTCCTTTCCTAGTTATTAAGAGAAAGTTACATTAAACATGATGTGCACTTCAATTAGTTTCATAGTTAACTGTCTCACACCTTGAAATACACCTAAGAATATATCTGCTGATAACATAAATACACAGTGCATTTCTTTGACTATAATAAAGTGTATCTTGAATATGACAGATTGCTTGTGACTTGTTACATGTATTTAAACCATATAATGCTAAGTTACTGAAGAAATATGAAGCCTTAACACTGTCATAAAATAGACAAATATATGTGAATTTGAAATAAAATACTTTATTGTGTTAATGAGAGACTGCTTGCTTGTGCATGTGAAGACCTCAATATAAAGAATTAAATTGCTCATGGTTAACCTGATTATGTCTTTTCTCTGTTTTGAAGTGCTTACTCACGCTTACTGAAACATTTTTTAATCAAAAAACTATATAGAAAAGTTTGTTTCTTTCAAATTATTTTCTCATGACTTTGGAAGCGTGAAGAGTGATTCAGGTACTAAAGCATAGCTGTTTCATGATATTTTAGACTCTCTAAGGTATCCTGGCTAGCTCTAGCAACCATTCTGAAAGGTGGAGAGGCCCATAGGTCTCATGTCATATCTACTATGAGGGTAGATTAAGAATAGATCTCAGGAAGAAATTTTTCACTATGAGGGTGCTGAGATACTGGAACAGGCTGCCCAGAGAAGTTGTGGAGGCCTCATCCCTGGAAGTGTTCAAGGCCAGGTTGTATGGGGCTTTGAGCAACCAGGTCTAGCGAGAGGTGTCCCTGCCCATGGCAGGGGGGTTGGAACTAGATGATCTTTAAGGTCCCTTGCAACCTCAACCATTCTATGATTCTATGATTCTACTAGGTTGTGTGTATGCCCTTGGTACCACAGTAAGCCTGTATGTTTAGCCATCAGAATCATTCCAGAAACATGGCACATTCCAAATAAATAATAAAAAGAAAAAGGATTTTAATTAATACAATGCAGTCACACCTACTGCTAATACTTGGTATACGAACATTTAGAACGGACATAGTTATAGATTAAGTAATGGAAATTGGCTTATAAATTGTTTGTTTATTTCTGAAAGATCTCATATTAATTTTTAACACACTTTTAAAGAAAGCACTGAGAAACTTTGATCTATTTGCAATGGGCAACACAGTAACAATTGCGACTTTATTATTATTATGCTATCAACCTGACAAAAAACAAGAAGACATTTTTAAAAAGGCAGATATGAAATAAAATAAATATTCTTAAAATCCTGTCAGACTTGAAAAGCAAAGGACCTCCATTTGGGAAAGGCTATATGCCATGTTTGAATGTGGGTCATTTTTGAGTATTAACTGCAAGGCCATCCATGTCAATCTCAATTGCCATTACAGGGTACAGAGTAGAAGGCATTGTAATTAGGAAAGAGAGCTGTGGTAGCTGCATACCGGATAATTTTGGAAGATAATGTACATTTAATTTTATGTCTGTATTTTATCCCTTTATACACAATGCTTAAGTACCCATTTTAAATGCCATTATTTTTCTGAACAGAAGTCTTACTATTTTACATCTAGAGCCAAATCTTCAGATGCTCCGAATAGGTCTAACTTTCCTGAAATCAGGGGAGTTACATTCACCTTACAAGTCTCACCTTTGGTCTGGAAACAAACAAACAAACAAAAGAATATTTATTTCCAGTCTTTTTAATTTATATTTGAAATACAATTAAAATAATTGCAATTAGGCTGTTCCGTTATAAATTTGAAACTGCTCAGTTATATCCATGATATCATAAAATTTTGAGTTCTTTTCTTCCCTTCCCTTCCCTTCCCTTCCCTTCCCTTCCCTTCCCTTCCCTTTGAAACATTCTCATTTGAAAAACACAGAATGTGCTTACTTCTAGCAAGAAAGTAGACTTAATACATTATTCTCTAATTTTTCTGCACCTGATTTGCCTGATGGTTTTTACTGTAGAGTCCTTTGAGTTCATGTCACAGAAAATTGCACAAAGTCAGTGTCCTCTAAAACTTAACAAAGGTAAGAGACAGACCATGTGTGGCATACTAAATTATTATGTTCATCATCTTAGCAGTCCTGATTCTAAGAAAACAACATTAGACCATTACGGAAATGGATCGATATTGAAAACTGAATAGTCCTGTATGCATATATATACATATAATTTTGTATGTGTGTATGCATGACATATACAGCTACGCTATGATTAGAAAGTCATTTATGTTGTGATAAGAGTTAGGTCTATTTTGTTTTTGTCTCACTATAATGAAACTGCAAGTTTGGACCTAGCAAACAGAACCACAAAACAGATTATATTGGCTGGGGCAATATTCATATTTAAGTTTCCACATTGTGTATAGAGAAAGAAAATGAATTGTGCAGTAATACCCGAGATCTTAACTTTTTGCACCTTGAAGAACACAATGTTAAAATACTAAAAGCAGATAATAAGTAGCTTCTATAATAATTGCAGTGATTCATAAAAATGTTCTGATGAGTTAAGACATCGTAAGAATGATTAAAAATTATTAATAAGCTAAGAAAAAAGACTTACATTTTAAAAATCAACAAAAATTCTTTAGACGTAATTTTCATTGTTCCATCCTTTGTAGGCTGTTTATTTAGGCTATGAGTCTGTGGAATCTTATAGTAAGATTTAATTTTGTATGAATAGGCCTACTCTTTCCACATGAGAGTATTCATAAGCATAAAAATAAGCATGACCCTAATAGCACTGACTGATGAATAAGAATGACTGTTTGTGATGGATGGTGAAGTTAATGCATGCACAAAAATCTCTAGCGTAAGTTAAATGTTTATTTAAGTTGGTCTAGTTGGTCTGCTGCAGTGGGGAGGACAGATTGAACAGCAAGTACTGCTGGAACAGTAGAACTAGTACTTCAGTAGGGATTTAGCTATTTGAGATACAACAATATACTACGGAATCATACGTTCATAGGATATTTCAGGTTGGAAGGGACATCAAGAAGTATCTAGTCCAGCCTTTTGCTCAAAGCAGGGTCAGTTGTGAGATCAGGTCAGGTTGTTCATGTCTTTGTCCAGTCAGATCTAAGCCTCCAAGGATGGAGACTGCTCAAACCAGTTCCAGTGCTTGACTGTAGTCATGAGGAAAAAGTTTTCCGTATGCCCAGTCTGAACTTCTCTTGTTTCTGTTTACGCTGGTTGTCCCAGTATGCAGCATGATAAATAGTATGGCATTGTGTTCCTAGCTGTTGACATACTTGTGCTCCTCCTGAGGTCACTCTGGTAAGAGCAGTCTGAGTAATTCAAACACACTATCTCAGTCATGTGAGGTGGAGAAGAGAAATCCTATGTTAATTTTATTTCAAATATATCTTTTATCATTCAAGGTAAGCTTACATGGTAGAGTGGAGAAATTGTTGTATAGTTATATGACCTAGCTTGAAATGCTCCAAGATATTGAAAGCTGTGTTAGTTGTGACTTCAGCCTTAGAAGCTTAGCTAATGTACTGGATTCACTGAGAACTTGCCTTCTGTGAAAGAGAGAAACTGGAAAGGTTTAAAATTCAACATTTTGTGGTCATTTTTATATATTGGAACTTCTTATTCAGATTCCCCAAAATACTAGCCCTTTTTATCTTACAGAAAGCAATCTGTTTCTCAGGTTTTTGTTTGTTACTTTATTTGTTTTAATATTTTTAGGTTTATTACCTTATTAATATAACCTGTTGTTCACAGAGAAGGACTTGTGGGTGATGTGATGGTTGAAGACCATCTTGAGCATAGCAATCATGAAATGATAGAGTTTTTGATTATATTACCAAAAAAAGGAGGCCTAAGGATAGTCTCCATCCTTTATTGGATGCAGGGGGAATCTTAGTGACCAAGGATGAGAAAAAGTCTGAGGTACTTAATGCCTTCTTTGCCTCAGTCTTTAATACTAAGACCAGGTGTTCTCTGGGTACCCTGCTCCCTGAGCTGGAAGACAGGAATGGGGAGCAGAATGAAGCTCCGGTAACCCAAGGGGAAATGGTTAGAGACCTGCTACAACATTTAGACATACGTAAGCCTATGGGGCCAGATGGGATCCACCCAAGGGTACTGAGGGAGCTCGCAGAAGTGCTCACCAAGCCACTTTCCATCATTTATCAGCAGTCCTGGCTAACCAGGGAGGTCCCCGTTGACTGGAAGTTAGCAAATGTGACGCCCAGTTACAAGAAGGACTGAAAGGAGGATCCGGGGAGCTACAGGCCTGTCAGTCTGACCTCGGTGCTGGGAAAGGTTATGGAGCAGACCGTCTTGAGTGCCATCACATGGCCCGTACAGGACAACCATGTGATTAGGCCCAGTCAGCATGGGTTTCTGAAAGTCAGGTCCTGCTTGACTAACCTGATCTTCTGTGACAAGGTGACCCACTTAGTGGGCAAGGGAAAGGCTGTGGATAATGTCTACCTAGACTTTACTAAAGCCATTGACACCATTCCCACAGCATTCTCCTGGAGAAACTGCCTGCCCATGGCTTGGATGGGTATACACTTTGCTGGGTAAAAACCTGGCTGGATGGCCGGGCCCAAAGCACGGTGGTGAATGGAGTTAAATCCAGTTGGTGGCCAGTCACCAGTGTTCCCCAGGGCTCAGTATTGGGGCCTGTTCTGTTTAATTTCTTTATCAATGATCTGGATGAGAGGATGGAGCGCACCCTCAATAAGTTTGCAAACGACACCAAGTTGGGCAGGAGTGTTGATCTGCTTGAGGGTAGGAAGGGTCTACAGAGGGATCTGGACAGGCTGGATCAATGGGTAAGAGATTTAACAAGGTTAAGTGCCAGGTCCTGCACTTGTGTCACAACAACCCCACGCAACACTACAGGCTTGGGGAAGAGTGTCTGGAAAGCTGCCCGGCAGAAAACGGCCTGGGGTTATTGGTCAACAGTCAGTTGAATATGAGCCAGCAGTGTGCCAAGGTGGCCAAGAAGGCCAACAGCATCCTGGCTTGTATCAGGAATACCGTGGTCAGCAGGGCTACGGAAGTGATTGTGCCCCTGTACTCGTCACTGGTGAGGCCATACCTTAAGTACTATGTTCATTTTTAGGCCCCTCACTACAAGAAAGACATTGAGGTGCTGGACCGTGTCCAAAGAAGGGCAACGAAGCTGGTGAAGGGTCTGGAGATCAAGTCTTAGGAGGAGCAGATGAGGGAACTGGGGTTGTTTAGCCTGGAGAAAAGGAGGCTCAGGGGAGACTTTATTCCTCTCTACAACTACCTCAAAGGAGGCTGTAGAGAGGTGGATGTTGGTGTCTTCTCCCAAGTAACAGGCGATAGGACAAGAGGAAATGGTCTCAAGTTGTGCCAGAGGAGGTTTAGATTGGATACTAGGAAAAATTTCTTCACCAAATGGGTTGCCAAGCATGGGAACAGGCTGCCCAGGGAAGTGGTTGAGTTGCCATCCCTGAAGGTATTTATAAGATGTGTAGATGTAGCGCTGAGGGGCATGGTTTAGTGGTGGAGTTGGCAGTGCTAGGTTAACAGTTGGACTTGATGATCTTAAAAGTGTCTTCCAACCATAACGATTCTATGATCCTATGATACTTTGGTCTTTTCTGTCAACTTTTGTCCAAAGACAAATCATTTCTTCACAGGGCAAAGACTGAAGAATGACTGGTGTCCCTGTCTTAGGTGTTGCTTTCATTATCATTCTAAGGACTTACCCAGATCCGAGGACACGGGCTGCCTAGTTTGAGCTTGAATAATAGTGTCAGGAAGAACAGAGTGTTTTTCTCCCTCTGGAATGTAGTTAAATGTAAAGTTCATTACACTGCAGAACATTGTTCAAATGAGTTAAGAAATCTCACTTTTTTGCCTTGCATCCAGATGAAAATTTTCCTACTAGAGAATTCTTGTCTAATCACAATGATTAAAACCCAAACCTATCACCTAAAAGTGAAAACCATTCCCTTCTTGTGGCACTTCTGGGTGCTCTTTTGTCCTTGAATCTTGCAGAAAACCTCTGGTATGCTATGTTTATATTATGAAATAATTTATCCTAAAGTGAAAGAATTGTTAGAATGAAACAGTGGTGTCAAGGACCCAGCTTTCATACTGCACAGATTTCATGGAATTTGATTTCAAAATACCCCTGTTGGTATCATGGACTGGTGTTGGAGTCTGCTAGGTGCTTTCTGGAGTGTATCTTCCAGTTGGGTTTTATCTAAAACAACTTCAGTTTATGCTATTTGACACTCTGTGATACAAATAAAAGTGTCGTAAGTAGTGACAATCAGGAAATTCGGTTCAAAACTATGTAATAAAATGCTAATGGAGATGCATCTAGTGAGAGCTAAATTATAATAGATTCAGGACCTAATCCACAAACCAATAAAATCTTGTATATCTTCTTAATTTTAAAAAGAAAGCCTTAGAATATTCAAAGTAACAATTAAGAAATATCTGTATTTTATTATATTCCCTTACATCTTTATACAAAAATATAATGTTAAAAGTCAATAGATAGCTTGTAAATGTCTATGGACATACAGCATAGGGTAAGCTGTATTGTCTTGCTTGTACTTCTGAAACAGATTCTGTAGTGTCACATGTCATGTGGGGTTTGAGAGTAACTTATTTTCATTATCTTGACTCCAAATTAATAAAGTTATAGCTGATTAAATAAGTCACAACACATTAAATTGCTGATTTTTTTCTAATTTTAATAAATCTTTATCAGTCATTTTAACAATGAGAATCAGAACTCCCTGACAAACACATAACATCATTAATTTAAACTCTGCTTATACAGTCATTCCATAGATATTTTCAAGACGAACCTGAAAAAAACACCTTTAAAATTCATATTCAAAAAAGCTTTTGGCATTCCCATGCACAATTATTTTGTTGCTAGCTACAGAGCTTGCTGCAGCTATACTGGCAGAACCTTGCACACTTTTAATGTTACATGTTTTACAGAACAACTGACAGTGTTATTCTTGACTACACCACAGAATACATCAGAAAAATATTTAGAAAGGCAGCTGAAGGAAGGATAAAGAGGAAAGTCTCAAATTACTCTGACCTCTGGAAAATGGATGCGTGAAGGAGAAAAGAAAACTATACCTTTGAATGATAAAAAATATTTTGAACATTTGTCTTTCTAGTCATCTGAAAACTAGAAGGGAAAATTACCGTGCATGCTTTCTGGCCAAAAAAGTCAATACTCCTATCCAAATTTTACAGTATCTCAAAAAATTCTTTGTGAATTTAGTTATACAACAGCTGAGTTCAATGGAATTTTATTTTATTCAGTTTTCATTTGTTTCTAGTAATCCTGGAGAATTTTTTAACACAATTTTTCCTTTCCATTTTTTAGGAAAATAAAACATTCAGCTGAAGCTAATAAGCTATCTTTAATTATTACCAACATACTCCTTTCTTGGAAATTTTATTCCATAGGATTAATTTTTATTTTGTTAGGTTATTAAATACAGTTAATTTTGTATCAATCTGAGGTGATTATAAGAAGTTCACAAAGGCATTCTTTTTTAAAGCTTTCCCCTAGTCAGGCTTAGCTTCTTGATACTTAGCTTTCTTCATACTTAGCATTCTCCAGTTCCCTGATAGGAAATTTTCATAAACGCGTGATCACTTAGAACTACAAGAAGCATGACAAACTCTTCCCAAGAGAAAAATATTTCTTTTAGGCATTTTAGGTTTGGGTAGTTTTGTATTAGATATTGTAGTTTTCCTTCAGGAAGAGATTTCTAGTCAGATCAGCATTGTTGGCTCACAAATAGCCCAGTAAGGAAAAATGTTATGATGGCATTTAGAAACAATGCAGTCTAGTCATAAACACTTTGTAAAACACTAATCAAAGGCATTCAATATATATTTTCTGAGTTTATTTGCTTGTTTCTATTAGTAGTATTGTTGTGATGTAAATGGGAATTCTACTTCTTAAGGTTCAACTTGTGTGAAGTATCCTTCCATCCATCATCATTGACATTGTGATGTTGTAAAACCAGCTCTTTAAATAGGAAACAAACAAAAATAGTGCATGAAGCACTTGAGGGAAAAAAGTAAATGGGTCAGATACACCTATATCTGACCTATAGATGCAGTGAAGGCAGTCTTTCAAAGCTTCATGTGACCTCCTAATCTCTTGAAATTTGCTGCAATACAAGTTACAAAGAAATAACTCTGTCTTATATTACCTAAGTTAGATGTAAAGATTTCTGCGAAACCTCGTTATGAAGAAACAGTATCACACCCTCTGTTTCATTCTCATCAGTCCTACCAGCAACAGTGAGACGTTTAATAAAGACGTAGTTATGCCAATCCCATCTGTTTTCTACTGGTGAAGAATTGCCCTAAATTATCTCCTAGCTGTCTCTGGATTAAATTGCCCTAGTATTTTTAGATAGACATTTGAAATGTAGAGAGGCAAAATTAAAATGCAGAAAATATCAAGACAGGGCAAAAAAGATACTAATGACACTTTTCCTTCAGAAAAAGCATCAGTTCTGGAAACTACTGGCTAGGATGTATTTAATCTCTAATCAAACTGGATGAAGTAGGAATTTCATTAATTCCATAGGTTTTTATACCAAGAATACTCTATTATTGTACATAACAGCATAACAACTTTTACACAAGAATTCTAGAATCAGGCCCATAATTTCGATTTAAGCTAAAAATTATCTCTTAAAAGAATATCTGGTCTTGACATCACAATTTAATATGACAGACAATCCACCACTGGATGATGCAGAATGAGTTCCCTACATTATAAGAAGATAAACATAAAATCTTTTCATGCTCTGTGCTCTTTCCCCCTATAGTGTTCATTCTTCTCTTCCTTATATTTAAACAGTATATGCATATATGCTGGTTATCTTTGCTGCCACAAAAACGAACCAAACAAAACCCATTTCACTTAAAGACTGTAAAGGCAGTACAGTATGGTATTCAGTGTGCTTATCCGCTTTGCCACATCAGGTCTTTAGATCATATGCTCCTTAAGGTAGATTCTTTGTTTAGCATGCTTCAATGTTCTAAATTCAGTACTTTGGAGAAACAGAAATAGCTAAATGTGAAGAAAATAAACTATGTGTTTACTTCGGTATTTTGAAATGGAACCTGTTCAGCCTCATAGATCTAAAGAGTTAAACGACTTTAACAGAGAGCTTTTGAAAGAGTTTGGAGACATCACCAAAAAAAAATACAATACAGGTAAAAAAAGGAACAGAGAGAACAATCACCTGCAAAAAAAAGAGATTTATTCCAGTTTTTGTATTTCATTCAGGAATAAAAGAGAAGTACTAGAGAAATAAGTATTTCTTTCCACTCAGGAGACTGTGGACTATGATGAACAAATGCAGATTAAAGCTGGTGGCTAACATCATCACTGTGTTAGAATGCAAGTGTAAAAATGCTAGACTTGATCAAGTGCAAAATACGTATCAAAATATGTATACTACTAATGTTTTGCTGTTGAATGTAGTAAAATACTAAGCCTCATTGTGGAACACACATGCTAGCAATTAATCTGAAGACATTCATATACTTTACCAAGCTCCAGCTACATTTTTACCATACAATCTGCTCCTTCAAGTTGAAGGAGCTGAAGAAAGTCCTAAAAAAAAAAAAAAAAAAGTGTATTATCAAGACCAAAAAGTACAGGCTTATCCAAAGTAATCGTATAGTTACTAGATTCAGAAACTTGAGGAGAAAGGACTCAAGTCTTTCCTAGGCTGTAGCACTTATTTCAGGTTTATTGGCTCAGTGCTTGAAGGATGGATAGTCTGCTGCTGCCACGTCTAGTGAGCAGCTCTGCAGTGATCAAGGGAGAGAATCGCTGGCAATGGCAGTTGTGTAGACTGTTAGCTCCTCAGGAAAGCAATTCAGTCCAGCTGCATAATCACTGATGACTCTTCTGCACTAAGTAGCTCTGCTAATGATGATCCAGCAGCGTTCCCAAACTTGAAAGTCGTATTATTATAAGTAGCAAGACGGAGAGTTTTGTAGTTATTAGTTACTACCTTTCATGTTCCAACAAAACATGAAGTCCTGTTCAAGTGAAAGTCTCTTAGCAAGGTTTTTCCCAAGCTCAGCAAAAATCTTACACAGTGTAGTTGTAATGACACTGTCTGAAAAGTTAAAGGTTCTCTGTGAATCAGAGAGACTATATGATAATCCTCCATGGTTTTTTTGTCTTTTCTGGCCACCCTGGGGATGTATATGACCCTGATTCCCCTCACTGGGCCTGATCCCAACCTCCACCTGCAGGTTGGCAGCCTTGGCCTGTCCCCGTCCCCAGGAAGGTGTCTGCTGTCCAAGCTTGGGGCCGCTCCATGCTGCCTTGCTCCTGTCTGGGTGATGGGATGGGCTGCCAGGCCTTGCTCTGCCCTGCCCTGCCCTCCCCTGCCCTCTCCTGCCCTCCCCTGCCACCTGCCGTGAAGCCCTCCATAGTCCCTGGGAAGGAGCCCCATAGTCCGAGGGAGCACCTGACCCTTGTGATGGCCTGACTGCCATTTCAGGCAGTGACTGAGGGGCCCAGGATGGGCTGAAGTGGGGTCCTGGGTCATAGGCAGGGTGGGTGGTGCCCCAAGGAGGGCAGGACAGGGACAGGAAGGGTTAGCAATGACCTCAGGGCCCTGCTGTTTAGTCTGGGCATGTACATAGTGCATCCTTCAAGCACCTTCAAAGCACTTGAGAACGGTCACATAGGAATTAGGGCTTCTCCCCCCAAAAAGGTGGTGGGATCAATAGCCCAACTGAAGTGCATGTACACCAATGCATGCAGCACAGACAACAAACAGGAGGAGTTGGAAGCCATTGTGCAGCTGGAAAACTACGATACATGAAATGATAGAGTTTTTGATTCTCAGAGAAGGAGGGGGGTTACCAGAGCTGCCACCTTGGAATTCCAGAGGGGAAACTTTGGCTTGTTTAGGAACCTAGTTGACAGAGTCCCTTGGGAGGCAGTTCTGGAGGGCAAAGGAGTCCAAGAAGGCTGGACATTCTTCAAGGAGGAAATCTTTAAGATGCAGGAGCAGGCCATCCCCATGTGCTGCTGTAAGACAAGCCAGCAGGGAGGAAGACCGGCCTGGCTCAACCAAGAGCTTTGTCTGGAACTGAGGAAGAAAAGGAAAGTTTATGGCCTCTGGAAGAAGGGGCAGGTCACTCAGGAAGATTATGAGGAGGTCATGAGTTTATGAGGGGAGAAAATCTGGCTGCCATAAAAGACAATAAAAAATGCTTCTGTAAATGCATTAGCAAAAAAAGGAGGGCTAAGGAAAATCTCCATCCTTTATTGGATGCAGGGGGAAACATAGTGACCAAGGATGGGAAAAAGGCTGAGGTACTTAGTGCCTTCTTTGCCTCAAGCATTGTCAAGCATTGGAACAGGCTGCCCAGGGAAGTGGTTGAATCGCCATTCCTGGAGGTATTAAAAAGCCATGTAAATGTGGCACTTAGGGACATGGTTTAGTGGTGGAGTTGACAGTGTTAGGTTTATGGTTGGACTTGATCTAAAAGGTATTTTCCAACCTAAATGATACTATAGCTGAAGAGGAAAATTTCTGCCTGCCAGAAAGCCATACAACCTATTTATGTGATAAACTCAATTTCACTAACAAAGAAGTGACATGCAGCAGTACTTCATAAGAATTTGTTAACAGAGGTCTTGTGCATCCTGAAAGCTTGTAATATAATAAAAAGAAGGCTGCCAATACCAATTTTTAGTTTAAATGCTTGCAATTATCACTAAGAATGCTTCTTGTAGTCTAAAGATTTACAAATAATAATTGTTGGTTCAGGAAGATCAAAAAAAGTAGAATACATTTTTAAAAACTGATTGGTTTTATTTTATTTGAAGCAAAAGACCTAATTTCAGTAGTATGTCTGCTTATTCACAAGTGGAAAACATGTAGTTTACTTGTCAGTTTAATCCAAAGAATTTTAAGTTTCCTTCTAGAAATGCTGAAGTAAGTTTTCATCATTTCTGATTTCTTCCACACCGTTTTTCAGCCTAATGTTTTAAGTGAACTTGTCCTTAAACCAAATAATTTGGTGAGTCCATTTTTAGGATTAACATCCCCTAAAAAAAAAGGGCAGAATTTTCTCATACACAGATAAAGAACTAAGTGTTATTTTGAAAGATTTTTATCATCACAATTTTGGTCAATGTAAAAGCGTGGGAGATGCTGAAATAAGCCCTCACCTAAACTAGTTGATGCAGAACACAAGATGGCCAGGATCTTGAAGAATGTTGCTCATGCTAAAAACTAGTCTGAATTTCTCTTTCAAAAAAGTTATCTTGTTCACATAACATTAATTATTCTCACTTAATTTGCTTCCATCTTCTGCATTGCAAAAATTACGCAGATATATCCAGTTTCTATCATCAGGTTTCTGTGTCTTTCTCAAAAAGGCAACTCAAAAATTACTTTTGATACATTTGTACTTGGAGTTGAATGTCTGTGAAGATTATCATAGCTGCAGTTCTAGAGAACTGGTTAACCACAGTACAAATATTCCTTCAGTATTTCTCTTACATGTGGATCAATCACTTGCAAGACCAGTCCCTTCAATGGTCCCTTACTTTCTACTGATAGCTTTACTCTGGAAGTCAGTGCTGTCAGTGTGTCACCTTACAACACATAACATCAAACACAAAGAAGTCCCAAGGCCGTTGATGTTGCTACAGAGATATTCAATTTGTAATCAGCAAATGTATCAGGGAAAGATGTAGAGCACCTGGACTCATGTTCTTCATTGTTTTTCCTTCAAACCTCCTGATTTCTAGCCTTCGACATTGCAGAAGAGGCTCAGATGTGATGTGGTGTCCAGGAGGAAGAAAAAACAGAAGAAATATGTATAGCACAGGTAGTGCCTGTTTCCCCGTGTGCTCGCTCCAGATCCAAATAAGGAAGCCTAAGGGAAATTTTTTATCTAAATATGAACACTTCTTTTGGGTTGGATGTTGCTCCCCATGCAGCTTAAAATGCTGCAGCTGATTTCTCTTAACTTGGTTTATCTTCCCAGAGTTGATTTATTGGTATGTTCAAGTTCTTACAGCTTTCATAACTTGACAAACCCCAGCGCCTTCACTCAAAACAGCACTCTAGTGTAGCAACAAATGGTCATGTGTTGGATAGCTGGGGTTTTTTTTTGATTTAGGTCACAGAAATAGTTACTTTATTCTACTGAAGACTTAGAACTTCTAAAGCCCATTCTCTACATCGTCAACAGAGAGCATTTTGTGCCTTCAGAGGGAAATAGGGAAATTCAAATCGCATAGGTTAGATGCTGAACAGTAGGTTTAGGAGTACCTCAAAATATACTTTTAGCACAAGAAGAAAGTTAATCCTTTTTGCACTTGTTATTTAATTGAAATGTTTCTGGAAACAATGAAGTGAGACAAAATCCTCTCTATTTACTAGTTCTGTAATTTTACTAAATGTAGTACTCTGAAAAGCAGTGATGGTGTGGTATTTTCATGGACAATTTGTGTAGCTGCAATGCAAGAGGCTACCTCCATTCCTTGAGGTGATCTTATATATTCCTGTATTACACTGTGATTGTCAAAGAATAATAGATAAAAAACCTGCCATTGCTTTCCTTCAGTGAATTCCTCCGAGTTCTTTTGTCACTTCCTACAACTGTATGAACTAGTTTCAGCAGATACAAATAATTTATGGACTAAACAGGGAAAAATGTGGGAGGAAGGTCTTTCTTCTGGGGGAAAAAAAAAATCACAAAACCCCCCAACCTTCTGGTAAAAAGACATTGATTGGATGCTTATTATTTTGTGATCTATTATAGCTTTGCCTAAAATTCCTTTTTTTTTTTTTTTTGTCAAAAAGTGACCGGTTCTGTTTCATGTATGAAAGGTGCACATTAAAAGAATATGAGCTAGCAAATATCTTTACTGAAACACTGTTGGCAGCTGAGATCACTGACAACTTCCTGGCTGTGATTCATAATCTATATTGGTGCCTTTGAGACAGCAAGCTATTGATTTTTCCCAGTCTATAATCCAAGACCATATACACAGCTTGTTAGACATCTGTGGGAATATAAACTGAGTTTTGATACAATTTAGGGAGCTTCTGTTAGCAGGGCACTTAGTTTTTGTCTTTGAGAAAATCTTTACACATCTGTGTAATCTTGAGATTTTTAACAGATAATTCAATAGAGTTTGGGTTGGGGTTTTTTTTTTGGTTTCTTTTTTTGTTTTTTTTGTGTTTTGGGGGTTTTTTTGTAAACTGCTTCCCTGGGTGGAACTCATCTGAAGCAAATTTAACTCATCTGAAGCAAATTTCAAGTGGGCAATAATAATAAAACATAGGGAAATCTTTCTAATGCTATTATGGTTTTTTTCTTCTTTTTATTTCCTTTGATTTTGTCAAGTGTAATTTGGAAGTACTCCTGATTTTTCATGTTTATTGTCTTGTCCATTTTGTTTGCCCTTCCCAGGAAAACATTCTTGTCTTTACTGTGATACTCACAGTATGCGTAAATAACATTCAAAAAACCAATTATTAACTGCAATGCAGTTTCTCCACAATAAAAGGATATTAGGGTGAGTGCACTAAAAATCTTCCAAAAATATACATAGCTAAAAAAAATACTCCTCTGATTCAAGCCACTGCACACACTGATTTATTACAGTAACTACACTTAGTGTTAATTTTCTGTCTTCTGAGAGTAAGCTGAGGAAAAGGAAGAGGCTAATACAGTTTGAAGCTTATGCACCAAGGTAGCGATGCCATAAGGAACAGTCTTAATATATGTTCTTTTAAATATTATTTAATATTTGTCCATTTAAGAGCTTACCACGTAAAGAGAAAATAACTCTGAAGAGCTTTGTGGATTTCAGATGACAGAAATATCTCTGTGCATGTCATCACATTGAATGTCAGTCTAGAATTTAGCAAAATATTTACACTAAGTCTCCAAAATCAAAATAAGGCATTCTTGACTGTATGTGAAGTATAATTTAGCTAAACTTGGATGATCCAGAAACTATATAGTCAGAATGGAGTAATCACTCATTTTCTTTTATGATAGATAAATTTTCTTAAAACAATAAGGAGAACAAGAAAATGTTGGGATGCATATATATACATGTTAACAAATATTTACATTGAAAAACTGGATGAGTTTTCATAAGTTGTAGAAAAAAAAAATGAACTCCATATTAAATAACATTATAGAAAACAAAATCTCATTGACATAGACTGTTTCTAAATGGAGTTTTGCAAATGACCACTTCAAATCTATGTTTGAAAATAGTTTTTCATGTGTTTTAATTTTTTTTTTACTAGCTCATTTATCTATAACTTAATTGGTTTCCAGGAAAATAAATTAAGTCCCTAACTCTTCATATGTTTATACATTTTCTTAACCTGAAGATCATGAGTAGGTCAACTGGATTATTATCACGATTTATGTTAAACAAAAGACAAGGTTTTTGAAAGGTTAGAGATACTGGAATGTGCAAAAACAGAAATCTAGAATAATGAGTAAATAGATTACCTAAAAAGGAGTTTATTAATTTTGTCTTAGTCTAAATGAAACAGCTTAGTGTACAGCATTACTGCCCACTGTTAATATATTTTTATAGTCATATTTAAGCCGAACTATGTACAGAAAAACTTTAAATAAGACCCTCCAAAATTAAAGCAGTTATTTTTTATTCTATGCTTAATTACTGTTCGGGATAATCTTAGACGTTCCTGCTTTACCTTTACCACTTTCTTATCCACCTGCTGGGAGCTAGTAAAGAGCAAGAAGACAACTTATGTGGATCAACCCTGCCAATGCAAACTCCAAAATGAAATACAAAGGACAAAGCAATAAAAAATCAAAGAGAATATGTTGAAGTCTGGGTTGCAAATTATAGGTCACCAGGTTATCCAGACCAACTTGTTTCAAGGGGGAAATCAAGGGATTAGCTCTTTGTTTTATGCTTCAACTATTCAGTTCTTATATCAAACAAAATATTTGTTATTCATTATTTCTGAAAATCTGAAAGGAATTTGGATTCATTCATCATTTCAACAGTATGAGAAGCAGATCATCCTTGCTCATATCACAAGAGGTAGAAGAAAAGAAAAAGAGAGTGAGCAGACACGGTGGTCATGAGCACTTTAGAAAGGCATGTGATGATAAAAGTGATAAAGTAGGAGATAGAGTGTAGTTATCAATAGCAGATAACACAGTTTTACTAAACAAACTGCTGTCCTTGGAGTAAGTAGTTCAGAATTGTTCTACCTATGTACAGGTACATAGTTCAGCAAAGGTTCATCTCATTCAAGCTCAGATGCATTTTAAAAAGTGGTTACATAATGAAGAGAAATGTCACTGCTTAGTGCATGTCTCTCTAGTTCTGCACACTACAGAAAGGCTGGAGACAAATGCTCCTTACTTATAATTTTCCAACTGGAATGTTACATACTCAACTATACAAAAGATACAGAAATTGCAGACTGACCTGTTAGTTGCCCTTTCCTATCTTCTAACTTCAGTATTGTAACAAAGCCTGTTTTCACAATGTGAAAGTATGATTATATTCAAACCCTACCGTGTGGGGGACAAGTACTTCCATCTTTACTCTTTTATTGCTCAGCAAAACTTGCACTCGCCCTTCACTCAGCCCCCTTTTACCAGCTGCCTACTGCAATAGTCACAAGCTATCTTTTAATGAACACCATACAGTAAAAAACAAACACACCTTCTGAGAGTTCATTTGTGTATTTAGTTATAGGAAAGGATAAGAACACATTAAGCAAAATGCATACACTGTTCTTTCATCCAGAGATAAACTCTACTGTCAGCAGGTGTTATAAAGTCAGTGTCCCCGGTCAGGATATTCTAAATTATCTTTCTTTCCTTTAAATAAGAATATCAGTCTACACACAGAAAGATATCCAATGGCTGTATCGCATCGTAGTAGGCTTAAATAGTGCAAGCTGTTCAAGACACTATACCTTCATTCTGCCTTTTGGTAGCTTATAGTTCAAGTCTGCCTTTGTCCTCAGCTAAAGTAAGGGAGTAGGTTCTAGAGTAATAAAACTATTATATTATAATTCCTCTTATTTTTATGACCTAGAATCTGGAAATCAGCACAGAGCAGAAACTAGGCAAAACCCACTCTATATAGGGGTGCAATATATTGGAAAGATCATGAGGTATATCTCAGGGAAGGGAGTCACAGCGTATGCTTGTCATTTGGATTTGCAAATGGGTGAAATAAGGAACTTGCTGTTTGGAAAACCCTTTTTTATAGGGAAGTCCTAAGAGCCAACTGCTTTGCTAGATGTATGATTCTGAGAAGCACGGAGAAAGAGAGCAACGATGACCACCACAGTCAATGCAGAGAGAAAGATATACCTTTTCACTAGTATGTGAGAGACCAAGTCTAGAAACTCAACTTTCTATTTATTTAATTGAGAATAAGACCTTGCCTTCCCAAATAGATGAAAAGCGGGGATTCTGCCCAAAACAAACACTGAAGGGGTATTTATTGAACCCTGTGAAGGCCTCCATGATTTGACACAATTAACAAATGACCTGTAAGTATATATTTTGAATTGGACAGCTTTTTATATATCAAAAATAAGAAAGGGCATCAGTCCCTTAAATTGTCACCATATAATTGTATAAAAATGGAGAACTTTAAATATTTACTATAAATAACTGGAAGCCTGCTATTTCAGAATTCTCTTTAGTAGCCCATTACATAGAAAGACAAATTCAGTAAGACTTTATCACTCTTTCTTTGAGAGGTAACTGTTTCTTAATTTTTTAGGCACCTTCAGAACGTCTGTATTTAGTGGATTTAAATTAGATCAACTAATATCGCAGAACCTCTAATTCACTAAATCACCACTTCCAGAATTACATTTGTGTTATGTGCAGATGAAAAATACATGAGAGAAAAACTGAGAACGGAGATATATTTTGTTTGTTATTTTTATAGAAGCAACTACAAAACTAACTTCTGAAGCTCAGCCATCTCTACTTTAAGGATGGATGATTATTGCTCTTTAACCTGCTTTATTTTTTCTGAGAAAAATATATTGTATATTCTTGCCTCAAATATGGAGTACAATAGAAAGAATACTTGCACAGTCCACAGGGCTAAAGTAGAGGCCATAGGTTCCTAGATAAGCAATTATTTTAATGAAACATTAGAATATTTCTGTGAGAAATTATGAAGATTGACATTTAATGTGAAACATGTTAGGACTCGTGTTTTAGTGGGTTTCCAGTTTTTAAAGGATTCCTTTTTTTTTCTAGCAACTCCCAGAACTCCCATTCACTTCAATGGTAGCTGCAGGTGCTGAAAATCCATTTGAATGGTCCATACTGATTTGAAATTTTGCAGTGGTCTTTCTCTCACACACATGCTCACACATGTTCCTCTTTACCCTTCTCACTTTTTTCTCTCCATCTGCCCAAGATTAAGACCAATCTCACCAGACATAGATACTCATATAGTGGAGGTAGAAAAGTTACAAAGCAGTTAAATTAAACAGGGTAGAAAAGAAAAAGAAAGGTGAAGTTCTCGTGCCTTTTTTTTCCGCAGCACTTTTTAAAATAAAATGCAACCTTATAACAAGGAGGTAGATTTCCTAGGAAATTAATTGAGACTCAGGGTACATGCAGATGAGTGAATTCTTTTAGAAGCACGCCTAATGCATTTTTACAAGGGTCATTGTGTTTTACAACGTAACAAAAAAAGAAAAAAAAAAAACCTAAATCACATTTTTACTAGACTTGAAATAAAAATAGACAATTGGAAATGCATTGTAAACAGGATTATTCAAACTCAGCTTGCCTTAAGATAGAAGCAGCTTTTAAGCAGGCTGTTACATAAAGGTCTGGTATTTCTGAGATTTTATGAGAGTAATCTAATGCATTGGTCAGACAAGGTTAAGAATAATGCCCTTGCAGTCTCTCTAGATGCAATGATATTATTTGATGTGAATAAAAAGGCTACACTTTCTGGGTGTTGGTGAAACTGAACTGCACAGACATCTATTTGGAGATTTGAGTATGAACTTCAATATTCCTTAGGAAAAAAAAATATCCACAGTCTTTTTGAATCTTTTTTCCTGAGTTTTGTACTTATGCTTCGTTGTCCATCTTTTCCTCCTTTCTCCACATTAGCTTTCAAAACACTTCCTGGGGCTTTTAGAAATGTCGTAAACTTACTGTATCATTACTGATGCACACAAGCAGGAACATAAATGAATACTGTATGTGGATGATATTCTTCTTTTTATAACCCATCCTGATATTTCAATCCCGGCTATTACACTGTTCATAAATCAGTTTGGGATCCTCTCTGGCTTTAAAAGTAATTATAATAAATCCAAAGATATGTTTATGTATAGGAGGCCAATTGAACCCTTTGCTTTTCAGTTTCCATTTAAATTGGTCTCCAGAGGTCTTACCCCAGGTTATTTATTCCTTTTTCTTTAGATCTGCTGTACAGATTTAATCTTGCTTCTCTGCTTTGTAAAATTCAGTAGATGCTGTACAGGTGGTTTTTGTTCTTTCCTTTTTTTGTTAGGGGAAAGAGTTGTCATTAATTAAAAAGAAAATGAATTTTGTATTTTTTCTCTGATAATAAACTTACTAAGAAATTATTAAGATTGGCTTAAGAAATGTTTCTAGGTGCCCTGAAAGCAATTGCTCAACTCATTTACTTACTCTCATACAGCACAAACAATGTGTTAGTCTGCTCTGCAATTTATCCATTTGCCTGATTGCTTCTAATTCCTTTCTTGCTGCATCCTTCTGACTGACTAAATTCTCACACAGAAGTCATATCAAGGTAAGCTGGCATGTCAGTAGGTGTGGATCAGAGCAACAGAACTGCATGGCTGGAAAGCTTTGTCTGATCACACAGACTTCTGATTTCACAAAGCTGTTCTTCCAGAAACGCAGCAAATGCCAGAGCATCTTGAAAGAGGTCAGCTGAGAGAAAAGATGCAAATCTTAGCAACAGCCTGTTAAGAGCAATGTAAGAAATAAGTGAATTTGTTTCATGAAACATGTATCTGAGAAACACCTTTCCACAGCATTTTATTTCATCTTCTTTATTTTATCTTCCTTCATTCTCTAAATAAAAAAATGCGAGCCACATATACAGCTGAAATCTGTGGGTAAAAATGTCCTTTTTCAAGTATAAGAACTCATCAAATAAATATCAAATATTTCAAATCCTTTACATTGTCTTTGCAGGTGAAACATATAACTTCTCCTTTATAATAGAGATAAAAACCAGTGCTTCGTATGCTTTGATTCTGAAATAATTTTCACTGTGAGAAACCCTACTTCAACGGCTTGATGTTTACAGAAATGGGCATATAAGGAGGGATATTTATGAGGAACAGTACTGTGCTGAACTTAGCATGCATCGAGACTGTTTATGTTCAGGAGCTGCCAGAATTTGCAACCGAGGAGAGGAGAGGAGAGGAGAGGAGAGGAGAGGAGAGGAGAGGAGAGGAGAGGAGAGGAAGAGTAATTTTGTAAAAGAGGCTTTTTTTTTTAAGAAAGTTGACATGTAATTAATCACAGAGTCCAGAGGCTGTGGCTTTAACAATACTGCAAGTTATCATAAGAACTAGAAAGAAATTTTCAAATAGTGGTCTGGAAAGTGGAAGTTTTTCTAGAGACTGAGACCACAGAATTAAGAAATGTTGGACACTAATGAAAGCTGAACCAGAAACACAGTCTAGAGAAAAGAGTCCAACCTGCAAGGACAAGATAAGAAAGTTAGCTTAAGAACTTTTTAATCTCTCACCAAAATGAGTCAAGTTTTCTCTCTTTAAATTACAGACTTTTCTTCTGACTTTTTGCTTTTTTATTTATTTTCTGTTTTTAATAGCACAGCCTTAGAGTTTGGAAATCCTCTGGAACATTCATTTGTAAGGCGGTGGAACACTTCTGCTTCAGGGCTCTGATTAGCTCACTATCACACTATGATGTGTCTCACCATTTTTAAATTACCTCACATATATTTTTGAGGATTGATATCTATTTGCTACTAAGGATACTAAAAAAACCTGGCCCAAATTCTTTTTTGCTAATTCAGATGAATAGTCCCAAATGAACCTGGCTTGTTTATGGGAGAGTCTTTCCTGACAATGTATTGCACAAACACATCATAAATATCAATCCCAACTATATAATAATGAAACTCTTCAAACTGAAAATAATCTCAGTGTTCAAATAGCTTTCAAATTTCTTTGTCTTTCTCATTTTTTTTCTAGTTTTGAGATATTAGTTATATTTCTGTTTAATTCTGAACAACTATGTTTTGGAATGTCAGTTTAATATACCGATTTATTAGCTCATCCCTTATTCAGGAATTTCCATAATGTCCTCCTGATCTACTTGTGAAAAATACAGATTGAGGAAATGATCACTGTGTTTGGGTATATACTAAGATCAATGCCTTCTGAACCAAGTTAAAATCCATCTTCAGTCTAGCACAAGCCTTTACCTGGAGTTGCATCTGTCTTCACAAATTCAAACTGGTCTTGGTGGTGTGTTTTGTTGGGTTTTTTTAACAAAGAAAAATAACTTCTTATCCATTGGTTTCAAATTGGCTGACATCTTCCCCTGTATCCCCTCCAATGGAATGAGCTCCTCATAATCTTGAAACTGAATTGAGACCTTGAAACTTATTTTAGTAATTTTCCTTTCTTTAGAAACACACTTTTACATAAATGAAGCTATTGACATTTTGCTAGGAATAAACATCGTCTCTGTAGACATAGCCTGTAGGATCCTGAGCCTATTAGGTTCTGAGATGCCATTTGGTTTTCAAGTGAATGCTTAGTGCTGATTTTGACCTTAGGTCTCCTGATGAGGTGTACATTCCTGTCTGTCATGGAAACGTAGATTTTGGAGACATTCAGTGTACTATTTGTAAGATTTTAAGAAAAAGAAGGCTAAAACTGGGAGTTCTGCTTCTGAGGCTGTCTTTCTTTCCATTTTTCTTCAGAGGATCCCTGGATATGCAAATCATGAGGCTATGCTAGAAGGCTCATCTATTTTGCAAACCTTTCTTAGTGAGGAAGGTCATGAGGGTGACAGTAAGCATTGTCCTACTGGATATATAAGGAGAGGTTCAAAAATTTCATTGAACTATCTATATTATTGCACAACAGTTTGGATGGTAAATAGGTTTTGTTGTGTATAATATTCACCTTTGGATGTAATTTGAAAGCGCTCTGAGTGTCTGAACACATAGGGTTTAGGAATATTAACAGGCGCTTCTGAATGGCCTTGGTTCTCTTTCAAATAGTTTTTATGTAATACGTTTGTGTGCCTACATATGTACAAATATATGTTTGGGGTTGTTTTTTTCTTTTTACCGTGATTGTGGTACTCAGTAAAAGGAAATAATTTGATCCAAGTCATACTAAGATCAATGAGAATCTTAACATTGATTTTTCTGTGTAAATATATTCAGTTCTCAAGTATCCAACTCTGGTCTCAGTTCCAGACACAATGTTGTGATTGCTGAGTGCTATCTTTCATTCTTGTATAATTGTATTATACCTGGTCTTGCATAAATCCAGAGAATAGTGTTTTTGAATAAACATGTTTTAATATGAATAATGGAGATAGTATGCCACTACAGAGTGGCAAATTTGTGAGATACTTAGGGTGACACTCATCAACACCGTTTTCGTTATTTTCATGCTTATCCTTGGAACTTTTCTTGGTATGCATCTTCCTGTTTATTACACTATTGGCAACTGTAAAAGACATTCAGGTCAAGTAGACTCAAAACCGTTCTGACAAATAAAGCTACATTATGTAGCTGTATGATAACAGAGTTATGCACATGAATTCTATGAAAATGAGAATCACTTTAAGTTATTTTTTTATTTTCTTAGGCTTTTTGAAAGTACATTTCAGAACTCTGCATTGAAGAGATTAAATAGATGCTATAATCTCGTATTTGGTGAGGGTTATATCACGTTATTAAACTGGCCTCAAATATGGGGTAGCATTTTAAATGTACCAACCTGCACCTATATCATGTTTTAAGCTATAAAGTTTAGAAAACTGAATGTTTTGCATGTCTTTGTATGTAGTTCTGTTCTTTATTTGCCATGACAGATACTATGTAGGCCATTACGTGAGACAAAGGGAGAACATGATTGAAACATACACATAATGAATTATAACAAACAAAGTTGGATAATGCTATTTATCTTTTAGAACTCAAGAGCAGGGAAGAAGCAACTAATCTAAAGAGTGCAATTAAAAAAATGAGGAAAGAATATTTTTATATAATTCTTAACCTTTGGAACTCAGTCCAAAAGATATCTGACTCCTGATTTCAGCAGAATTCAGAGCAAGAGTAAGTCTCTATGTTATATTTTTATAAATTAAAAATATTGAGTGAATAAACAAGTGAGAAATTATTATCCAAATCCATAAGGAAAAGAATGATGAAAATAAGGCAGAAATTCAAAAGTAGATGTGGACTTAGTGGTATATTATCTGTTTCTTTTACAAAGCTGTAAAGATATACTTACAAACCAGATAATAATCTAAATGAGGAAAATTAGGAAAAAAATTTATTAAGAAACATGATTTACCTTAAAATTATTACCTCAGAAATAGTCATTGCTGAAAATAAACCTGAGGGAATACTTTTCCACTTGTTATAAGCCTGAACCTTGATCTACGGTATGCTGAGGTTTGCTTTTTGGGCTGTGTGCTTTAATTGTTTTGGCTCAGCACCATGCTGAATTGCAACCCTGGCCTTTAACTGCTAAGAGCATATAACTCTAGTAAACAGAACATTGTATCCATGGCAACCTACAGTTTTAGTTCTAACTTTTCAAAACACAAAAAGGTAATTATTTTTTTTCTTTATATTTTTATATTCCTATGGCTCATAATAGCAGTGATGACCTCCTGGCTGGGCATTTCCAAGCTATTAATGACAGGCTGAGTTATGCGACCTTGACTTCACCTGCAGCCATTAACTTTTCTATCTAGTCATTAACTGCTGAGAAATGCCCTCCCTTTTGGTCATTATTTCTTATATATGCATTTCTTAAATAGGCATTTTCTGTAACAATTACATGTCAGAGCAATTTCATATTTTTTTATTAATAAGTACTATCTTATCTTTGTGTTCAAGCCACAGAGATCCTTTGACATCTAGCAGCTCACACATCATTTAAGTTTCTAAGGAAGAGGTCATCATTTATGCACAGACAAATGGGAGACAGAGGGCTTAAAACATCACATTTTACATGGGAGGAAAAAGCTTTGCATCGTTTGAGTTAAATCTATGGAGCATATTCAGAAGTGCTGAGGAATTCATTTTTAGATCGGGCATTTAGATGTACAATGTATGCCACAATACCAGCTAGAAAACCCTTAGCGTTAATAGTAAAGGTGACCTCTAAGTTATCCCTCCTGACTACCGAATCTTTAGACAAAATGGTTAGTAATTTCACTGGGATTAATTTGCCAGCATTTTGCAGACCCTTATCTTATTTTCTGGAACTCATAGAGGGATCAGAATCCACATGATATATTTCTCTTATCTGTCAGTGCAGCAGCATAAGATAAAAGAAGATTCTTATTGAATGGATATATTTTTCATTGTCCTTCATACCATAGATTAAATGGGTCTTGTATGATTTTTCTTTTCCTGATAGAGCAAGCCATACTTCTGCATAAATAACTTCTGTGTAATTTGAGAACTCTTATGAAGAGCTCAATAATCAATGTTTTTAGATGCTGTAATTAGCAGCCTTACCTGGATCAAAAAACAAAGGTTGCTGGAGGGGAAAAAGGTTGTTAGAGCTATTTTCAAGGGTGGGACTTAGTTGTCTGCATGAATGACAAAGGATATTATCATATATGCCTGGAAATACCAGCAACAGAGGATTTGTTTAATTTGTTTGTTCCTGTAACTCAGACATATAGTTATACTTCTATAAACAATGTTTGTTCAATGAAGTGCTTAGTCCTTTGCATAGGAAATTTCTCTGACGATATGCTTGACTAACAGGAAATATCTGTCCTCTGAAAATAAAAAATGTTTCCAGGAGATAAAATTTGTTGTTCTTTTTGTTGTTATTTTATTTAGGTGTCTGGTTTATTAGAACATATCATCTTAATTTTGTACAATAGAGGGGAAAAAAGCAGAGAGAGGTGAACGAGGCCAAAAGAACGTAAACTAAAGAAGTAAACTCTGCAAATCTTGATAAATGCAACTCCACCAGTAAGTGACAATATAGGTGAAACATTTCTCTTTTAAACTTTTTTCCATTAGTTTTTTGACAGGAGTACACTAGTTCAGCTTTAATGAGATTCTAGTGTAAAAACTTCAGGGCTAAATAAAAGAAACAAATCAAAAGGACCGGATGATTGCCATTTAATGTGAAAGAATGAAAGTGCAAACAATCATTGTATGACATCTAGCTGTGCTAGTCACTGCAGAATGACAGGTAGAACAATTCAAAGTTACTGATCTAAAGATGGAATAACAGCTCATATGTTTGAAGTGCTCAGAAGATGAAGAAATAAAACAGACTCTAAGATAAGACATGGTTAAGCCTTTTAAATTCCATGCCTTATTGTCAGTATCATTTGAACGCTTTTGTACACATTTTTTTTTTCCCTCAGAAACTATTTTATCGAAGGAATTACTTTTAAGAGCTGATTTTTATTATTATCCTTCAGGCTGAATGGTATGCTTTGTTTTTCAACAAGATGAGAAAAAATGTACACAATGAAAAGTATATTACTGGTTTGCTAAGCACCCATATTGTATATATTCAGAAGTATGTATTCTGAGGATATATTGTTAAGCTGTGCATTTTAAGCAAGTTCAATAATTCACATGCTAATTTACTCTACAGGTAGCCTGACTTTTTTAACATGCAACATAACAAATTTGTTATGAATTTCTGTTTATATTTTCCTTGTCTATTCTTTTCTTGATATTATTTTAAGGCTCTAAGGAAAATCACCTATTCTTTCTTTCAGCAAGCCTTTTTATCAGTGAAATAACCTATTCTAGTTACTGCTGGAAACAATAATCTGTAATTGCTGCTTTCAGTCCTAATTTGGCCTGTCCCTAGTTTTTCATCTCAATCTAATCTAAACCTATTTGAGCAAATAAAATGATATTTACCTCATCCTCTGTTACAAGCTTTCAAGATTACAGGCTTCAGGAAAAATCAATACAAAATACCAGCTTAGCAGCAGGTTTGTGCTCAGAAAGAATGCTAACTTTTCTTTCCTGCATTTTCTGACTCTCTACTCCCCTGGAGTGAAAGCAAACCTTAGACTATAAGGAATGAAGGATAAAAAAAAGAAATACAAAAAACCCAGCCTTCAATGATGTGTTTGGTTCATGGTGAGTAGCCACTTTTGAGCTTACAAGCCGAAGTGCAGTGCATGGTCAAGCTCCTAACCTTTCGCTTCTGCTTCCACACTACACACCTTACAGAGTTCACCAAAAGGAAGGATCTCGACCTCACGGATGATTTTTCAGACTCAAATACCATCTTCATTTTTTATTTATTTGCTTCAAGCAGTTGGGATTTGAGGTATCATCATACCTGACTGACTGATTTAAGGAAGTGGCCACCTCTCTGTGGGGGAATCTCATGAGAATAAAATCCTATTACTTTCCAAAAAGATTACTTCATTTGCTGCCTGAAATAAGCTTTTGATGAAAACATTTGAATGTTGAGTTTGTAAACAATCAAGAATTCTCAGCAGTGCTACCTTTTTTCCTTCTTTCTTTCTTTTTTTTTTTTTAAAGCTAAAAAGGATGTCTGGTTGGTTTTATTTTGATTTTGTTTTGTTCTGTTGTTGTTGGGTTTTTTGACCAAGAAGCCAATTAATACTGAAAGATCAGTCTTTAAAATAATTACACCGTATCTATCAACCTTTTCAAACTATTTGTTCTCTCTCTTTGCAAAACAGAAAAGTTCTTCCTTTTAAAACTTATGTTTAAAACTTATGATTTCTCTTTCATAGCTCTCTCCACAGGCTTCCTCTTCCCACCCCCACCTTGTGAATAGTCTCTGATTTGAAAAATTATGGGGAGTTATTTGGTCTCCCTTTAGACCCTGTGGGATCATAATCATGTAATAGTTATGTAGTGTTTGAAATAAGTTCTAAACCAAGTCAAATATTTAACTTAATCACCCCTTTTTGAAATATTTAATTCAGGACTCAAGTTTTCCCAGATAGTAACAAAATAGGTGTGTCCTTTTCTTTGGATGCCTATATGAGTAATCCTGACACACTCAAAAAAAATAAATCACCTAAGTTTTTATTTCCTCAGGAATAGTAGCAGTTGAATCGATGTATTTAGGGGAAAAAAATCTTTTAAACAGGAGATTAAGACCTAATTTTATTCACTTAACTGATTACTAAATTAGTACCTTACTCACACTAGGCACAGAAGTAATCAATGGAGGGAGATAAGCACCTTCAGTGTGCTTGAGTCTTAGGTGAACTGAACTGCCCTTTGGAGATGCTTATTTCTTTTCATTGAATATAGAGGTTGGCTAAGGTAACCTCAGGTGATTCATCATAAACTTATTTAGGATAAATCCTAAGTGATAATTTTACTGCCAGCACCTTCTAAGCTGTTAGACCGCTATTCTGCAGGCCTTCTGTCACCCCTACAGGGTTCTCCAGAAACCCAGAGCGGCTGAAGTGTCTATTAGCTTCTAGTTTAACCCTGACAGAAACAACCAAAGCTTAGGAAGAGCAGTTCCTACATGTAATTATTTTTTTACAGTGATTTGTTAAATGCAAGTCTTTGAAAAATGATAGACCATTATCTCACTCCTCTTGTGTGTCCAAGATTTGCCAGTGTTAAGGTGAAGTCAAATGTCTCCCACATCTCTTTCTTTTTCTCTCCAGTCCTCTTTACCTGTGGTAATGATTTATCCTATAGTCTCAGATGATTACGTATCTCCTTTCGAAAGAGCAAAATGGGATAGCTTACACCGCTAAGAGCTGGTGTTCCAAGACCTCCCCAGATTCTCTTATCACTTACATTCAGCTCACCTTTTGAGGCTATATTTTCTTAATGAAAACCAAAATCTGAGAAATACAATTTTGAAAAAAATCACTAGCATTTTATACCATTGTATATTGGTCCAATTAAGCTTGATCCCCGTTTTTTAATCTAACATACTATTATTATGATCAAATTGCCTGTGTATCTGTCAGTCGTGTTCATAACTTTTGAAGTCTTCGACAAATTTCAAGCAAATTTGATATACATGTAAAACTCTTAAGAATTCTAAATTCCTGCAGTAGGCTGATACTGCCTATCCCATCCATATACACAATTCTTCTGCCAGCAATGAGGTATTGTGTCCTGTTTAGCTCAGGACCACATCTGGAACTTTAGCTTCAGTTTTTACCTGTGTAATTTCTGGACTCCATTAGTTGTTTTGAAGAACCTCTCAGCATTTTAGACTAGATTTACAAATTTAAACTCACCACATCTGTATATAATTTTGACCAAAACCTTGACCAAGCAACTCTGTTCTATTCCAAGAGCTCTTTTACACTTAGTTTTCAGCACTTCTTCTGTAGATGTTTTCAGATAAAGCTGGCTGAAATAATACAATCATATGGCATAGATCCAGTTATATCAGTTAAAGATGTTGCTATATTGGTGTAACCTCTTTCTAAAAATTTACAAGAGTTTTCACTGACTGCTACAGAAAGTATTTTACCATGTCAAAATAACTGGACGGACTTTCTGCATCAAGGAACAAGGGATATTTTCTTCAGGGAACTACTGACAAATCATTTAAAGTATTTAGGCAGTTGAAAATGTAGACAGGATGACCCCTTAAATTTATCTTCCAAAAGAGTGGTGCCTGAGGTTTTTGGAAGATTCCAGGAGATCCTATTTAAGTATTTAATACCTACAAAATTTGAAAAACTGGTAAAAGAAAAATCAGTGTCACTCTAAGCCAATGAAGCAGTGGACCAATCTTCAGTCCGATTCAGTTTTGGTCATTTTTGAGGAAAAAATTATAAGATTCTTTTTGTGAAGAGAAACAATACTCTAGACATTCTAAGCTCCTGAACTTAAAAATATTTGAAGGAGGGAAGAGATGCTTCAGCATGGTTTCTACAGAGAGAAGCTGGAGAATGCAGAATACCTAACTGTGTCTCTTTCAATCTGTGGCTCGTTTTTGGTCATGGACTGGAGTAAACTCCAATGAAAGTTTAGATGGTGGTTGCCAGACCAGACTTTCCACAATGACCCCCCTAGCTTGTGCACAGCAGTAGGAGATGGACATCACGGTTGAGAACTGCAGTGAGCTTGCACAGGAGGTGGCTATGGCTGCTAAGTGTCTCAAGAAATACCTAGCAGTTTTTCCCTAGCAGAGCAAAAACAACAGTAGAGCAAGGGCAGGGCCAGTTTCATCCAGTAAAAGCTGAAAATAATCTTTATTTGTCCGAAACATCTTGTGCCATGGAATCCATATTAGCAGACACAGGAACACAGAAGATTATGATACACTTACAAGTATTGAATATATTCAGAGAATATATTCAGAGAATATATTCAAGCAGTAAAATTTCATGTTAGTAGAAACATTACATTCTGATATATGCTTCTGTAAGATTTTATTCTGCTATGAAGTCGGTGGTTAGGGGTGACATAGTGAAAACTTCTGTGATGTAATGTAACCAGTGAAGAGAAACAGCTGCCTCCAGAGGACAGTTCAGGAGCTCTATATTGGGAGAGACATTTAAATGACATGTATTCACTTCCCTGTGCTCCTCTCCTTCAGTCCGTTTATTGTAGCCACTTGTCGTTAGTAGTCTTGTATTTTACTGATAAGCTCTTCAGAATACTGGTATTTTTATGCAGTTTCTAATACAACAGAGTATTATCTTGTAAACTCTAGGTACCACCAATATAGGAATCAACACAACTACTGCTATAAATGGTAACAATAGCACTAATAACAGTATTCATTAACAATGATAAGGGTAACAAATTCTCTCAATTCCTAATCATGCATTTGTAAAATAACCTTTTTAACAGCCTGTCAGTGCTGTTTTTTGAAGAAATAATACTTTCTGAAGGGTTAAATGTTGCATAATCATAATGATATGACTTCCTCTGAAAAGTCTAAATTGATAGAGAACGTAGAGAAAAAAGAGGCAGGCTGATTCTTAAGGCCAGCTGCTTCTTCCTCTTCTGAGCACAGGAGTGACAAGGAAAGGTAAACAAGATAATGGCAGAAGTCACACCTCCACAGCTGCCAAGAAACCTTTGTCTTCCAGAAGGTGGAATTCTCCTGTAGATGCTGAAAGTTAAAACATGGCCCCTTCAGACTTAAAAGAGCAAGTCTCAACCACCTGTGCCACTGAATTGATGTTTTAGTACCTTTTGCTATCTCTGGGTGCAGAGACTTGTCTCAACTTTCTTATACTGTCAGGCTCTATATTTATTGTCCTCAAGAGCATTAGCTATCTTCATGTATTGGTTTTTTTCTCCTTGAAAGACTGTTAGACTCCTCATTTTTTGGTTTTACATGCCTAAAATCTCAGTTCTGAAACCAGTCAAAAAATAGTTCCTTGTTTCTGACCCCACTTCTAGTAATCTAAATGTAGTATTCCCAACGTAATCGTTTGGATCTAAGTCCCACTAGTTAGGTGTTGAACCTAAGTAATTGTTTCACCTCTCTGAACCTTAAAATCCACAGAATGCCATCATAGGCCCTATTTTTAAACCACAGGTTTGCAGCATTCCCTGCATTCTTCACTAGCAAACATTCTTTCTTGGTGGTTTAGCCCAAGGATCCAAGCTGCACTTCATTGTTCAACCTATACATCCAATCGTGCAATAGTATCCAGCCAAGCACAGCCTGGGTTAGTGCCTAACATTAATTAAGTACAACAGATAACTTCTAATACGTGGCCTCTCGGTTCTGAAAAGCTAAATTACATCAAAGGAAAAAAGTATAAAAGCGAATGTCTTAAACCTAAACACTATTCATCCATATGGCCAGGAAATACTGGAGAAGCAAAGAAGCTTTTGGATGCTACACAACGCAAGACTGCTTTGCCCACATGTGCAAAAAAATTATAATCTAGAGGGGAACTTATAAAGAGTCTTTCCAAAAAAAACCCAGATGTGATAAAGGGTTCTACTTTGCTTTTGTCACTTCTAAAAAATATTTTATTTGAATGAACACATTTTTTCCTGACTTTGCCAGAAAAGGCAGCAGGACGCTTAATTTGTTTGGGTTATTAAATGCAATTTTTGTACCTTTCCATATTCTTAAAAAGCAAACTTCCTAAAACATCACTAAGAAAAAAAAAAAGGGGGAGGGGGAGAGGGGAAGGAAATTGATGCAGAATTGGTAATACTGAAGGAAAATCAGAAATTTGGATAGCTTTCCTTTTACTTTTTACATTGAGATACTACTTTTTTTCTGAAGTTTGGAATAGTTTCCAACTGTTGGATTTCTTTTTCTCCCTGAGATGGTTATTTTTTCATATTTTCTCCTACTGCTGTGGATTCAGTCTCAATTGGAGGAAGCAGACATTGAGGTCAAATTACAGCTTAAAAAAGTGTTCAACCTCTGTTTCAGGGCTGGACAGACAAAAGCCCAATAGTCCAAACAAATGCAGAAACCCAGAGAGAACAATTTGTTGGTAAAATAAATCCCACCTATTCAGAAAATGAGAAATTAATATTATTAGGTAAAATATGCTTCTACTTTAAAGACAATTTAGGTGTCCTTAAAATTGAGATTGTAGTTGTCTTTAAATTTAACCATTTACTTTGTACATAGAGGAATTTGGATTGAAATGAAATTCAGCATGCTATGCAGCTGTAGAAATCTCACAGTAAACATCCTATTTTGTGCTATATTCTTAGCTTGCATTTCTTGTGCTTGTCAGTAGATTTTGCCAGGCATGTTTTGCTGTATTTTAGTGAATAAATTGTAAATTTTAAGAGCTTTTTTTCCTAATTTACAGAAGCAATTTCTTTTAAAATTAATATATACAGCAGAACATTCTGAGTTTAAGAAAATTAATTGTACAATGTAATAAAAGATTTTTCTAGAGCTAAGACAACATAATTTAAAATAGTCAGCTTAATGTTCTGAAATGTAATTTTGCTTTTGTTGCAGTTGAAAAATGAAGGTTTCTTTTATATACTGTATATCCCAAGATGATTTCAAAGCACTTTCACTTAGAAGAGCTAGCTGCTATTACATATGAATTTTCAAAGCTTGCCAAGGCTTTGGAAGGAATGATGAAAATTACTATTGCACGACCTTCAGGTTTTCTTTGTTTCATAAAAGGCTAAGATAGCATTTTTGTCATTTTTCTTTCAGCTCAGGTCTTTCATCATAAATATCAAAGCATGCAATTATGCCTGCTCATATCCTACCATATTCTGCCTGTTTTCTATCCATAGTGATGGTGTTCTCTTTTAGGATACTTTTTTCTTTTGTTTTTCACAAATCTGAAAGAAGTCCCATGTTTTTGTCGAGTGCCATAAATTGTTCATGAAATGCATGTTGCACTGATTAAAAAGAAGAAGAGTTGATTAAAATGGTTTTTATTCTTTTGTTCTAAGCAAAATCCTAAAGTAATGTTTGAGAGTCAAACCTAACAGGATCATAGGAGACTGATTTGGCCTACAGGTGGAATTTTTAAATAGTGTCCGTTGTAAAAAATGGGACAATACTCTGTTCTATTAAAATCTCTAGTTTCATGCTGAATTATTTCTGTTATTCCTTTTTATTTTTCATGTGTAGCTTGTTGTTTTGTCTTGTTTTGTTGTTTCATGTGACTTGATAATCAAAGACATAGAATGCCCAGAGCTGCTATTGCCTAAATCAAGTCATAGTTGCGTAATATACCTCAAAATTAGGTTACTTCTATGTCTTAAGTACTTCAAATGAGCATCCATTTGGTTTTTTGCATGTGCTTACCGATCTATTCAAATTTACAAGGCACACTGGCATAGCACAGGTGTTATAAATATATCAGACGGAAATATCCATGGTTCATTTGCTCCTGAAATGCTTTTTATTTGGTTTTGTTTTTTTCACAACCTTAAACACCAATAACAACTTATACAGTAAAAAAATTAGAATTCTGTTAATTGACTGAAGAAAAAAAAGTGATTTCTTGAAAAACAGTACAGCAAACCTTTGCTAGTGCTTGCAGGAACACACCTTCCCATTTTTTGTTTATTATGTTCAGATTTTTATCAAATTTACAGTGACACAAGGAATACATTGTTTTCATCAATTTGAACTGTGCTGTCACATGAATGTGAACTTACTGGCTATGTCTTAAGTTAAATGTCAAGGGATATACATTTTCCACATAGAATAAAATTGATTTCAAGTTTCTTTTAAGGTTGGTGGAACAAAAAACCTCCACTGCATTTTTAAACCAAGTAGAACTGCCCCAGCATGTGTTAATAAAAACAAATAAGCCTAAACAGTAAGTGTTACTCATAGTACCTAACATAAAAAATATTTTTAACAATAATAATTTGAATTATCAAAAGCTTGCTATTTTATAAGATTTGCTGATGTGAGGTTGTGATAAAATGAATATTTTTTAAAAAAAAGCTTAATCAATTTAAATAAGATTATATTTTGACATTTTTCAATCCTCATAAAAAAAGAACATGAGAAAGGAACAAGCAAAAGGGAGAGGCTTTCTGAGGGTTTTTTGCATGTATCTTTTGAAAAGTCCCTCCTCAGCATTTAAATACTCCCAGCAAAACCCTCAGCATAGTGGCTATGTGTGTCAATACTGCAAAAGAAAGAAAGTTGACACTCACCATAAGAGAATTCATTAATTCCTAAAACTTCTAAAATATTAATAGGACTCTCAAATAACATTGTTTGCTTATTCAGTGTCCATTCAGTTCACTGTGAAGTTGAGAAGACAAGTAGAAATTCTTAGTTCACTATATATCCTTCTTCCTACATCACAGTCTCTGCTTGCTTATTTTCCCACACTGAGTGATAAATATGGTCACAAATTATTGTACATTAAAAAAACAACAACATGATAAAGTGTCTGAGAGAGATAAATAAAACAGCTGCTTGAGAAACTTTTTAATGTCTGTAGCAACTCATGGAGGATTTTGGCCTCTGCCTATCTGAAATCCATTTGAAGCAACTTGGCTTCTACAGTGTCTCTTTCTATCAGCCAAAAACTGCATTTCAAATGTTATACCTCAGTAATAAAGGGATCTTATATTGAATAGCACTTTAAAATGCATTTTGTTCTCCATCTGTAATACTTGGATCCTGGAATACTTTAAAGACTAGCCATAAAGCAACTGATGCTAAATTTCTTTTTAATTACAAGAAACTCCTTAATCCGTTTTAGCATTCCTTATGCTTACTATAGAATAGTAATGACACTGTTATTTTTGCAGATTATAAATCTATCTCCCTATAAGAGTATCATCATCCATGCTGAAATAATATCTTCAACTAAAAAGTTTGCGTTTGCCTTTGTTAGGAAAAGCATAAAAATTAATTTAAAAGTATGCAAAGTAATAGGAAGACATTCTAAAGTATTCCTTTTTGCCAGAGGCAGACACTATTAAAGAGTGATGCAGGTCTAATATTTATGATCAAGGCTGAAGAGGCCACAGCTTTGTTAATAAAATTAAGGAAGTATTCCCAACTGCGCAAGTGTAAAGTGTAGGTTCCAACCCAGAATCAGGCAGACTAATTCAAAGATAAGGAGCGAAGGCTTTACTTATTGCTTTTAGTAAAGGCAATAAATAAATAATAAAATAAAAAGGTGATCTGAAATGTGGTATGGGGGAAACAAAGAACCAATCAATGGAAGGTAACATACATAATAATGATTATGAATTGCAATGATCACTGGAACATCATGGCAGTAAAAGAACAAATTATGCTGTGTAGTTGACAGAAATCAGAAAAAAGAAAGATAGTCTTCGTCCCAAAATACTGCATAAAATGTAAGGCAAGGAAAGGTGTTGGTGAAAGGGGTTCTGTTGACGAAAATCTGTATATTTAAAGGTTAGTTCACAAAAATAAATGTAAGCAAGTTGTATTGCATTACTGACTTTATTGTTAGGAAAACAGTATTGAATGCTTAGCAATAAAGAAGCTCAAAGATGTTATTAATTTGATATTAATTAATTAAATATTAATTAGTTAATCACTGTTTCTGATAATTAAATAGTAATAATAGTCTGATTCACTTAAACCAGTACAGTGCCTCAACAAGCTAAGTTTAAAGATGTGTGATCCTTTAAACCATTTGTTTCTAGGATTATGAATTCTAAAAGCACACAGGAGGAGTAAATCAGAATTGATAACATAGAGGAATTGTTCGAAAACATTGCCACTAAGCAGAAGGGACCACAATATAAATTATTTCAAAATTGCAGGAATAAGACTCAAACCAAAAACAAGTACTGTGACATCAAATTACAGAAAAGATTTTTCATTGAGTTTTGTTGTTTCTTTTAATAACATAAGTAGTCAAAATGACCCTAATATCAAACAAGGGGAAAATTAAATTTTGACTCAGGATAGACATATGTTGACTGTGTTATAACAGAATTATGGAGAGCATAATTTACTTCAGCAGAAAATCTAAGATAAAAGTCAGTATTTGTAAATGGCAAAATCTGCAAGATTACTTGAGCCAAGCTGGAAATCCTATCTTTGTGAACCCAGTAGAAAGAATCATAAATTGTGTCAAATAAACATTTAAAATAGATTGAGAGAGCCAAGAAGACCAAAAAAATCATATATCCAGAGACTAAACACCAAATAATGTATTATTTAAGTATAAAAGAAACAGGAGGTATGTGTGAAAGTTTGTAGGTCTTCAGGGCTCCCAGGGGCTTATGGGACACTCTGTGAGTGGTAAGGACATAGTGAGAAAACAGTTCATTTCTTCCCAACAGTATTCATCTTAGGTCTTACAGTATCTTCAAGAGGAGATCTTTCTTCAGTGTTAATCCTACTGTACCATTATCTTCAGGTGCCTCAGTTTGCAGATGACACCAAGCTGAGTGGTGCATTTGATACACTTGAGAGAAAGGATGTCATCTAGAGGGACCTTGACAGGCTTGAGAAGTGGGCCCAGGTGAACCTCATGAAGTTCAACAAAGCCAAGTGTAAGGTCTTGCACCTGGGTTGGGACAATCACAAATATCAGTACCGACTAGGGGATGAATGGATTGAGTGCAGCCCTGCAGAGAACAGTAGATGAAAAATTGGACATGAGCCAGCAATGTGACTTGCAGCCCAGAAATCCAGTCACGTTCTGGGCTGTGCAAAAAGAAGAGTGGCCAGCAAGTCGAGGGAGGTGATTCTGCCCTTCTATTCTGCTCTTATGAGACCCCACCTGGAGTACTACGTCCCTCTCTAGGTCCCTTGGTGCAAAAAAACCTGCTCATCTGTTAAAGCAAGTCCAGAGGAGGGCCACAAAAAGATCAGAGTGCTGGAACACCACTCCCATGAAGAAAGGCTGAGTTGAGGTTGTTTAGCCTGCAGAAGAGAAGGCTTTGGGGAGACCTTATTGTGGCCTTCTTAGTAAAAATAACTAAATAAAATGGGGTCATTTTAAACTGCTGGAAGAAGAAACCTAAGCTAGAAACTCTCCAGAGAAAATAAGTTGTCTCACAAAACACCAGTCAGGCCAAACTAGCCTCATTCCTTGACTAACTGACTTTGTTATCAACAGCACCAGGAAGAAGGGGGAATGGGACAGGGGCAGTAGAAGCTGTTATACAGGTCACCAAAAGTAGTGTTTTCACTTCCAACTACACTAAAGTAGTTCGCAATAGCATATTAATGCAATATACTTATATTCGAACACAAAATCAGTGAATTTGAAGTATCGTGAAGAAGTCTGACAGAGGAGAAAACCAAAAGTGACAGTGCAAAGGGATGTGGAATTTAGATTTCTAATGAGGTCATTCATATAATATCTTTTCATAAAATGCTACATAAAGAAGCCTGAATCCAAGACACTAATTCAGATATCCAATAGAAGGTTAATCAGGAGACCTTAAGGACAAGGAAATAAAAAAAGTGATGACCCAGGGATTCATTTTAAGAAATTTACCAGTAATTAAATAACCTCAATGATCTTCAGTACAGTAAGGTGTTTCCAGGGGCATGGAGACCCTTAGATCTGTGCACTAGACAATTCTTGCTATGCCATGTACTTCAGTGCATTTCTGTAGGACGCTTGAAAGGTATGCTGGGACATTACCAATGAACTGCCCAGTCCAACATCGCAGCTTATACTTCAGGGTTTCTCTGAAAAAACAATCTCTTTCAGTGTATACGTGTATATTACACACTTCCTGGTAGCAAGGAGCAAAGAGAAATTGTATTAAGACTTGTAACAAAGAAGAAGCCGTCTGGTTAGCAGAAATCTGTATTCCGCAGAGGAAAGAAAGTTCTAGCCCCTCATATCTGACTTTTCTTTAGCCTTAGCCAGAGTAAATGAGGCAAAAAGATTCGCTGAAGGTTGCAGAAGTTAAACCTTATGTTTGTAAATCTAGTTAATTATAGCATATGTGTTTGTTTTTCCAGCAAAGTTCAGTGAGACGGAAGGATGAAGAGATACACATCAGATGTAGAGTCAGGTGTAAAGGAATTCATTTTTGCTTGATTTTCAGTTTCTAGTCAGTTAAGATTCTTTGGATCTTTCTGTATAGAAAGCTACCTCAAAACCTTCCTAAATGTGTTTAGCTTTTCTTGGGCTAATCCCTTAGCAACTCATTTGTAACTATCCATTCAATTAGCATAGCACCTATTACCCTTGAAATTCTAGGGCTTACTACCTTAGACAAACTAAAGCTTTAGGAAGTGTTAATTAGGAGTTACGGGACTTAATTAAGCAGGAGGTGGAAAAAAAGTTCCCAAACACCATGTTGCTTTGTAACATGTATTTCTATTCAGAATAACAGTTAATTCTGTTAGGAATAACAGTTATGATATTTTAAAGTTTGAGAATCTATACATCAAACAAGAAGAAAAAAATTAAAGTTGACTTGCATAGGCTTTTCGAAGTGTAATACGTTATGTACGAAGCCACCTCAGTTCCAGCACTGTTACAGAAGTGATAACTGAATGACTTAACCAGAAGAAAACTGTAATTCGGGTTAGCGTTCCATAAAACAAGCAAACAAATTCCAAAACTGTCTGGCTGGGCTATTAAGCATGCTGGAACTTCAGTCTCTAAAGGTCTTTGGTGCACAGGTATTAAAAAAGCTTCTGAATATTAAAGATTCTTCCTCCTACTAGTAAGAATCCACTAGGAAGGATGAAGATTGACTAAAGCTGTGTTTTGACAAGAAGAAATATTTTCAAAATATTATTTCACGTCCCGAATAAGGTTCTTTTGAAGAAAAGGTGTGGCCAGTTTTTAACCCATGTCAACGAAAGAAGTATTATTGCGCTTGATCTTTTACTGTCTTTACAAGTAATGCTTATTTAAACTATACTTCCTGGTGACTTTGGTTTGGTCCCTCACTTCAGGAGGAAAATATCTGTCTAATGAATCAATATAGATACATGTAGATATATCAGGCAGGTAATTTCTCATTCAAGCAGTTTCATCAGAACAACATTTTGTGCATGCTTAGAAATACGATAAAGATGTCTACCACTTTTTTGAATATACTGTTCACAATTTTATCCTTCAAATCAATTTTAATTTTAGAAATGAAAAATGTTACCAAACTCAGAAAAATGCCTTCTGATAAGTTAAATGGAACAATCTACGTGAAAATCACTGAAACATCTGACAAGCCACCTAAAATTAAATTCATAGTTATTAATGGTGTGATAGAGTTGCCTTTCATATTTTGATCATGAGTATGGGACGGATGTGTCTTGTTTCATCTTTATTGCAGCTTCAAGTTCATCCATGGGGAATATTCTGCAGTCATGTGGAAGCACTCTTTGTGGTGAAACATTTGAGATCCGGTCTGTAGACGCAGCTGAAGCATGCAAAGATTAAGTTTTCCTGTAAGGTAATCTTAAAGAAGGATTGGTGTCTCTTCACTCTATCTTGGTAACTGTAAGAGATAGGCTTAATACCATCTAGCTGGTAGAGGAACTGTATTTTGAATTATGCTGCTTCAGAACAGTAAGTAGATTCTACCTTTGAGCAACTTCTTTAAGCATGGGTCCAGATCCATGGAAATTAATGACACTTTACACTTCCTACTCCTTTGCTTGAGCTAATTAGAGAAAGAATTGAGAGTCCTGGTTCCCTGTTTTCCTAAAAAAGGTAAATGTGATAGAAATGTCAACAGACAACAGGGTGAAGTTGATAGCCAAGTAGTGGTAAAGGCCAGCTGTAGATTAATAAATCCTCAGGAACCAAGGAATTGCAGAAAAGGAATAGTTTTGAAGAATTGTTCCCTCCCTATGTTGCTACTAATGTGGGTACTGCACTTAAATAGTGCAAGTACAGCATAACCACAGTCTGTGTTCCATATTTTTCCCTTAAACTTTAGATCACAAAGTGCGATGACATCAGTTAAGCATGATTACAAACAGTCCTTTGATGTATTACTGTATGCTGGTTATATTAAACCATTTCTTGTTGCAATCAGAAGCAGAAGAGACCACTTAATGTTTGATACGTATATAGTAACAACAAGGAGATGGTAGAAACAGTGTGATCCTTTTAAGTTTTTATTTAATACATTTATGACCTATATTTCTTTGGGTTTCAAAGAGATTCAAAGAGTAAAAATTGTGCTAATTAGATCAAAAACCTGAAATGACAATAATATAGGTGCCCGTATTAAATAGAACTTATGTAAACTGTGGGCTTTTTAGCATTTTTTTTTCAGCCTCCTAAGTTACAAAAGATGCAGATGCTTTCTTATATCTAGCCTTGAAGGTGATACAGTGTATTGATTTGACACATCTTGAGACCTAATAATCAAGTACATGTTTTTATGATTGGCTGATGTTGCCTTGTGTTTGGCTGCCTAAAGAATGTTAAGTTGACTGAGGTCATCTATAGCCTATAGATAATCTACACGACTAATAAAAATGCTAAGTAGACTGTCAATCTGTTTTCCAATCATATCAAACCTCCTAATCCAATTTGTAATTTTCAAGACGAAACTAACCTAAAAAATAAAATAAAATATATGTGTTTACTAGAACAGAGTGATATATTGCTGGTACGCATCTAGCTGCATTTTAAAATTTGAGCGTTCTCTTGAAAGGCTGGTAAATTTTTAACAGATCTTTATGGACAGAACATTGTACTGGTGATTATTATCCAATGTAAAAAAAAACCAAAACAAAACAAACAGCTGTATCTGAGCTTCAGATATGTGGAATGCATTTCTCTATAACCTTAAAAATCCAGTTTGTGCTTTCTCGTAAGGTATTTTCATCTGCAGATTCAAATCTGAGGATGGTATCTGGTTGAAAGTATACATTATAAAGATAATAGTAATATTTGTTACTGCATACAGTCAACTCCAAATATTTTCTTTTGCTGATGTAGTAAAATGTACATTTCACTTCAGTGGACTTAGAGATATAAAGCATAGAAACAGTGACTGTGGAATACTGTATTTCAGTGCCATGGCAAAACCCTAAATTTATCTGTGGATCCAAGACTACCCCTCCTCAAACTAGTAGGTTTTGGTAAAGAAACTGTGATCCAAAAGTTCACACTGTCAGAGAGTAAGTATTATATTTTCTTTCCAAAATTTACATCTAAAGAAAATCAGATGTTAACATATACTATGAACTTCCATTTTCATTATTAATCAGCAAATTTCCCAACTTTAAGCTTGGTTTAAACTCACTTAAACATAACAATGTATTTGGGGGTTTACTGATAAATTGTTAGTCTTGTTCAGTCATGTGAATACAGATTTTACAGCGTAACCCAGCCCTTAGAAAGTTACCATGACTTTCTGCTGCAAGACCTGTAAATCTGATAAACTCACAGGCAGATGTGGCCATTTTCTGATTCATTATTTGCCAATATATATTAAATTTTTCTTCAGTTTACTTTTTAAAGATCAGATTCCTGAAATAATGTAAACGTGTTTAGTTTAAAGCATTAAATATTGATTCCAAATGTTTTTAATTAGATAATTAATATAACAAATCAAACACATTTATACATGAGAATCCTATTATTTAACCTTTGTTTTCTGTCGTACAACTGTATATTACAAAACCAGAATAAGGAGTTAAAAAATTTACGGCCCAAAATTTGTCTTGGCTTCTGGTGATCTGTTGTTCAGACTGGGGAACTTCTGTTCCTGTTATTTTCCCTCCAGCCTTAATCACCTCATTTTCCTTGCCATCAAAACCAGAGACAAAGGGAAAGAAAGGCTGCAGAGCTGGGTTCCCACATCTCATCCTAAAATAAGATGGAACACAATCAGCCAGACTAGGAGCTAGGAGGTGCTCCTACACCTCAGCCACCCTTTACCACCAAAGACTAGCTAAAAAGCTACCTTTACCACCAAAGACTAGCTAAAAAGACATAAGTATTCTTTTGCTTAGTAGAACGACAAGAATGAAGTTACATGCCCTGTTCTAGGAAGGGAATTCGCAGTACGGAGCAAGGCACTCAACCTCCACATACAGTGAATGAGAAGAGCTTTGTACATCATCATAGGATGTCAGGTGTGCATGATGAAGGGTGCAAAATGAGACAGTAGGAAAAAGTAAATTAATAGTAAACATTTTGGTATTCTTTTATTTGCTAATTCCTAAGTCTTTCTTCAAACAACAAACCTCTAAATAAGTGAAGTTGTGAACCCTTTTACAGTGAATTTTGAGTCTTTTGACAAGATGGGCACAATTTATTTGCCCAAATGTATATCTACTGCCAGTTAGAGCATAACGTATCCTGCCTGGCTTCTACCCTCCCCTCACAATGGAATAGACTGCAAATTTTCACTATATCTTTCAAACCCATATGAGGGTCACAGTTTGCTTCTTAAAGCTTATTTTCCTAGTTACTCTTTTGTGGATCCTTTAGAAGTCATGTATAGATTTCCAGGACCTTTCAGACAGCTGAAGAGGAACATTCTGCTTTCAGATAAACTTTGATGACATTTTCAAACATTTTACCACAGTCATTGTTTTTTTAAAAAACAAATAAATAAAAAAACACCTTTTTTTTTTTTTTTTTTTTTTTTACTGAAAATGAACTCGATTAGGGTTTTGGTTACTTTCAGGATAGGGAATTTAAAAAAACTCTCCGCATATAAAACAAAATAAATTTTTAAAGTGCATCACTGAAATACTATAAAGGGACAAAATTAACCTCCATTCTCAGTGACAAGTATTTTGACACAGGTAGATTTCTCCATTGTACTTGTACTTTACAAAATAAAATTTGTGAAATCTACTTATGTAACCCATAAAAGTGACTTTTCTTAATGTCTTTTGGATACTGCAGAATCCATGTTTTTTTGTGAGGCCTTCCAACATTAGGAACTGTAGATGTTATGACCACTTCGGCTGTAGTTGAGCTATTACACACATCCTGAACTAAGGATCATTTTCAAGTGATTGTTTTCTAGGCGAGATAATTTAATGTGCAATAAAAAATCTAAACTGCAACTTAGAGAAAAATGAAAAATTCTATGAAAAGTTACTTGGAAATCTCTTAGTCAGTTATAGCTAAAGTCTGCCTACTCCCTACAGTGCAGAATATAAAAATTTCTACCTTCCTTTCTTCCTAGTTTGGCCAAGTAGAAACTTACCTGATTGTGATTTCAGCCAAAGAGAAAGATAAAGGCACTGCTTTCACCCTTTCTGTAGTAGAGTCATAGCTAAAAAACTGGTAGCTGTTAGGAGAATTGATGTTCTTTCTCATTCAGGGCAGCCAGTCAGGAATGTTGAAACACTTTCTGAAAGGGTGAACTTGGTTTTAGCTATACCAAAGTAAGAGTCGATGCGTAGAGTTTCACCTTACTCTGGGTGATACCTGATGTTGCAATCAGCTCCCAGAAGGCCATGTCTGAGCTGATTTTCAGTAATTTCAGTTAATTTTAGTTAGTTATATGTAGGTAAGAGAATAAATATATCTTGGCTTTTTCTCTTCGTATCCCTCTAATTGGCACAATTTCAACCCAAGTCTTTAGATCTGTGAATTTCATTTCTTCCTGACTGTGCCAAAAATATTTTTTGGCATCTGAATTTTTAACAGTAATATTTCCAGTGACCAGGCAGTGGATAGAATCAAAGTACTGGCATTGTATTTTGTAATTTTCACAGAAGCATTTGATTTGATTGACTCTAGAATGCTGATTAGAGGAGATAAGACTATGATGCTCTTGAGGATAAGTCACTTAACTCAGATTCATGACTGTTTAACAAGAAAAGCACACAGATTTGTTGTACAGGGCAAGGAATCTGGCTTGGCTGAAATGGACTGTGATGTCCGCCAAGACTCAGTCTTCAGACCATGTTTATTGAATTTATTTGTCAATGATTTATTCTTGATTGTATTAAATCTATTTTACAACTATATAGATGATGCAATGTTACAACATGGTTCTAATTCATTGGCCATGGTAGGGAAGCATTCAGATAATTTATGGAGGAAACTTTAAAAAGAAAAGTTTTCCTAATGAACAAGAAAACTGCTAGCTATTAATTTCAAAACAAACTCCACACACTTCTTCAGTGCTTACTTGGGCAAAAAAAAGAAAGCTATCCACTGAAGTACATACTTAAGTCATGACTTAAGGGTTGGATCAACACAATCTAGTTACTCTTGAGCAATTTTGTGTTGAAATGCTGTTAATTAGAAGCAGGTATCATTTTAAAAGGTAAGAACTCCACTGAATATATTGTACTTAAGGAACAGATGAAGCAAGAAACAAAAAATCTGCTATGTGCTGTCAGATGAAAGGTTGTTTAGATTTAGAAGTAAGAAAACCAGACTGTAATATCAATAAAAAGCAATGTAGATTTGTTTTATATTAATGCTATGGATAGATAAAATCCAATTTGCCTTTAGGCAAATTTTCAGATTTGTAGCTTGACAGAATATAAGAACACGTCACTGCAGCTTTTATGTGAATAAGTCAACTTACTTCCTCCTCAGTGAGTCTGGAACTATGCTAATATATTTTATGTTTGGAGAGGCCCCTGGTTATATGAAAACAATGTTGTTGTTTCTTTTAGATTTTAATTTAATATTCTGAGCCTTGGAGGGAGAAATCATCATAGACTCATTTACCCTACAGTCAGTGTGACAATATGGGAGGGTACATTTAATGCCTTAGCAGTAAGCATTTTGAACAGGCATCCAAAGGTGATAAGAACTGAAATAATCTTTGGCAAAATTCAAATGCAGCTTAATTGAATATTTAAAATCATTCACAAGATATAAATGAGAATAAATTATGTAATGATGTGGTAGGAATGATTTGATTTTATACTTCCTTCTGCTTAGGAGTACCACAGACGCTTGGATATGGGTAGGGCAAGTCTCTTGCTGTGAAAGTCATTTGAGATGCACTACAAAGCATTGTACATTAATGAGGTTTCATGATCTCTTGTTCTGATATTTTCGTGAATGAAAATATAAAGGTATTTATACAACTTTTTAAAGCAGGTGGTTGTTTAGACCTTCATTTCATATTGGCATCTTCTGTTGTATTTTAATATAGAGATTTTAAAAATCAAAGAGTTTTCATATGCAGTGAATAGATCATATATAAGGGCATGTGATACAAGACATCCCGTCTTCAAGGCAGAAATATTTAGATGCCTCTCCTGTCTCTTGCTTTTATGTTTCAGTTTTTGGTTTAGGGGATTTTCACTTTTTTGACCTGTGGAAAGATCCTACAGGATAAATATCTATGCCATGAAAACCTGGTTATGCTTGGCTTCATATTTTAAAAAGTCAACGGAATATCCTCAGTCTTGGATGCATGCATTACTGACATCTAAGTCCTGTATAAGTACTGCAAATGTTAAAATATGCTAATACTAAAAAAGAAGCAATATACGTTTATTTTGAAAAGTATTGCAGTCCTGAGTACTCATCCCATTTATCAGTAAGTACACACAGTCACCTCATCAAACTGCAGCTTCAGTGAGAACAAAAAAAAAGAGTTTTAACTCCAAATTTCAGTGACGGACTTTGATACTTGTCATCAAGTAATGTCATTATAAATATTGAAAATAAGTTTCTGTGTACACACCAAACTAAGAAATGCATACTTTGTTCATAACTCGAAGTCTATTGCAGTCAAGGCTTAGCTCGGAGGGTCTCTCTCATGGATGTTTATCAGGGTCATTCTGTTGTTTGTTCTGCTCTCTGTCCTATGTCTTCACTTCATCTTTACCTCTATCGCATTCCTTCACCTGCCATAGCTATGCTAGCAAAATCCAGAAAATATGGATTCCTTTTGCTCGGATAGCTTATTCAAGTCAAGGAGCTGCTATAATAGAAGAACTCTTCTGCCACTGTACGCTAAAATAGCTGAATCGTATCGAGGGAGGGTGTTGCAACCATTGCTCTTTGCATATAACTGTCCTGTACTCACATGTAAGCAAACAAGTCCTTTGTGTTAAAAATGGAAAAAACAATGAGTCTAGGCCAGTTTCAAAGTCAGGAGTCGTTCTCAACAGAAGAGTGTATTCCTGAAGTGTTGATGCCGACTAGTGAAGAAGGAAAATCCTGGTAGTGAGGAGGGTTCCTGTATTTAATTGCTTTAACATAGAATAGAGAGAAATAGAAGCCTTAACTCCATGGAGCTGACTATCACCAATGGCCTCAGGGGCAGAGACAGAGATGGCCTTCATTGCCTTATGCCTGACAGTTCAGTTGCCTTAGTCAAGCTCCAAATATGCAGACTGAACATGACAAGGGTCACTTTGAACCGAGTTATTCCTTTTTAATTGCCAGCTGCATTGACAATTCCTTTGGGAGCTCAAAATTAGGGATTCTGAGAAATACAGGTTGGCAAAACTCTTGCTCTTAAACAATTTTCTGATTTGCAGATCTTATCAAACACTTAATGACATTATAAAGTTTTTAATTTGAAAATGGTAGCATCAAATACAAGTGTTCAAATTAAGTTCTGTGATATCCTCCTGTAGCATGGTGAAAAAGGAATCAGTCATGTGTTTGTTACTTTTTAAAACTTTCTTTTTGTCTAAGGTTGATATGGTTTCCTTTAATTTTTTTAAAATACTTGTTGACCATCTTGTTATCTTTGCTAGTTACTTTGAAGATCTGAAAGGATCAGTCTTTGAGTGATAATGAAGATGAAGGTACAGAGCATTTAACCATTCCATGCTTTGGAAACCATCACTACTGAAGGTAAGCAGGAACAGAAAAAGTCCATCGTGAGCTGTGGCTGAATTTTTTTTTTTCTTATGAATTCATGTCTCAAAGCCCTCTTGCAGATTTGAATTTTTGTTTACTGTCAGTTAATTTTTTACATGCGCAGGAGATCAGGTTATTGGAGCTGTGGGGTTTTGAGAGGATTTTTCCCAAAAGTGAGGATCTTAAAAAACAAGCAGAGGTGAAATTGCCATGAGCAGGTCAGTTGCAGATCTGTTTCAACACCTTTCAGGCAAATTAATTTTCTGTTCAGTTTATACCTTAATTTATGTTTTGTGCAATGAATCACTGGGATAACTCTAACATTTGCATTCCATGACTTTTGAATGTTTAAAATAGAAACCTTCATGTTGAATTGACAAATGGTTTGTATTAATATAAAATTAGATTTAGGAAAATCATTTAATCTATAAATGACATCTGGTATTTACAGCTTTAGAGTCTGATGAAGATAGATGCACTACCTTACATGTTTATAATATTTTGTAAATTTGCAAATGCATATTTAAATTGATTGTATCCCTCTCCCATCCTTCAAATGTCACTGGTCCTCTAAGGACCAAGTCCAAAGCTCACTTTCATTAACGGAAAGACTTACAGGCTAAATGTATAGCCTAAAATTAAACAGAGCATAGGAACATTCCTGAGCTCTGGAATACTATCCTTTCTACTGTTAAAGTGTTAGTGTGTTCCTCAGCATGATTTTGGCCTGTGCCAGCTAGCCTTTGGCTGACTAATTCCTGGATGTAGTTCAGGAGTTAGTGTGAGCCAGCGAAAATCTCAAACAGACACTTTGAGTGCAGCCACCATGTTCTGGAGGATGAAAGAGTTTAGCAGTATGGGTGTGGCCTGTCTCAGTTGGCCTTGGTGTCTCCTCCCCAGTAGCCACAATGAAGTCTAAACCAGCAAGTCTGGGGGGCATTGGGTCTTTGTATGTTCTCACAGCCTTGCACTGTATAGACTTCCTTGCATAGGGCTGTGTTTGGATAAAACAGGTCAGGAGCTTTATTTTGGATTTCTTCTTTTGATCATAAAATAAAAAAATTCTTCATGGGAATGTCCCTTCGAGTCCTAATAAGCGTAGAATTCCTAGTTAAGAAAGGACACAATTCCACTAAGCCATCCAAGAATAATAACCATCTGGAATGGGAATTGTAAGGTCCTGGCTTAAAAGAATCAACAACTGTGGAACCTGTAGCCTCCAGCCGTGGGAGTGTCCTTCTGTGAGTTAGTGTGATGGTGTCTGGGATCTCCGTGTGAGGCTGAGGACAGGTGCCAGGATGCTGTTATACGCAGAGAGAAAGAGTCAAGTGGGATCAGACCTTTTACATTTGAAGTGGTTCTTTTGAGTACCCAGAAGACTGGAATCCAATCCCCTTGGCTCGGAAAACACAGTATATTTAAAGACAAATATTTAAAAAAACCCTCTGGACTAATTCCACTTCTTTGTATCGTATTTCTTTTTCTGATTCAACTAGCATCTTAAATGTTTTTGATTTTGCTTTATTCAGAAACTTGTCTTGACTTTTAATGAACAACATTTTAAGCAACAGAAAAGGTAAGGGTCATATGGATGCTCTCTCTGTGCTTATATGTGTGATTGCATATAAATTCTGCAGTAAAGGAAAATGCATATTCTGCTGTAAAGTTACATTTATTAATTATTTCTAGTGTATCGGTATTTGTTTCTTCTCTTGATGTTAGGTATGCCTAGATAGAGAAGCAAGGGAGGGTTTCTGAGGTTCTTTACAATGGGTTAATACAATTTACTTTCATGTCAGGGTTTAATCTATGCAAGTTTAAGCACAATTTGGGCCTTTAACATTGTTCTACATGAATGCAGAATGCAACTATTTATCATCTTTTCCTTCCTATGCACGTGATGTCCTTACAGTCTTAAACCTATGCTGCTCCACAACAAACTGTACTTCTATTACATATTTTCTCAAAAAAGTAAAGACAAACATGCAAGCTGCAAGTTCTGAATGAGCTACAGTTATGACCAAAAGTAGGTAACCCCAAGGTACATGGTTGTGTACCTCTTACACAATGTGTACTCACACAGCAATGAGAATTTTCTTTGGCTATATTCTGGCCAAAAAAATTTTGTATGTTTAATGGATCTTTGCTGGAGTGAGAAATAGTCTCAATGCATGAGAGTCAATAGAGTCCCTGAGACATCCTTTCTAGAACAGGAAAGGACATATCATTCCTTTAGTTGTGCTCATAATTTCGGTGGCCAGCATGCTTGCGCATGTATTCCTCAAGTGCCAAGAATAGTCTGCAGCGCTCCAAAAAGACAGTGTCTGGGAGAACGAGTTCATTGCCAGTCTGTAGAGCCAGAAAGAGCGTGTGTTAAGGAAAGGAAGCATGTGTTTTATCTTGCCTATAATGCCATTCCTCTGTGCAGTTCTCCAGTGCTTTTGTAAGGTTTATGGATAGTCTTGGCCTCTGAAATCATAATGTCTCCAGACACTGCTTCTTCTCAGCTCCTTTGCCAAGACAAAATAAGTCAGAAGAATATTAATGTTAAGACTGGGAATATTCAGGGAACTTCTTCAGGCAGGTCAATCTTTTTTTCCAGTAGTTTAAACTCTGTTTCTTTTATCCCTATCAAGAAAACCTAAGGAAAACAACTTTTCTAACGAGAGCAAAATCTAGGTTTTATCATCCATAGAAAAAGAAGAACAAGTTTTGCCTATGCAAGCGAATAATCTCTGTTAGGCGTATAAGAAATACTATAGGCATTCAATTTTTTCTTTTCTTCATTTTAGTTCTAGTATCTGTGTCTCTGTTCAATGGTTCTATTCAATTTCTGGTTTTGTTTCTCATCTCACTTCTCTCCACACTTTATTTAAAAATTTATTTTCTCTTTTTCTTGTCTCAGCTCATCTTATTGGGATTCTGCAGCCAGTCCTGGCTCTCTTGTACTTTCACTCACACAGCTTTGAAACTGGTTGAAAATCAACTACAAAATCATTTGTTGCTGGCTAAAATGTGACTGTTAATTTTGCACTCATTAAATGGATATTGTGTACAGATGTATATATCTGGACATCGTGTGACATGATCTTTTGGGTTTGCTTTCCTGCTACCTCTGACCTTGCCTATGCAAAACTTGCTTCACAACATCATCTGTTGTGAGCAAGAATGAAGTTCCTTGGGTAGCAAAATATCATTTTCATGCAGCATAGATAGAATGTGTTTGTCTCATTTAAATAATACCTCATAAGAAGACGGTCTCTGAGGAAGCAAGGGGAAAATAAAGCTGTGTCTGTAAGTTATTAGCCAGAGACCATTTTATGTATGATACACAGAAACTATAAGGAAATGCAATGTATTTGGAGTAGTTTTGTCATGGTTAACAGATTTTAAGTTCTCTATACAATTCTGAAAAAATGTCTATAGCAATCCAGAGATACAAAACATTTCCGTATCATTACTGATAAAAGGAATCTTGAAAAAGAAATGCAAGTAGTTGTCAAAGGTCAAAAAAGACACCTGAAATCATCATTGTAAATATCACTAACAATCAATTAATATCTGAAATAAATGTGCATAAAGGAAAGCAGTATAGAAATGAAATGAAATACAGCTAATACACCCAAAATTGTAAAATTGTTTTAAGAAGTGCCTTTCTCATTACAGCTGAATGTGATTTTCCAGATAGAGGCATTGTAATATGACCCTGTGTGCTGTTCTGTGTGTACAATAAAGCAAGCAAAATTAATCCCTTCCCCTGATGACCTCTAGAAATGAAAACCCATTATAGTAATAATATTTGTACTTAGGTCTTGATGTTTTTGTGCTGAATCTGAATGCCATGAAATGATTGTATACAGTGGCTGATGAGGACACATGTACAGATAATTACATAAATAATCCTCTTTATATAGGTGCAAGGTGACTTTTTAGATCTGGTATGGAAACTAGTTGAAGCCTAATAAAACTTGTAATCATTTTCTTTACTGCTAAGGCCTGAATCTTATTATGTTGAAAGGTCTATTAGGAATGTTTCCCTTTTTAACATGGAATGTATGTAACTGGATCTTGTGCACAATTTTCCTGTTTGTAAAACTTGAATTAAGCATTGAAATTTCTGCCTAAGTTACTGGTTTTGGTGTTTGCCAAAGTATATATGGTATCAAATATTATAATACGTCTTTGTTACCAGTCTGCGGTTTGGTTAGCAAACCCCACTTAAAGGGTAAAAGATCTTTTAAAAAACAACATTATTTAGCTTGGAACAGGAATCAATACTCCATATGATATGGTAATGAAACGCAGACTTTGTAACATATTGATGGACACTGAGAAAGTGTGTGTGGTGAGAGGAGTGGGTGTATTTGTGTGCATGTTGGAGGGACCACAATAGTATTAATAGCCTGTAAAGGAGGTTTCTGACATTTGGTAAACACATGAGTACGACACGGAGCACAATAGGAACTACAGTTCAGAAACAATGATACGTACATTACTCTGGAACGCCATTAAATGCATGTGAGCTTTCTTCTGTCAGCATTTGTATTTTCACAGGATGTAGTAGCAAAGTATTAGCTTTGTGGAAAAGGAAGACTAAAAAGACATCCACATATTGTTTTACTATTTTGCTTTACTTTTAATATTTGTGTATCTTTCTGATGTGGGCCTTATACCCAAGCTGGTTTGGTTTTGCGCAAACAGTCTGGGCTTCTATTTGTCTAAGTGGTAATAAATTCCCATTGATCAGGGCTTAGTGGAAATTAGAACACCCTCCATGTGTCTCAGCCAGAGAGGTTGCTCCCAGCAGACTCTCGCTTACGTTAAAAGCCCGCTGGAATGTTTCAGAATGGTTGGTGTTGCTGCATATTACTTCGCAATGTCAATACCAGAAGGCCTATTGATTTGGATCACTTTCTTTAAATAAAAGAAATGATTTAGTATTTGAAAATAGTAAAAATGGCCACCTGGTGTAAAAATAACACTACCTCATCTCTCTTTCTTAGACTGTCCATCAGCTTGGGAAAGCCTTGAATTACTGCACACTGTAATTATTTACTTTTAAAAGATGTATAACGTGTGCTGTACTTTCAATATATTGATTGTAAGGGCTTATATTTGTAAGCTTCTGCTAAAGAATAAAACTTGAATATATTAATTGCATTTTATTTTAAATTAGGATTTGGGAGATTTCTTTTAAGCAATGTCTATAGGTGTTTTGTAGAGGGCGACCTTAGAAAGATACGGATACATGCAAGACTTATCAGTCTTTCAGGCCTGTACTACTCAGTGTCGGTCAAGCAGCACTGGCAGAGAAGGTGTGGAGAGGTCTCTTTCTAACAGTGATTTCCATACAAGTGTCAGCTGACTGCTAAAAATTGAGAGAGAGAGGAGCTGTGAAAGCAAAATGGACAGATATGAAACACTATGCTAGTATCTGTACATATGAAACACTTTATAATTAGTAAATACCTAAATCAGATGCTTAAATCCATATTTTAAGGAACTAGAGTTCAAGATTCCTCTGTATGAAATAAAGATTGCCAATAAAGAGGGTGTGGTTTGGTTTTGGGGGTTGGGTTTTTTTCTCAAGAGGTTAGGAAGGCTGGAACTCAGTCACATATTAAAGTGTGCTATATGTCAGGGAGCATCTTTCTTCTCTACAACAGTAACTTATTGCCTAAAATTATTTTCAGTATTTTCACCCAGATGATTGTTTCCCACACTTTCTTTTGGGTTCCATTGTCGTTTGCCTGATCTTTCAGGATCCTTCCTGATACTTCCTCACCCTACCTAAAAGCTTTGCATATATGATCAGTGGGTGATGAAGCCTATTGAAGGGATGCAGCTTCTTGGGCGGGCTGGGAAGATGTGACGCTACTTCTCCCTCGGCATTCTTCTTTGGCATCCTTCTGGAGCTCTACCATGCTGAGGATCCGTTTTGAAATCCTAGTACTATTCTATAAATATAATGCAGCTCTCTCTTCTAGCTTAAAATGTGTTTTTTTCAAGAACAGTATCACTCATGCACAGCCTGTTAAATGAACACTTGTATTCAAATAACTTACTGATTATGCAAAACAACTCTGCCTGTTACGGTACACATTCAGTGCAGAAAATTGCTCTGTTAGTTGGACTGCTTTTCCCGTCACAATGAAACATACATCTGCTTACAGCTAAAAGTCCAAGGGCCTGATTTACTAAAAATTAGTGATCCATCAGATTGATGGGCAATCTGCACTCTTGGTGCCTTGAAATTTCTTGCATCAGTCACCAGATCATGATTTACTAATAGGGTTTCAGGGCTTGCAAAATAGCACAATTCTAACCACATATTAATATTTAATCTGGCATTTTAAGTGCACCTAACAAAAGACCCCAGAGCTGCTGACAGGACCCTAAATTGTGAATTTCTTAAAAAGGAATTGAGTATTTCCATAGTGGTTTCATGTAGAAATCTGAAATAAAAAGAAATACGTGAGTTAAGCCCTGCTCATGAACTTACAAACTCCTGACTATATTTTCTTAAAAAACCCTTTATAGTTTGTTTTTTTGTAGTCTAGCTTCATTAACATACGACAAAGCTTCCTTTGGCAGTTTCGCTGTCCACAGCTCATGATGGCAGAGAAATTTCGAAACTCATTTCTATACTGTGTGTAATTAAGCAGTCTATTCTGTAAATACTTAATCCAGTTGGCAACCCTAGAAAGGTGCTAAATAAGGGTAAAAATAATGTATAAATCACAAGACCTCTTTATTACCATGAAATTTAGTAACTGAATCTGCACAGACTTACTAAATTGGGCCCTCTGTGTTTTGTATAGCATTTTTAAGTAACGAAGATAGGCAAGAAGCTGAATTACATATTGATAGTGTTTCTACTGTTTCACGGTTTAAACAGAGCAATAGAGTGAGTTAATAAGCAACTTCTCCTGCTGCTGTCAGATGAATATTCTAATTTTACAAAACGTATATAGTGCATGTCTAGAAAAGGGTTTATTTGTTTCTTCCATTTTTATATGCCATAATTTATGAAAGATGTTCCCAACACCACCTGTAATAACAGAATGTTTATTAGTGTGCAAATGAGGGTTATAAATGATGTTGCTTATCTATGGAACAAAACACAAAAGACAACTTATTAGCAAAAGACAAATTGCTCAGCAAGTTTCAATGAGCTGCTATGTTTGTCATGAAAAAAACCTTTTATTTGCACAGATCAATGCTTTTATAATCCATTTAAAATAATATACTTGCCACTAGGTGGCTATTTCTGATCAGATCATTTTACCATTTTAATTACATTTTTAATATCCTGGCTGCATAAACAAAGATAAATTACAAACCTTGCACAATCTGGCTGCTAGCTCAGGCACAATCTGTAATAATATCAGCTTTTGTTTGTGCCTCCTCTAATTAGATTCTGAAATCTAGGCTTTATCAATCAATAATTTTAATTTCAGAATTGCCTTTTGATCTTGCATTTCATGTTTGTTTGCAGAAAATGATCAGTAGGACAAAGCTGATAATTTATGCAGAAACAATCTCTCAGCAGAGTTACAAGCGCATTCCTAGCCATCAACACAACCCGGCAGACTAAGCTTGACACAGGTCTAATTAGCATGCAGATATGTGTCGCCTCATTGGCAATTCAAATTGCTTTTTTATAATGTACCTCAAATTGTGCTACTCAAACATTGTATTTGATTTCCAAAGCCCCCTGGGCATCCCATAATGTCTCCCTTCATCCTGGGTACGAAGCGTTTATTGAACAATCTGCTTCGACTCTGGCTATCTTTTCGAAAACACCCAAACATCGTAACCGTGGGACCAGCTTTTCCTCCTCGTCAGGCAGCAACTTGTTCTTCCGCGGAGCGGCGGGTGCCACGTCCGTAGGTTTAGCGATGATATGTTACCTTGCGAGCTCCTGCTCCCACGGTGGCTGCTCTATAGAGGGCTTCGTTCCTGTGCCACTCATTTAAAAAGGGGGAGGATGTCTACAGAGCACACATTAATATGCGGCACATAACCACGTCTCTGAATGCCAGCCTTCCATTCTTCATTAAACAAAATGGCTGGATTGCAGTGATTGTTTTCCCCTCCACACGCGCGCGCGCGCGCGCGCACAGACACACACACACACCACGCACGCAGACACATACCCACACACCCCCCACCACGCACTCCGGCTTTCTCTCTTTTTCTCCCTCACACATACGCACGCACTTTCCCCCACGCACACAAACACACTCACACGACTTCCCCTGCCGTAGCGTGTCGTTGTCAGCGCGGTGAGTTACGTGCGAAAAGTTGTCTGCGGCATGCGTGACACGCGAGGAGATTCCTGCCAACGTCAGGGCCCTTTTTTGCCATGCAGCAACAAGTGGCAGAATCAATGGTGTACAGTTATTCAGCAATGTAATTCATTTCACTGGCTTTGGCTCCTAGCCAGATCCGCCATCTGTCTCTTGCTCTCCCTCTCTCTCTCTCGCCTGAATTTGTCCTACATTTCGTAATGTTACGTGCTTGCCATCCTTATTCTATGTCAGAGGTACGGCACGAGCCTCACCCCCGTTCCGGCGTGGAGTTCTCTGAGTTCGGTGGCACTTTGGATATTCCACTTCAGTGCCATGGGAAGAAAAGGGTAAGCAAAAAACAGAGGGATAGCTGCAAAGAGAACGGTGCTCTTGCATCCGAAAGCCAGAGCCTCCGCTTTTTATTTAAAGCATTGATATGGATCTGTCTCACATGGGAACTTTTCCTGCTTCGTTAGAGTATCTTCGTTTTCTTTATTGGATGCTGGCACTGTACGCCACTGCACAGCTCCGTGGAATGCCTGCTGTTGGATACTTGCAGATCCCTGCCACCAAGCAACCTCCTGCATTGGAAATCGGGTGACTACTCCAGGATCTTATGCGTGCTTGCTGTTTGAAGCTGCAGAAAAGTGAATAATCAATTAAGTATTGATTTCTTGTAAGATTTGGTAAATTTCAAAGGCAAGACAAAGAGGATGGCTTAAGGAAAGCACTGCAGGGACTTGGCGTAAATTAGACAACTAACAGCAGTGCAGAATAAAATAACACCTCAACTGAATATTTCCTTGGAAGAATTAGCACTAGCTATTGGAAGACGATGGTGGATTTAATCAAGACGGCAGGCACGCTTGAGTTTTAACCGTGAACCTGAAAGAGGAGCTAATTATAACCACCTTTTTATATGGAGCTAATTTGACTGAATGGATGCAAATGTGCTTTATTTATGGATGAAGAAGCAAGCCTTACAGCATTGACTTTGGGATCATCGCATATGCTAAGCTTTACAGCTTCTCTAAAAGTCAAGCCTACAGTACATTTTTATTTACTGAGAAGGTATTTATATGTAAGCATAAGCTAACCATACAAAAGATTCATCAGAACAATGTACTGTGGCACTGAGGATCTAATTATAATTTTGCAACATTTCATGTTTTCTCTAATTTGTTGCTTTTCAACCTTTGCTTGTGATGGGCTATAAATGGGACAATAAATGTATGATTTAAACTATTATGATTTTCATTGTGTAGTTTATTAATCGTACTGTAGTTTTCTTAACGTGTTTCTGAATTATTCAGCAGTAATTTATAATGAAAGAAGCAGAACTGGTGGGGTGGTTTTAAATTCATTTATAATCTTCTTACAGATCTAAATGTACAGGTTCTACCAGCTGATGAGCTCTATAATTACGAAAGAATGTTGAAATTTTCAGATAAATGGGGCACTGACTTTACAATGGGCACAATATTGTATAATCAGTAAAAAGAGGATTGTTATGTTTTGACTCTGTGGAGACTGGTCTTGGTTAGTTAACTCCTTCTCTGCTGATAATGGTAAGCAAATGTACCTTATACAAGAAAATAAGAAGAGAATATAATGCATGTTTGATGTTTTCCTAGTCTGAAATCTTAGCATATTTTTTTTCCCCATTTATTTCCATTTCTGTTACTTTTCTTTTCCCTATCTGCTTCTCTGGTTTTTGTCGGGTTCTTTTTTTTCCTCCTGTCTTGCAATCTACATTCCCTGAGCAACCACAGGAACCAAGTTACATTAAGCTTCAACACAAAGACGATGTAAGAATAATGAATCCTCATTTGCATCGACATTTGTATTCAGATTTGCCAGGCTATAAACTTGGCAGATCAAGCGGAATATTAAGTAGTGGCTTCCATGGTAAATTGCGACTCTTGCAATTGCTGAGTCGTTTTTCCTATATTTTCGTGTGTGTATGTGTGTGTGTGTGTGTGTGTAAGTGTGCGTGTGTGTAAGTGTGCATGTGTGTACGTGTGCATGTATGTGCATATCTAGTGGCAGGTGACTACTTGATTTCTGAGAAGCACATTGGCCCTCTTTCTCTTTCAGTATATGATGTCAGTTTATGCAAAATGAAGCAGGAATATACCAGTAGCAAACATTTTAGCTGAAGATATAGTGTGACATATGACTAAAGTAGTAACTCCCTTGTCTAGAGACCATGTGAAAGAATTCTGTAAGCAAATGGATAAAGACTATTGCAAAAACAAACAAATCTTCTGCATCAGCTGGAGGTTTGATTTCACTGCAAGTAGAATCCAAAGCACGAACTCTGAAATAGCACTAAACCTACCTGCTGCATAACATGATACAGTTTTGTTTGTGATGGTGTTAATGTATGCATGTATGTTTCCATGAAAAACTTGGGCCTTGGTATGCCTACCATCAGGTGCTCTGTGCTTTGGTTTGGTTGGACTGTCTCAAGCTTTACAGTAGTATGTGTGAGAGCAAAGTTGGACCTTCTCTTCTAGGGCTGGACATCGAACCTTTTCCTTCACTGACATTTGCTGAAGGAGAGGTAATCCTGGCTGTATGTTTCCCTAAGAATTCCTCTCTTCTATCTGTGGACGAGCTTTTTTCAGAATGAATAATTGCAAAAGTGGAAAATTTATCTTACAATTCTCCTTTTTGACTCTGTGTTATTGGAAGTAATTTACGCATGAGCTATGGAAACTTTAAATTTATGTTTTTTCAGAAGCAGTGAAAAAGTGCTCAGTCAACAAGTGCTAAAAATGCTCCAAGGCTCACATTTGCTACCCATAGATTTTAAGGTAGTTGTCTCAGGACTCCAACAAAGTTCTCTGGAGAGAACTTGAGAGAGGCACTGAATTAGGAGATGCAGGAAATGATCAGGCATGCAGGAAATGCTTCCAGTGCCTTCTTTTTGTACATATCCCTCTCTACCACACATATAAACCTAGCAAAGAGAATGCCAGTACAGTCCATAACGTGTTTTTATAATTGTTTATAACAGGCTTCTATGTTAAAGCCATACTATGACAGAGAAAAATCCTGTAATTTTTTCCAGTTCTTTCTAAACAAGTTGAGGGACTGAATTTAAAAACATAACCTATGGCTGGTCTTTTAGTTTAATCCATTGAAGAGCAAGCACAATGCAATGGCTAAACCTGTTGTAAACAATATTATACTGTATAATTATTGGCAATCATTTCAGCTGGGAAAGATATATCAGCTTTGTTTTCTGTAAAAATACATGAAACCCTAATACTTTTTGGATTTACTTTCATTTTGTTTTTATACAGTAATAGGATATTTGATCATTGAGGGAATGGTCAGTTGTAACACAGTGTTTAGGCTGCTCGTATAGAATGGTAACCTATGGCAGACAAAGGCAGCCGTGCACTGTTATTTGTCTGTAATTTTTGAGAAGCTTTAGAACTTGATTCTTTTAATATGGGATAAAATATGGAATATGATGTCTACTTCTTTTGAAAGAGCATTCTGGGCTACGTTTCCAAAATGGTGCTTAATGTAGAAGGAAAAGGTAGAACTTTCAAGATATATTTCCATACTTCGCTTCCTTAAGCATATCACCTTTATGAATTAATATTAAATTTTGTTGTTTGGATTAATATATACATCTGCCATGAATTGTTTTGGAAATTCACCCTAAAACGGCTCACAAAGTTGTCCTTTTCCAAGAAGGGAAAAACAAAACATCTCATTGGCTTTCTGAAAAAAAAAAAATCCAGTGGAAAAGAAGCTTTGAGAATTAAGTTACAAATACATAAAGAATAACAGATTAATAAAGTGTAATGTTTTTGCTGGACATGCATTTACAACAGCCATTCACTAAAGGGGATCCTTTGAAAAATTAATTCCTGTTCGGGCTTTTTCCCCTATATAAAATTCCCCAACTTCTTGCTGCCTCTGACTATAGAACCCAAAGAAAGGAGATGAATGAAAAGTACTTCAAGCTCCAAATACATTCATCATATTCACTGACAAAAAGATAAAAACACCTGGCATAAAGAAAGGTGTGAAGGTAATATTTCCTGGGAGAAACTCCAGTCTGTTCTCTGGCCTTTTATGTGTACTGCGTTGTTGAGTAAAATACTGGGGCTCTAATCATAACAAAAATGTACTGTGTGATGGGTATTCACCATCACTGGACAGGGTGTAGCACAGTCAGCCCAGGCGTAGCATACAGATGTTTTAGAACATCAAGGCCTGTTACAACATTTCAGTCTAGCTCATGGTCTTGCCAAAAAATTTAAGATTCCAACAACACAGAACTCACTATATATAGCAAGGGTCAGATCTGCTGGCCCATAGAATTTAAAAGGCATTTTTAATTTTTTATAATGATTCTTCTGACCGAAGATCCTTTTGTGTAACCTACTGTTGTGATAAGTATCACTCAAGTGTTGTGTTTTTGCTGGAAGCTTGGTTATCTGTTTCTATCACCGGTGTGGCCTTCATCTTGGGACTGAAATGTAAGCTTTCTGTGTCTGCAGGAATGTAGTTTCCTAAATAGTTTTTTTCTGATTACTTTGTGCATGCAACAGCAGTTTGAACTCAGACAAATTAACTTTTCTGTTATATAGACAGTAAACCATTACCCTTTCATGTTTTTTGTTTGCTAGACGCAAAGGAGACAGAAATGATTTTTAAAAGAAGCAAATAGGTAGATATGCAAACCAGGGAGGAGAAGAGATAACAGATTGAGACTGGGAAGTGGCTTTTGCACTGGCTTTTTATAACTGATAAGATTTAAATCTTTCTTTCCAAGGTGAAACTTAAGCGTTCTTCTGCTTTATGGTTCCTTCAGTGGTGTGTCTTTTGAGACACTGTATCTGTAATCTCCAATTGTGCACGCTGCAGTAATTTACAACTAATAATTGAAGGTTTTGTGCAAGATTTTCTAGTTTTGCTAAAGACTTGGCTGGGAAAGTGTAATCCACTGAAATGCATTATTTGCCCTACTTTGGCAAGCCAAGAAAAAGTTCATCTTTTCCTTAATAAAATAAATATGCTTTCAATACCAAGAGCTTCCACATGGCAAAGCTTTTAATTTAATTGTCAGGATAGAGTTAGCTATTTTCAGTTTCAAGCAGTCCTTCGATTACTAAAGACAAAATTGTAATGACTATAAATATTCTTAGATAATGAATAAACTGGATATGCACAAAATTCTCTCAGACCTGACATCTCTTTCTGTGGTTTGTTACTTACTGCATCTTGTATCAAATTACACTGCAATCCTGTAATTTGTGTTTGTATAGCATCTAGCATAATATGGCTCCAGTTCTGGCCAGTATCATAACATAAATAATAACAGAAATGCATTGTTTTAGACAATAGGCAAGCTTTCCAGGATGGTTGTTTATTTGCATAATCAACAGTCTCATTTAGTTTAGTGGTTACTGCTTTTGGCAAAATTCTGTGGTCATTAATCGTGCTTTGAATTTCATTGGGAATTTCGCTTAATGAGAACAGATTTTGACGCAAGGTCAGCTCTCTGAAAACCATACCGACCCACGCTTCATTATTGTCACAGTGAGTCATGTAGCAAGCAACGTGGAAATCACTTTACTCTGCACTGAAGTTGGCCAGCTCTGGGGCCGAATTCAACACTTGGGTCACAAAACTCAGCACAGGGGAAGACTGAGGAAAGGAGAATCTCATTTCTGAATTTTAGGGTATTACAGCACAGAGGTGAGAGGCAAGGAAAGTTTCTGTGCAATGGAGGAGGGAATACTGGATGATGATAAAACATATACAAGGAAATAGGAAATTAAACAGTATTTTTACTGTTAACCTGATGTCCATAGTTAAAAGAAAGAACAAGAAGCAGAACACAAATTCCAGTGGCTACAACTTACAATGCCTAAATACCAGTTTTTCCTGGATCCATAATTTATGTTTGAACCTGCAATGAATCATGCCACATAGAAGTGGTCCTAGGCTGCAGAAGATAAATCTAATGACACACCAGCTATTACTAATTTAGGGCTGCCTGCTTCTGCTCTCAGTAATGTAAGTGGGAGTTTTTCTGTGGACTACGTTGGGAGCTGTGTTTGGTCTTATTCACAATACACCGAAGTTACTTGTGCTACACTATGCCACAGTCACAAACACTGAATAGGAGGTGATATTTTAAATATCTGGAATATTCTGAGATATGCTTATGGGGCCATATTCAGTTTAAAGTTTGCTCATCCTGCTCTAAGCTTTTTCCTATTAATAGTTAACATAGTAGTTTATCACTGTAGTTGAGAGAAGTATTTGATTTTTCCTGTCAGCAAAACTGAAGTTTTTGCATAATGAATTCTCTCTATAACAAATAAAATTTCCTCAAAAGCACTCTTCACTTTTTAAACCATTGTACTCCACCTCATAAAATATACATAAAATGCTGCAAAAGAGAGGTTAAAAAGGGTCCAGCTATGAAATTTGTTTTCTTCATCTTACATTTCTCAAATTCATGTTAGCTTTCCTTGGGTTGGCAAGTGCGTTTGTGTCTCAACCAGCCAGTAAATTCCCTCCTGAAAATCCTTGCAGCCAGAATGACCCTGATGAACCTTGGATCCACAGTAAAAACATGGGGATGAACTGGTATCCCACTGACATCTTTCAGAATCTTCTTGACAATTAGCAAGCCCACTATACCAAAAAAGAGAGAGGTAGGCTATGGTGAAGCTGTTGGTCAGAAATCTAAATTGGGGCTGGGGGGGAAATGTGAAAAGTGAAGAAGGGCAGACCAATGCATGTGTGGTTGCACCATAGGAGATGTACCAGGCATCGCTAGCAGAAAGGAACTTCCACCATAGATCTGCTTTGATACAATAGGTAGAAGGAGACAGCAGTCTTCTGTCAAAGTATTAGCAAAACACAAGAATAAATAGAGCTTTACAGTACAGGGAAACACACTGTTTAAGCAGTGGAGTTATTTTAGAAAAAAAGGACTAAGTGCTTTCTGGAATAAACGATTGAGTTTTTTACTCTCTGTTTTCATAGCTTCTTAAAATTTTCTAACTACTTTGTTTTACACTTTCAGCAATGTTGTGTATGATCTTTAAGCTCCTACCATCAAAATTGTTTTCCATTTCTTATACATACTACTTCAAGAGTGCTTCTTTTTGTACATAATGACTAGTACTATCTGGATGACCTGCTGAAAGTGTTGCAGAGCTTCTCAGCAGGATCAAAGTTAAAACCAGAAAGATGTTGTAATCTTCTTGATTATTTACAGGGAGATCACAAACTGAGGGAGAAGATTATCTTGCTCTCAATAAAAATGGAGGATTGTGAAAAAAAATGCTTAGCATCCTTTGGGGGGTTTTAACAAGCCCTCTACTAGTTTTGTCTCAGTTATGGATTCCAATCTTTTGTTCAGTCTTTTTTTTCCAAATGAATCTAAGTTCTGGTGCTCCTTATTACTCGCATTTTCTTTCTAATTTATACTTTAATCTAATTCTACACCAGGACACTTCCAGACATTTACTCTTGTGAGGTGTTGAGCATCTTAAGCATATTCAGATCCTCTGCCTGCAGTACCACATCGGTTTTTCTCAGAATACCTTGTTATTTCTTGAAGACTCAGTTAACATGTTCTGTGTCATTAAAAACGGAGTACAAGGATAGTGATTCCTAAGTTTTGCTTTCATTGGCATTTTGCATTAAAGAAAAATAAACTGTGTTTTTAAGCTAAATCCAAGATTTTGATAGCCAGATATTTGGCATTTTTTTCAGCGTGGGAGTGCCCATTTTAAAGGGACATGAGTAACAGCACTTTCTAAAATCAGGCCTCTGTCCCAGCTGTGAGAAATGGCAGTTCCCAATCTTTAACTTACCTTTTGAAAATACTAACTTCAGTCAATGGTGCATTTTAGATGGCATGCCTTATTTCTTTGAAAAATAAATCATCATTCATGCTGAATGTATCTAATACAAAAAAACCCAAAAAAACTCAAACTGGTTTAATGTTCATTTTGCAGTAGTTACGTATTCATACACAATTACAGTGAAAATTTCTATTACCCGGGCTCTTAATATGTTAGGAAATGCAATGCAGAGAAACGTAGTACAGAGAGTTCTGGTTTCTGCCCCTGAAAGGGCAATACTGGACAGAGCTGGCTTGAGCAGTGTTATAGCCAATACAAAAAGGGAGGAGTTTCTTCTATTCAAAAGAAGAAAAAATATTATCTTTTTATCATCAAATCATTTAGAAAAGAAACCACAGGTGGGAATCCTGAAAGCTTACATGAGTCAGAAAGGTCAAAAACCAATTTCTGACTTGTTGAAGACACCCTCCTGATTCTTTGAAGTGTGATTTTTTCTTTCTTTCTTTTTTTTTTTTTCCTAGTGATATTCTGGTATTCTTGGCCAGCCAGGCAGCTTATTAGACAGTCAGACTGCTGCATTCGACTTTTCTAAAGACTATGTTGGTTTCTTATTTGCACATCTATTTAGTTTAAGGCTTTATCTGTGAACATCTATTTGGTTTCTATTTGGTGATACCTCTGTACTCTTGTGATTACATTTGTCATACAGAGCAAAACTGTTTACTGTGATGATCTCTCAGCCCTATCATTTGCAACTTCTAAACATGCCTAACACTGTAGATCTTCAAAACATGGTTGAAAACCCTATATAAAAATCATTTTTTTTTCAGGAAGATGCTTACTTACAGGAAAAATACACGATAGCATTCTAGGGTGGGGATCTGCTTTTGAATGTATGACTACTGTGGCATGGCCTTAATAATACATTCGGTAAAACTGTTGATAATTGCTAAGTCAAATAAATATTTCTAAATAATGCATTTAGTCAAAGATTAGAAAGTATTAATTTTTATATTGTATCTCAAAGGATTTGCCTCCCAAAATGTGTAGCGTATTTTACATTGTAAGTAAAGCAAACAGAGTGAGAAAATCAAGCATAGGCAGGGGAAAAAAAGATTTGATACCCTGCCACTTGATAGCAGTCACATTTCCCATTATTGTCAAATGTGATAGATTTTTTGCTCATAAAAATTACTTTGTGGGGGAAGGGAGAAAGTAAAATGGAGTTACTGACTCAATTACAGTCCTGATACTTCAGCTAAATGTCTTATTAAAAAAATGGAGAAAATTAAAAAATAAAAATAAAAAAGACCCTAGAGGTAAAATCTCCCAGGAATTTTTTCCTATACGTTAATGATTTCAGCAACATCTGTCTGTTACCTCTGTAGGAATCTGGTAGCATCTCACAGTAATCAAGGTTGGAGGAACATTCAGTGCTGGACAAGAGTCAATCCTGAAAAACAGCGTGCATTTTCCCATTAGAAACAACACTCTTTTTATCTGGACCTGACTGAATCATCAGATTATTTTCTCTACTTGAATGTCCTTTTCTGAGATCCACTTTTATCTTGAAGCAGAAATATGCCATTCATGAAGGGGTGAAAATATCTGACTACAGCTACTAGATTCAATTTTCTTTATAAGAAGCATTCCGAGATCTGTCCTTATTTATAATTCTTATTTCACTAAAAGTACCCCTTGAAGATAAAGCTTTTCATATTATTATTCTAGACATACTAGGAACAACTTTAGTGTGAGTTAGTGTGCTGTTGTTTTCTTAGAAATGGATGTACCACATGTTGCACAGAAGTGGCTGTGGGATTGATTTCAAATGACCTATTGAAATTTGGAGGCAAAAAATGCACACAACCCACATTCCCCAAAGAAAAAAAAAAAAAAAAAAGAAAAGAAAACCCAAACCTACTGGATTTCAACTGAAGGTTTGCAAATCATTGTGTGAAATACTAACCTTTCATCGCATTCAACAGATCTTATTATGTGACAGTATGAATCTTCTAATCAAGCTGCTTAAAACCCTCAGGCCACAGCTTGACAATACAGTAAATCTTGCTTCAGAGATCTTGCTATAGGACTGGAAATGCCACAGCCACGTGATGCAAAGCACTCATCTGGTATAAGATCACTCTTATGTTTGTACCACTGACTTTTTGCTGGATCAGATATCATTTTTCCTCCTACGGCTGACATAAAACCCCTATAAGAGCAGAAAGCTGATATAAATGTTATATTGCGTGTTCTGGTCAGTTCAGCAGTAATGCAATGGCTTATCCATGTTTGAACAAAATCAAATTAGTACATGACAGTGCAAAAATCTAGTATAAGTGATGCTGAAATTGCAGCCTCAGAAAAAATCATTTCCTCTGTGAGGGCATTGCTGATTTCCAAAATATCTGAAATTGCTAGGAGCACTGCGAAGTCGTATAATGAAGACTCATCATAAGATTAAAGCCTTTGTTCTACATGTAGACATAGGCACCTAGTGGAGCTTACCAAAAGTTTGAGTCTAAAAGTTCTACCACATATCGCTCAGTACTAGTAATATAAGTAAGAGCATGCAGTGTAAGATGCTAAAAATCCTGTTGTCCTGTGTGTAAAAGTGTGGGCGTTAATTTTTTTGGATATTTTTTCAGTTGCTCCTAAATGTTGACCAGAAAGTTGGAAGGGTTGACATCCTCCTACAGTACGCTTTCATTGGTTTTCACTGCCAAAGTTTTCATGATAATCATCAAAATTTATACCAACAATTGTGCCTGACTGTGCTTAGTAGTAAAACAAGATGGAAAGAACATTTTCAAGAACAAATTGTTCATTTGTATGCAAACTACTTGTGCTGAATTTGTTGAAAACCTCTTGCTTTTGCCTTACGCCCACACCAGTGTTGTTCCAAAATATTCCAATTTCAGCATACTTAATTCTTATTGTTCCTGGCACAGCTTGCAGAAGAAAGGGATTCCGAGGAGATTTCAAAGCTACTTGTGTACAGTATAACAGTTGTCAAAAGCTTAACTGGACTGTGTCAGTTAGCATCCAGTATAATAATAACATGCTTGATACTGCTATACTTTAAATACAATTGTACTCTCTTTTGTAGAATAAAGAAGGATTAACAGATGACCTAAAAGTTATTAGTATTCCAAATAATAAGGCTAATTCTTATTTAGTTGCATTTCTTTGGTGCAAATATGTTATGACACCAAATAATTTTATACCCGGAACTCAGAAGGATCTGCTTTCAAAGTTAAGAGTAACTGTTGGCCTAAATGACTGTAAAAAGACTTTGGAAGTGGAAAATATTAATCAAAAGTGGAAGACATTCAAAGGCAAATTCAATGCATGTTTGCAAAGTTACAATTTTGCAAACAAGTTAGGTAAAAGGATGTTAAAAGGAGAAGCTGAGGAAGCAATAAAACATGATTGAAATGCATAGATAAAAGAAATATGTTGAAACAGTTTTGTGAGGTTCTCGGGAGAAAGTTGTTATGCCTCCTTTTTGTGATGATGACAGTAGGAAGAGGAGTGCAAGTGATTAAGGACTTATTGTAATACTTTAAGTAACTTGGATCATTTCCTCACACCTTAAAGCCTTAGGAAAAAAGGTAGCTGTAAATACCTGTGTTCCGGCCACAACCGGTGACATCATAGTTCTTAATAACAGAGGCTTGAAAGAGCTGTAATTTTTCAAAACATCTTCTCTAGGCAATGTTGGATTTATTTACTTGGAAAAGAGATCCAAAAGGTCTGTGTTTTGTGTTTCTTTTCAGGTTTTTTTGCATTGGTTTTCTGTTCAGGATTTCAATGCATCTGAGTATCACCAAATGTGATACCCTCAAGTCTTATCTTACTGGTGTTTGAATTCCTTGACCTTATGCAAGTGAACTGGAAGTCCACCTGTCTGACTGTTGCAGAGAATCCCAGGCAGCAGCTATGGTGGTATTCTTCCTGGCTATTATGAATGTGCATTGGACAAAGGCTTTTCTTCTGCCTGATGCATGTGAGGCGATGAAGATCCCAACCTTTCCATTTTGGAGAGCGCAGGTTGCCTACCAGCCTGACTCTTGTCTCCATCACCCACAGAAGAGCTGGAAATAAGGTGGTTGAAATCACCCTGTATCTGAAGCTGCCAAGCCTTTGTCTACTGATTGTTTCTGCTGAAAAGCCAAAGCAGGGGCTGGTATTTTTCAACTTCTCTGTGATCACTTGATGTGCAGTTCCTGACTTCAGAGGTAAGTGTTATGCCATCTTACAGTAACAGCTACCGGATAATTCTGCATGAATATAGTTTTCACTATAAACTGGAAGTAGCTTCATACACCTAACAATAGATATGACCGTTGACCTTATCCTGGCTTTCTGTAACTGATGCTATCTATAACTCTTTGCATTTTTATGCACCAGCATAATAAAATTTTAGTCAAATTTTGTTTGACTGCTTAAACAAATTGTGTGTGCGTGTCTGCCTATCTGTCTCTGCATATAAATATATCAAAATAGATTTTCAAGGTGGTAATGTGAAACATACAAGTAAAGAGTTCAGAGATTGGCTGTAGATCCAATCCCATGTCTCATAGTGAAGGAGAATTACTTGGCTGAATTTGTCTCAATGAGATTTTGGCAGCTTTTCGTTTGTATTTTCTGCCAGTAACAGACATTGAAATAAGCGCAAAGATTTTTTTTTTCCCCGTAAACTGCCAAATTAAAACATTTGCTGTCAGTTCCTTCCAGTTCACTGCTCTTTCATAGACTCATAAAGTAACCAACTATGTGAACAAGAAAAAAAGTCTAATAAATATTTGTACTGGGCTCTTTCCAATCAGAATTTCATAGAGATGCTGTGTTGGAAGGGACCTTAAGAGGTCATCTAACCTATTCCCCTGCACTGTGAGGGATCAGTTGTACACAGAATGTTACTGACAGACATTTGTCTAATGTTCTTAAAAAATAACCTTTGCAGGGGCTTCCTCAATGTCGTTGAGCAATCTATTCCAATATTATTCTTTTAATAAGAAAGTTTTCCATAATATTTGAATTAAATATTTTTCTGATGCAAATGCGCTGATTCCTTCTTTCCTTACCACCAGGGAATATGAAGAAGAATTGATCACTCTTATAACAATCATTTATTTATTTGACTATTTTTATCATTACTGTTCTATCTCAGCTGTTTGATTCTGTTGATTGCCTCAGTGGTTATATATATAGCATTGGTCTCCCTGGTAGAGTTTGACCCTGTCATCTTTAATAAATATGGATCTTTGCCAAGTGAATCTGATATCACATTATATGCATGTATATATAGATATATTGAGAGAGAGAGAGATTAAAGCTTCTAAGTGAGCAATATGTAATAAGTGTAAATATTCGGGTAATATATTTCACAATATCAGAAATTATGAAGCATAGATAAATATATACTTACATAGTTGATATGTTTTACTTTCCACTGGTTGTATATATATATAGGTATGATGCTACAATGGTACAAAATTATGAATAAACTAAGAATACAAAAATTCATTTCGTATCCAGAAAGAGCTCCTGTGGCTTTGGGAATAGTCACTTTCTGCCTAGTGAACAGGATATAAAAATGTGTGTCAGATTCAGGCTAATCATTTCATAGTCAAACGTTGTCTTTATGTGTAAGGCACAAAACCATACAAAGACACACACACACAAAAATCACAAACCACTTGTGCTTCTGAGCTTCTAAAACAGAAACAGAAACACCATTAAAAATATGAGCTTCAGTTTAGTTCAGATTTTTTAACCAATGAACTTTGGGCAGGTTCACTTTTTTTTTTTCTGAACAGTTCACCCAACCATCATCAAAATGAGTTGTAATGAAAAGAACTGCAATATCAAAAAAAAAAAAAAAAAAAATA
>VFFE01009149.1:923002-943466 GCA_008921705.1 Burhinus oedicnemus | reverse complement strand
TGGAAAAAAAAAAAACACAAAAAAAAAAAAAAAAAAAAAAAAAAAAAGCTTTGAAAGACCTTAAAGTTCTGAAACTTTTGATCCAACACATGTTGTCCACAGGCCTTCTTAAAGAGATTTCCAAAAGGGGAAATATATCCTTCTAGTTCGAAATACAAATCTGGAAAAAAGGTCAGAAGGGGAGCAAGCACCCTCACAAAAACTGGAACATTTGGGTCAATTTCCCACAATACAATATATTTTCAAAGTCAACTACTCATTTTCTGGCTTCTAGTTTTTATATTCTTTGGTATTTCATAGCAATTTATCTTTCACGTCACATGGTAAAAATAGGATTCCATGTCTTAACAAATGAAAAAGTTGTAAGATTTCATCGTTGATACTACTCCACACTTAACATTTGTATAGGATTAACATGCTCAGAAGCACAGAGATACTGAGTTACAGCTTCGTCCTCCATAAAAGAGAGCACATTTTTATTCAGGAAAGAAGTAGTATCAAAGTACTTTCTAGTTCTTTGCATGCACTTGTTTAAAGAAACTTTTTCTCTCTTTCCCTTTCCCTGTATGCTTCCTCTGCTCACTAACCTAAGAGAAAGTATCACTTTGATTAACTTTTGTCTGTAATGTTATAAGACATATTCTTTAAAAGATACGTTTGGACTCAAATTTGTAAAATATTTGTAGAACACTGTCTAATGATCCAATCAGTACAATATAATAATATTGTCACCAGCAATTCTTTATTTTTTTCCTTTGTGTTTAATGCTGTGACCTGAATATACAAATGCCATTCTACTTACATGTATCTGTAGAGAATGAAAAGAGTTTTGATAGTTAAAAATGACTGCCTTGTTAAAAACCTCACTCACTTCTCATTTGATCTTCTCCTTTGAAACCATTTTAAAATGTGACAAAGATTAAAAAGGAACTCGGAGAAGGGCAAGCCATAGGCAGCATTTGAATAGCTGGGGATCTGCCATATTCCTATACCAACACATTGGCTTAATGAAAAATTGAATAAATTACTATTTATTGATTTTTTTCACTATTTATAAATTGATGGGAGAGTCTGTAATGCGATCATGTCATTATAATAGGATCATAAATGAAACCCGTCCATGAGTTGTTATTAAGGGTGCATCCTCATTTTCATTTTAGTTCAGTTTTTTTCTGGATTGTAAGTACTAAAAATGTCTTTACTGTGAAAATGCCTGAGCTGTATTTTGTGCCCATTTCAGTAGGTATATCCCTGTTTCCTATGTTTTTTCCCTCATGTGAGGTGCTTCATAAAGGAATAACAGAGAAGTAGAAATTCCCTGTGTTCTAGGAGGCAGATCGCAAAGGACCATAGCCAAGATGTGGTTCTGCATGTAGTGTGTCAACTGGTGGTGACAAAGGACCATACTAAAACACCCTTCTTTAAATACATTGTATTAAAAGAAAGCATTTCACCCAGGTTGGAGCTCTGTGTTGAGTACATTACGCTCTGGATGACTGAATCACAGCCTGTGCCTGAGCTCTAGTGCTGCCCATTCAAAACCTGCCTACACTGTAGACAGACCACTGCCTGTCTTCCAGATCAGGTTTCTTCTGAGCATGGAGTACTCAGAAGCGAGGGTGATGGTGAAGGTCCCAGGGCTGAGATGGCACTTAAACCTGTTTGGATCACATCCCGATAGACTGTCATATGGACTGATGGGCAAAGATAAACTTAACTGGAACAAGCCTAGCTACAACCAGTTGTTGGAAGAGAAAAAAATTAGGTTGACTGAATATGCTTCCTAAAGAAAAGAAGCATAAAGATGGTAGCACATTTTAGAGGTTGTTTGACTGGAATTACTGAAACACAAGAAAAATTATTTTGGAAGCTGTACTTCTTGCAAACTAGAAGGGAGCATGTCCATGTCAATGTATTGACTGGAAGCCTTTTTAAAGGATTTGAAGCAGGTATGCATAAACACCTATAATGTCTGTTTCTGACTACCAGGGAGCTTCCATGTTAGTTTTATCAAGCTTTGTACACAATTAGACTAAGATTGAAAAAATCCTAATGCATAATCTTAAATACAACTAGCCAAATGTGGCTATGACTGGCTAGGTCTTACTCATATTTTAAACAGCAGGAGTTTAAATGAGCTCAAAAAAAAAAAAAAAGAAAAAAGAATAATCCATGTCATGTAGTAAAACTAAGATCCAGAATTTAAGGGACCTAAAATGCTTTGGTTTGGTGCTATCTATAGTATTCTAAAATATTTATAGTACCTAGACACAAAAAAGGGTGCATTTAGAATTGCACATGAGTCTTCGCTCAGAAGTGCTTTATTTTGTCTAAGTCACACCCTGAACATAATTGTAACATAGCATTTGAAGTTAATTATACTGTATCTAGGAAACACCCTGGATTTCATTGCAAGGCTGAATATGCCAAAGGTTTGGGTGCTTCCACTGCCAGCAGCTAGTATCAGAGTAGGAAAGTCCAGCTTCTGGCAAAACAGGATAAAACAAGAACTTTTATAGACACAGTGAAAATACACATATATTCATGAGTCAGTGGAATGAGTCACAAAAACCGTGTTTTCACTTGAGAGGAAGCAACTTTAACCCATATTACTCAGTCTTAGATGGGTCAGTCATATTTTTGTATTGTGACTAGTTTTATGACACCCTTTTCCTATTTCTCTATTACCTACCCTGTGAATGAAGATCACAGCATTCTCAGGGTCCTTTTGATCTGGAAAACTCACATCTGAGACAGAAAAGTGCTTAGGGGACCACTTTCAGCTCAAAGAAAAATAATTTCCTTCAGGAGGAGAAACAAAATAGTACAAAACAGAAAAAGAGCTGTTACAGAACAAGCACAACACCAGAAGACAGGGGTTTGTTAACAAGAAAATTATGTCTGATGCCTACCTTTTCTAACTGCTGCTTAAGATATTCACCAGTGTGACACCGTTCAATGAAATAGGGAGTGCGGTGGCTAAAACTCTAATACGCTCTGAAAATTTAGGACTGGTATTTCTGTTTCCCTGAAAACTCTGGTGCACTCCTAAGCCTTAGTGTGACCCTCTAAAAATAGCACTGTAAGGATCTGATTCTTGTCTTATTTTATGTGTTCTCACTCATACCTTTTGCAGTGTACCGGGTTGACAGAAAAGTAACTGGATCCATAAATATAATCAGCAATTGTAAGTATCACAAGAGCAGAAATATGCTGCTTAGGTAAACTTGTACCCAACATAAAATAACCTGATTTGATTAAAAAAAAAAAAAAAGGAAACACAAATGCCGTGATTAAATTCTTTACACTTACTAGTCTTGGGTTGATTTCCATCACCTTTTTGCATGTACATACAAAGTGTGTACAATAATCCTTGCTGGAATTTGCTTAGCATAGATTTGGTGAATACCAACATGAGGAGTTTTATGACTTTGGTGCATAAGTAATTGTTGCAGTGAAAATTCCTGATTTTTCAAAAATAAATGGTGCATAAAAGCACATAAAAGCTCAGTTAATATGTCTGAACTTGTTCAAGAACATGGCCCAGCTCAACCAATGGAACTAGTTTTTTATTCAGCAGAGACCTCTTAAATTCATTGCCTCACTGCACAGTAAATCTGTTCTTTTAGCAGGTTTTTCTTTTAGCAGGTAGTCAATTAAGGGGGGGACAGGTGTCCTCATGATATATACCTTTGCAGTGAAGTGTATGTTCTCACAACATTTCAGTTATCTTTAAATTTCATCATATATTATTTAAATAGTTGCATCTTAACTAAGTCTATGATTTCCTAGGGTAACATGATTATACTTTTAAGCATATAGATGGTGAGGGGAGCATACCTGTATTAGTCTCTTTCTTTTCACACTCTTAATTCTATACATTTTACCCAGGAAAGAAATATACCCTCTTCTGTTTGTAATTCTCACCCTCTACTCTTCCATTAACTGGAATATGCACTTCAACATAATGTAGATAAATAAAGGAACACCATAAAGTTATCATTTAAAAATTTAGGATAAGTGGTAAATAGAACATTTAAAATGTACAAGCATTACATTGCTGGTCTTCAATGTCAGAGGAATTTCACAGCCTAAATGTCAAAAAGGACATACGTGTGTTTGGCGTGACAGAATGCAAACAGACCTGTAATGTTTACCAGATTAATTTTTAACTTCTGAGCCTTACAGTGGTGACACTCATGGCTGTAAAGAAATAGAAAAAGGACAGCAGATTCTTTCATCAAGTTTATGCCATAGAAGCCTAATTTTTAATTAAATTCCCTACAGTTTAGTGTTCATAGAAACCAAATAATTGAAATAGTAGATGATTCTGAAATGTAAACCTTGTTTCTAATGTAGGCATTAAAATGCTGTTATAAACAACCATTCTAGTCTTAATTGAATTTTCAAAAATCTCCATTATTTAAAAAATAATAAATGTACTAATGGAATTTGATAAGATTACTGTAACTGAACACTGCTATAATCTCCAAATACTAGGAACACTGCATACACTGCAGATGAATTAGCTGTTCTTAAATTAAGGAATATTACAGTCAGTAATGGTATGACATTCTTTTTTATGGCCATGGCTTGGATTATAATGTGACAGAAAAAAAATGTAATGTTTCCAAAATGACAGTTTTTAGATTTGTGTTGCCTGAGGTAGTTCAGCTGAACAATAAACTATAATTTGATTGATGGAAAATTGAAGTGGTTCATCTAACTTGCCAGGCTGTCTTACCCAAGGCTTTGGTTTTGCATGTATGATGATGTATCACAGTTTTAGAGATAATGTTGTTTGTATTATACATGAGAATTTTTTATACATAAAAATGAAGACTTCATTACCCAGTAAAGACCAAAATATGCTATGGATTAGCAAGGAATCAGATTTGTTTGAGAATGGATTTGTACATCAAAATGTGCTCTCTTTGTGAAACCAAATGATAAATAACATATAGGACCAGAGTGTCTTTATTTTTATGAGCAAATCAGCCATATCACCAGTTATGAAATTATTAACTTAAAGGAAGGGTTACATCTGCACTCAAGAGAAACAATCAGGGAGTGGTAGCTTTTTCTTTTTCTTGAATTAATCCTGTGAAATAACAGACTTGTCAGCAGAAATCTTTTAGAAAGAGCAATAACAGTTTTATAGAGGTTTTAATATATACTTAATGAGGAAAAAAAAAAGATGAATGAGAAAATAATAAAGATGTTATTAAATACATATTGGTAACTTATATAGGGTTTGGGGTTTTTTTAATTACTGATGCAGTGTGTATACAGAAACAGCTTCAGAAAAATTATTCTATAATATATATTTTAGCATCTGTGAGGACAATTTTGAATTGCTCAAACCATTCAGTCACCAGTCATTTTTTCCCTTAAACATTTTGCATCAAGCAGGATGTTTGTCCTCTTCTCTCTGTCGTCAAACTAGTAAGACCAGCCATCTCTAGACAGATAAAAATAAGGTACGGCATCTAGTTCCAGCTGCTAAAGGAAGAAAGATTTGAGAAGAGGATCATATAGCTAGGAGTATGATTATAATGTCTTGATTTCTTTTTTCCCCTTCATTTTCATTCGAAAGGAAAGGCCAGCTGTTGAGCCATTTTGAACAACGGTCTTTCTTGCATTTTCTCTTCCTCCCTAAGTACATGAAATAGCTAATATTGGTTTTCCAAGTGAAACTGTAACACTTGAACTTGAAGAAACAGGAATATTACATCTCTCTCTGCTATTTATTACCCTGCCAAACACTAAACAAGGCTATGATCAAACAAAACTGTGGTAATCCAGTCTTCTGGGAGATTTAATTGGCGTACTACACTCTTTATTTTTTCTACAAATGTCCTAAATTACAGACGGTCAAGAGTTGGAGCTGAATCGGCAGATAGAGCTTCTTATTATTACACAGAAATGAAGGAGAATTGTATTTGAGACTATCCTTGAAGTAACAGAAGATCTGTCTGTAATGAGATTTCCAAAATTACTGTAGGGAATTCTCTACAGTGGAAGTGCTTTCTTCTTGGGTCATTACATTGCCATAAGTCTTAATTTTCCAGGCATTTTACTCCTTCTCCCTCTGTGTCATGCTTATCAGGGTTCAAATCTGGAAATACCATTGTCTTTTCCAAACTGCAGCTTAAAACTGAACCATGTATTCAAGATTAATAGAGACAATGCATCAACAGTAGGACTGGCCTTTCTCTGTTAGAAAAGCAAAACAAAACACACAAAATAAAAACAAACAAGCAACAACAACAAAAAAAAGAAGGTCAAAAGACAGCTTTACTGTATTTTGCAAAGTAAGCCAAAGACTAAAGGAGAAGGAGCTGCAAGATGAAAACTGCTTTTATTTGAGGAATATGGAGAGAAATCTAATTATGGAAAGAAAGTAAAGATCATCTAGAAACATAGGACTGGAGAAGACTTTTGGGTCTTTTATTCAAACTTACAGTCAGCACATCATATAATCCCTTTTACAGAGATATTGAGCTCTGTCTGAAAACCATTTAGGGTAATTTTTACTGCAAGTCTGTTTAGGAGGCCATCAGAGTCTTGCTGCTTGGTAGAGCAGTGAGTTAGGAATGTTCTTCCAGTTTCCAGAAAAATGTAGTAACTGACAAGTTATTTCCAGTTCCTCAGCTGGGAGTAATCAATACAACGTTTGATCTGAAGTAGGTCTTCTTTCATCCTAGTATTACTAATGGTTTATTGATGGACATATCTATTTTGGGAAATCATCCGAGGAAAGCAACTGAAGAAGGGTTGGTAGGAGGAGTATTAGTTGATGACCATGGGATCACCACTGTTTTGGAGCCATGAAAAGGCAAATTTACAAAGTGAGGGGTCAGAGCCAGCAATAGGGAACCATCCATAACAGTACAGCTTGGTAATGGCTGCAGTTCCTGTTGCCATCATTCAAGGATTAAATGAAACTAAAAGAAGTATACTAAAGGAAGCAGAAGCAGAGGAAAAACAGCAGGGATGATCTGCTTTTCCTGAGAACATCAGAAAAAGGGAAGAGAGAGTTAAAGTAAAAGGCAATATTGGTCCAAGTAAGACCGATGTGAAATTGGTCCTGAGTGTCTTCAAGTCAGGGAAAAAAGGAAGTTCTGAATTGGTTGGTCACAGAAAACTCTGAACATTCTTCTAGTTGGAGCAGTAGGGTGGAAACCAACCTGCTTTTAAGACACTTCAGACACTTTACATCTCCTGGCAAACTCCATCCCAAGTTGACTTTAAAACATTATCTTCTTTATTATGATACCTTTTCCCATTATTAATATGCCTCTGATTATACAGAAATTGAAGTGGTTATGCATGCATTAATGCCCTTTTTGGAAGGTCTATTCTCTTTATCTGTGACACAGGTTACTGTTAGATTTAACTCTTTTGACTTGGAAAAGCTTCAGGCCTCAAGTTCTTGAGCTCAGGTTAACCATACTCAAGGTTTTCAACCCAACTGACTTTACTACTTAATTCCCATATCAAAATAGATCATTCTGAAATCCCAAACCTTACCTACTGTCCTACTTTTGTATATTTTCCCTTTAATTTAAATTGAATCAACTTTTTAATTAACTCCATGTTAATTAATTACTTAAAGTTATTTTCTCCAAAAGTACTTCTGGGGGATACTTGATTAAGAAACACGTCAGCTAAACACATCTAGGAATACAGAGTTCCTCTGGCTATTAGTTGCATTTGTTCTCCAACGTATATGCTGAGAATTAAAATTTCTCAGTGTCATAACTATTGAGAATAGTGTTTCTTTCCATTAATTTTACAGATAACTCTATCCATAGAAACATCCATATCTGATTCCCTGGATGCAGAGACTTCTGTCATTAACTACACCAATGGAATTTCACCAGCCTTCCAAAAAGTTACTTTGGCCCTGGAAGATCCCTTTTAGAACATGTCTATTTCTTCTTTTTTTTTTTTCTTTATATTTTATCATATGCGGTGTTTTTCTGCCATTTTTTTCCCTTTTTGTCTGTATTTCTGGATAAGCCCAGACCTGTATTTCATACCTATTTTCTTCTCCAGGGAACCAATCAACCAAGTTCCTTCTGTCCCCAAAAGCCTGTTTCCTGCTCTCTGTCACTAGTTCAGGATTCTCTACTTTGTTGTACAGGTTCCTGGCATTTAAGACTACTTCAAAAACCATAAAAACTCTTCTGTAAAATGAGCTAAAATAAAATTAAAATGGGCTTACGGTAGTAATTCAACTGCCATGGTACTTCAGTGTCTCACTAACACGCAGAAAAGGAGAACCTTGAGATAGGAACCTAATAACATCCAAAATTTTCAGATACGGAAAACCAAGGCAGATTGATTAAATGTTTATCCAAGGTCATACTGGAAGTTTGTACAAAAGTATAAAAATATTTACTCCAGTTTTCTTGTATCTCCAGTCCCATGCCTCAATCAGAATACCTACCTACCCTCCATCTGCCTACAAAACAGAGTATAGAAATACTATGAGACTGTTCAAATGGCAACAGGAAAAGAAGACGCTCAGTATGCAATAGCCTGTCAAACTTTGTGACAGTTCACCCTTCATTTTTTTCTGGTAGTTATTGTCACAGCCATCTGTATGCTGATTTGTTTAAAACATAGTTTGTAGAATATGCAACCGAGCATCTGATCCTTAATGTACACATCTAAATTCTTTGAGCTCTTCTCTTGAACATTAGAGAAAAGCAACCATTTGTGACTTTTTAATTGGTGTCAGTTGCCTGTATCATTGTTACTACATGACATATGTTACAAGGACTGTTCCTGCTGAAGGTAGGTGCACAGAATGTCACTTTACATTTTTTGCAAGTAGCCAGTATCTCATCAGTTTTGCATAGCACATCATTAGCAACATCACACAGTGTGACAATATATTATGCCTAAATATGAAATGCTGATTCCTAGCTGAAAATATATTATTTTTAGGTTAGAAAGCAGTTTCTGTATCATAATGTGGGTTCCTGAACCAAAATGATTCTGTGGTCTGTCACGAAATTGCAAGCTTACATATTCTACAGAAGAATCTTTTACATTTATTCACATTACCAACACATTGCGAACAGCTTCTGTCTCATTTGTTTTGGCTCAAGGTCCTCTTAATTCTGTGTGACTGCTAGCAAGCTGTTTCCAAGAAGAGAATATGCCAGATTTTTCTTTTAGAGATTTTTTTCAAGTACCAAATTTTCATGCCTTCTTTCTAGTTGATTGAAGAACATAAGAGCCTTCCCAAAGAGCAGCATCCTTCATTGCTTTTGAGTGTAAAAATGCTAGTGTGAAACATAAACAAAGATCTCTCACTGGGACAAGAGATGAGTTTGAAAAGCAAATGACATTGCAAGGCACTCTGCCCCGCTGGAAAATTGAAAAACAAGGGACAGTACTTATATGAATCCCTTTCCTTTTTATGAGGCCAAAACACATTTCTAAAAGTGCGGTCAGAAAATCTGGGAAAGGCTAGTCCAGCACACAGTATGGAGAAGCCAAAGCTGCAAAGTGCCAGGCTTGAAATGCCTCAAAAATTTTCTCAGATCAAGTGCATATGATGTCTTCTTCAAGATACACTTTGGGGAAGGTTACACAGGAAAAAAAAGAAAGCAAACCAAACATTAAAAAAGTACTTGTCTGGTGCTTAGAGGCAGCTGTGAAAAAGGATATGGAGGGTGCATCCTGCCTTACAATTAGCAGAACCAAAGGAGAAATACAAAACCAAAACCAAAATACACCAAGGAAAAGTCCTGGAGTACTCTATCTCCTCTTGATACCTTCATGTATTTCCTCAAACTTGGTTGCTCTTTAAATTTCTCTCTCTCCAGTCTGCTACTGCTGAGGCAATTACCCCAGGACAGTCGCCCCTGCAGATGTTGCAAGGGCTACCTTTGACCCATCAGTGCATTTATAGCTGCCTAACTAGCAACTCCAGACTGGGGAAGCAGAGAGCTTGCCAAGTTACCCGGAGGTCTGGAGGGGTTTGGGCCCCTACCTGCCTGGAAAAAGCATGAAAATGACTGTAATGAAAACAGCCTGGCACACACTGAAAATCTCTTTGCAAGTGGAATTCAAGATTCTGCTCTTCAGCAAAAACACATGACATCTCTCAGGCTAACAGCTTGGTTTCCTTGCAACATCCCAGTGGGGCCATTCTCCCTTTTCTCACGTCATTATCCACATCCTCTAATGCTCTACCCACTTGTTGTAGTTCCAGGTGAGCTCTTCCTTAGCCTGGCAGAAATCATGCTAAGGCCAAACCATTGAAGGAAGATAGAGCACAGCCTATACCACTTTGGGTTGTTGGTTTGTGCAGCACCTGTGAAGAATATTTAGGATTAAATGAGTACTCCTAGTCCATGGGCACTGACAGAACGGAAAACCAAAATGAGTCACTGGGCAGATATATTTTGCCTGTGTGACTGGAATCACTTGCATAGGTTGCAGCGTGGTATGGGAAGCCAGAAAGCACATGACTACTCTAAGAGTCTGTGAGGAATGAGAACGCTAATGTGAGACAGTGAGTAAGGTCCAGCCTGAGGAATGTTTCCTGCCTATGGCCTTGATTTCTCTTCCATCATTAGCATTTCAGTGCTGTTCTTAATCTCCTCGATCCTCCTTGGCCACACTAAGCACTACAATCAGATTCTCTGAAGTTTTGCCACTGCATGTGACTGGATGTCCAAAAAGACTCAGCTTAGTTCTTAGAGCAGGTCCCAAGGAAGGCCATGCTCTTCTCCATATTAGCTCAGGTAACAGGGGTACACAGTCAAGCTACAGAGCTGGCTCACAGTCAAGTGCCAATACCTTATTGACAAATGGTGATAGCTGAATCTTCTAGGGAGAGGTAGTCTGCAGCTGTGGGATTAGTGTTATATTGACCTGATTAGTGGTTGTCTCAGCTGGACTTGCAACAAAGAAAAACAGCTCATAGCTGTGGATGGTTAAGTCCTGTCTTCCCTGGATATATTCCTGGGCCATGTTATAACCTTCCTTCACATCCTCTAGCGTTATCTGGTACTAATCACTGACTGTCTATAACTGTGTTGCATCAAAAAGGCAGCACTTTAAGGATTCACTTGTAGGAAGAAACAAACAGGGTCATCAAAGCCATCATTGTTAGCACAGTGATTGGTTGTACTGCTGCAGTGGCAGAATCTGAAAGACCTGTGTAAATATTCAACTCTGTCTTCATATGTGAAGATGCTTCTTACAGTTAAAAAAAATGTTTCCATCAGGTTAAAATTATTTTTGCATCTCGTGAATCCTTCCCAACATTATTAATGGCTGTTAGAAAAGAAGGAACTAAAACTACTAGATAAATGAGGTTTTATTTAATTTATTCATGACAGTAGAATGACAGCAGGCATCAACTCTTGAAAGAACATTTGTTATAGATTCCTTATAGAATTAAGGAATGGCTAAAAATTGTTCTCGTATATTAATCTTTTGTGAAGAGATCTAAACTGTGAGAAGAGATTTGAATGCACATTTAATAAAAGCATTATGCCTTTTGTAACATTGTTTGAAAGAGGCAGATATAGAAGAATGGAATGAAACCAGAGTCTTATGCAAGAGGCTATGGATTCTGCAAATAAAAAAGTCCAGGAGAGAGGGAAAGGTCCTTATAATTGTAGTAAACTCTTTGGAACATGATGTAGACCAAAGACTGTAAGTTTGTCCTCATACAACACTCTTATTCAAGAAAAACATAGAAATTTGTGTGTAGATAATGAAACGTGGATTTTTTTCAAGGAAATATTCATTATTTTCTGTCTCATTACAGTCCATTTCAGATATGGACAATACATTGAACTGTTTTCATAAGCTGAGGCTTCTGAGGGATATTTAGAGTATAGTGCTGAATTAGACACAGGCATCACAAACACAGAGCTTACTCTGCACATCTGAGATAGGTCAGTTATCAGAAAAATTCTCTCTCCTCCTTTGCTTTTGAAGGTACTGTCATGACACCTGTCATGACGTCTCATTTTTTATCAGTTAGGAAACTTAAATAATTTTTTTTAACAATTATTTCTTAATTCATAATCCATTAATGATGTTAAACTCTAATTCTCAACACAGAGCTTGTGGGGATAAAGCCAAAACTGCTAAAATTCAGAAAAGAATTGTTGATATCACTGGTTCTGTCTCGGGGGCAGACACAGGCAGGAGATTGAATTTCTCAATGATTCATACATATGTTTAAGATATATGTATATCAAAGGTGATATATATATATATAGCAAAGGTGATTTTTCCACTTTCATGTTCAAGAAGCAATAGATTTTCGGCTCAGAAGTGCAGCTAGTCACACTGGTCCATGCCTTTATCTGAACTATGTGATCTTGGCCTGACAAGGAGCCACAAAGAAATTCTCAATGACTCTTCTTCAGCAGCTTATTAAGTATATGAGACTGAAAAGATCTTTGCATTAGTTAGTGTTTCTCTTTCCAATGCTGAGGTCCTGTTTCAGTGTCCTGTTTCTAATACTAAAAGTTTCATTTTGTTGAGCCAATGTATCTCAGGGTATATTACTTATGTCGGGGTATGTAATAATTTAGGTCTATGTAGTATAACCTGCATATGTATGTACACATATATATATATACATACACACAAGTTCAAACCTGCTCTTGAGTCCAGATTAACCTGGCATAGAAATTAATTGGGCATGGTATGTTTGCACTCGAGCTTGGGCTTTGGCAAACCTGAGAGACAGCAGGAACTTGTGTTCTACACTATAAATCTTGGTGCCTGACTAAAGATTTGCCCTCTGATCAGATGTGTAGATTACCCCACTCTCTTTATTCTGAAAAGATTTGTGACAGCCTCCTGTTGGTTTTGGACCCCTCACTACATGAAAGACATTGAGGCACTGGAGCGTGTCCAAAGAAGAGCAATGAAGATGGTGAAGGGTCTAGAGAAAAAGTCTTATGAGGAGCAGCTGAGGGAACTGGAGTTATTTAGCCTGGAGAAAAGGAGGCTGAGGGGAGACTTTATTGCTCTCTACAGCTACCTGAAAGCAGGTTGTATCGAGGTGGGTGTCAGTCTCTTTTCCCAGGTTACAAGTGATAGGATGAGAGGAAACTGCCTCAAGCTGTGCCAGTGGAGGTTTAGGTTGGGTACTAGAAAAAATTTCTTCACTGAAAGTGTTGTCAAGCATTGGAACAGGCTGCCCACGGAAGTTGTTGAGTTACCATCCCTAGAGGTCTTTAAAAGATGTGGCACTTAGGGACATGGTTTAGTGGTGAATAAGGCAGTGTTAGGTTTATGGTTGGATTCGATGATGTTAAAAGTCTTTTCCAACCTAAATGATTCTATGATTCTATATTCTCCAACTCTTCCTGGGAAGCGGCACTACCTGCAGCAAGGGAGAGCCCCAACAGCTATGCATGGCTCTTCTGAGAAGAGGCATGGTAACACTAGGGTTGTGTGACCACCAGCTGTGGCCCAAGCAATGGGCATACTCTATTTCACCATCAAAACCACGCGCTGCCATCACAGAGGCTTCAGAGTTAGATTTCTTCTCTACTTCTGAGTTGTTTAGCTTTACCATTCAAAGAGTGTGATCCTCAATTTTTTCTTATTTCCATCTCTCCTAAATCCAACTGAGGTCACACTGTCATTCCCAATCTGTGGTAGCTGCAGACTGACTAAGCTGACTGACATCTGTGCAGATAAGGCATTAAGAATGAAACGAATTCACTAGAAAAGCAAAATTTGTTGTTCTGATGTGCTGGGACTGTTAGTCTTAATTATGTATGTTTGGTCTTGAAAGTGCCATGAGGAGGATTGGAAATGTCTAGGGAGATTATAAAGAACAATCTTTTAATGGTCATTCAACATTTAAAAGTTGTTAGATTATTTTCTTTTATAAAATTATTTTTATCTTTGATGGGTTATTTTCACTTTTTCTGACATTAATATAAAAACCACAATTCACTGTCCTGAATCCCTATACCAATAACTGTGCTACAGCAAAGCAAAGAGCTGTAAATGCCATCACAAAACACCTATAAGAAGTCAAAAATGGTTAAGACATTAGGTCCAGCCCATAAGATGCAGCTACACAGTGCTTCCTTTTCATGTGACTGCTACACCTTTGTAATTGTACCTCTGAAGAGTCAAGCCTCACCCGAGGCTTTACTGTTGAGTTCTGCCCAAGCTTGTCTGGAGCACATCAGCGACAGAACTTGGCACTACTGACCTCTGAACTCCCTTGAAGTGGGGAAATCATTCCCTCTACCGTGGTATTGTTTTGCTTTCCCTATTAAATCCATTATGAATTTTACCTCCATTTCACGCTGTGCCCACATATAGTGAGGAAATTCTTCTACTGGCTAGAGCTTGCTAGTCTTAAAACTGTAGAGTCCATGCTTCCACTATCTCTCTGGAAGCTGTATGATGTAGATAATATTGTTGACCTGTCTAATGCTGTTAAATGGTCCCTCCTAGTCTGTTTACAGTTTTCCTGCCAAGCTGGGATCAGAACTATGACCTTTTGCCCCACCTCATATGTCTAAGCCTTAACTTGTCAATCATACCAGATTTTCTGCTTTTGCTGTGTTTCAGCAAGGTTATTATGGTGCGCTAAGGCCATAAACCCACTTACTCTCTTGTGGAAGTCCAGCACATATGGTACTACCGACTCCTCTGATGCTTCCAGCATGAATTTTTGCTTGTCCCTTGCAAGATCAAGGAGCTCTCTCACCCTCCTGCAAGCAGGAGCATGTAAGGCATAAACCCCATGGTCTCTTCTGAGACCCCTTGACATGCAAGCAGAGATTGCTATAGTGACTTGTCTTCTTATCCCTACTTCTGGCTTTGTAGGCCTCAACATGACTTTGGCTGACCCTAGCAAACCTGTCCCCATTCTCTTGTCCTCACATTGCTGGTAATGATATAGGAAGATCTAGAAACTTCATTTCCAAAATCATTTCCAGAGTACTTTGAGGATACTCAGAAAAACATTTGTATTTTGTTTGTATATTTCCTGATGAATTTTCTTCTTAACCATTCTCAAAGGGCCATTCCATCAGATGACTCTCTAATTCAGAATGTACTTAAGAAGATATAAAATATTTTGTTTTGAAATGCAGTAGAAATGACTCAACAAAACAGCATCTAATATTATCTGTGATCAAAAGTAGATGAAATGGGAAGCAGAAGAGCATACAAACTGGTAAAGAGGCCAAATAAGCTTTTAGCTGGTCACTTGTTTTGTCTCTAACTGTGGACAGTACCAGATGAGGCAGAGGACATTTTAAGACACTGTGATGTATAATTATTGAACCTTGTTCGTATGAAGTTTCTTTATAGCCTCTATCATAATATTCCTTGAAGCAGGAATCTCTTACTTTTTTTTTAATCTTAATCTTTTTCTTTTTCTTTTTTTTAATAAATTTTACCTCAACTGAGGAAGCAGCCTTGCTTGTAGCCTTGAAAGGCTTTTTTTAGGTGGAAAGTTAATTGAAAGTTAGTAATGTCACAGAGAAGTGTAAGGCAGAAGAACTCTGTCATAAAGACCACATGTCCTTCTTAGATCTTGGAATTATTTCTTTTTTGTTTCTTTTGGTCTTGTCTTCCAAACAGATATTTAAAAAATATATAGTACACATTGTACTAGTATCTTAGAGAAAATAAATACTGGAAAAATCCCACAAAATAGGAACATTTCTGTCATAAGAATTTTTTACACTTCTGAACAAACATACTATCCTACTCATTGTGTCTTGTATGAAATTACGAGGGTCCAAATTCTAAATACCAGTTATATTTAACTTTATTTCTGTGTTTTTTCCTTTTATATACAATGGATTTTATTTATCTTAAGAGTCTTTTAAGGCACTATTTTGTACAGGTGCTTAGGAAGAGTCACATCAATACTTTTAATCTTCTAATTATGTAGCTTAATTTCACATCTGGAAGTTTTACCATGCAATAATTGAAAGACATTTTTGATCTGGAGAGAAAAGGGGGATCTTATTCAGTATGAAATCAGACTGACATGGTAACATTTGGATTAATGAATTTTTTGTTAATTTTAGAAGACTTACCTTCCAAAGTAATTTAAGGTTTCTGTGTTTGTTGATATTGCTTTTTAATGTGACAACTGTGACATGCATTTCCACAACAGATGGATTAATGTCATCTTTTAAAAAATTACTTCACCTAGACAGGTGTTTCCTGTATATGTTTGACATGAGATTAAACATTGCTCCAGATGTTCTGTTTGTAGCAAAGCCAGTTAATTTTATTAGAACATTTAATCACAGATCAACAGCATAATAGAAATGCAGTCTATGTGAAGCGGATATTTAACAGAACTTCCTAATGTGGAAGAATCTATATATGGGAGCAAGCTACATGGTTTTGTTGGGGAATCCCATAAATGTATTGACGTGGCATGCTACATTTTCTGAATTTAGACCTGAAGTCATTTTATTTGCTTACCTAAAAGAATTTTCACACAAGATAGTTATTTTTGATTGGAGGATATTGATAGCCTATACTCTTCCTGATGTTTACCCACATATATATATATATATCACCTCACTAACCTAAGGTGGGGTTTAAAAACAGTGTTCTAGGAATTATAGGAGATTCCTTATCTTTGAGTGTGGGGAGTCTTGCACTATTTTAATGCCTGCATTATTCACAAGTTGCATACATTCACAAGTAATTGCCCTGCTTGCAATGCATGTACTAAGATCTTTTATGCCAGACTTAAATATCATTACATAGCTAGCTATTCTTCCATTAAGATTAGCTATAGATTTCCCATTAATTATTACATCAGATTTATTCATCATTAATAAATTAGATCTCTGTGTTCTGTCACAGACTGCTTGGGCCTTATGAAACAGGTGAAGAAAAAGCTTGAATGTAGCCCTGGTGATTCCGGGGTAAATGTAAAAATATTCATAATTTTTTACTTTGAAATATTAGTTTATGTATATGGACTAATAACAACTTAAACCCCTGTGATGATTGATGTTTTTTGTTGGCCCGTCACCTCATTGTATAGAAGTTTGTTTTAATGAGTTTCTCTAATGAATATTTTATATTGATACTTGGATGAATGGCATATGGTAAATGCAAGGTAAATTACAGCTCTTTAAATAAATATTTTTCATAAATTATTTATTTTGTGATGCCTGTATTGGTTAGATGTCATGTCAGATGAAGACTGGAAATTATTTACTCTAATACTTATTTGAGAGTTGAAAAAGTAAAAGACTTTTAAATATTAACAAGCTTCCAATATACTCATGTAATTTATGAGAAACTACCATAAATTGTGTAAGATTACAATTTTGTGAGGACAGTTTTACTTGTATCATGCAAAATAGAATAATCTCTTGTGTCTTTACAAGGAATTTTATTTATTCATACAAAAAATATTGTGCTGTTCCTGCTAAAACCTATTTTGATGAATTTCGGGCTTCCGAAGGATTATGAGTTCCTGTCAAGTGTCATTATTTCCATGATAAGTTCCTGATTATATTAATGGCGCCAAAAATTGAAGTTAAAAATCAACAAGAACACGGGTAGTGGATTGAGTGCCCTTGGTTTGTGTTGGAGTCCACAACTCTTACAAATGGAGCTGCAGAACATAGCTTTTTCAACGCTTAGTAATGACCCAGTTCTAGAATTACACTGCATTATTCCCACCGTTGTTGTCCTCACTGAGATTAGAGAAAGTTGAGGGCATTTTAGCATTTTTCAAAACTGAACCATTTTTTCTTTCAGATATGCCAATACTTACCATATAAAAACAAACCAGACTGCAAGACAGCCACTGGAACACAATCACAAAACTGCAACAGTGTCTAGATAGTGTAATATTTAAATGTGCTATGTTAGAGTTGAATACAGTTTATTTGTGCTCACCTGAAGACAACTGGCTAAAAATTGGAGATTTTAACTTCAGATATCATCTACTAGGCATACTCCTTGAATACTAGCAGCTAATTTCATAACTAATATATTCCATATGCTTTCTGGAATAAACAGAACAAAGTCCTCAAAAACTGTAAGTAAATCACTTCTGTTTTCAAGAGATTTTTACATGTCTTTAATCTAAATTTATAATTCAGGAAATAATTCTGATATGGAACTTTTTCTCATATGTATACATAGAGAGTGCTCTGCTTTGCACACTGTTCAGGATGGTGGCTAAATGGATGATCTAGTCTTTAGCAAATAAAATATCTCAAAAGTACTAATATATCACTCCTTTTATAGAACACTTTAAGGAGTAGTCTATGGAAATGGTACACGGTGGATATTGGTTATAGAAACTAAGTGAAAGTGTTAAGGCGCTTCATGTCATGTGGTACCACTCTCATTGAGGTGAATGGCATGTCACATTGGTTTTTCAATTGAGTTGAGTCTTAGCCTAGTGGCCAGTTCAAAACTGAACTGGTTTATTATGCCTTACAAATTTCTTCATGGAAAGTTAGTGTTCATTTGTTAAGGACACTTCTGTTACAACTGATCGTTTGAGTTGACTCAAGTAAACTTCCCAGTAACTATATTTAAGATAGTGTGTGTGCTTCCTGTTACATTTGAACTCCTCACATTGGGGCTATATTGGAGTATAAATCATGTAGAAAAAGAAAAAAAATGAAACATTTCGGTTTGGGCATATTTTGAAAGTATTTGTCTTAGCTTTCTTCCAATGCTTCAGCTACGGTCCTGTGTGATTTAACAAGACTAGTAACACAAAAGAATACCATTTTTCCTTGTCTAGTGGAGAGCTTAGCTCCACTCCAGAAAATAACAAATATTCAGAACATTATCATCCAAATTCCCAGTTAAGAAGAAATCAGGGGTGGGGAATCAAGACATTCAGTATTGTTTTATTTTACATGTACACCAACTCTGCAAAATAACGGTTGAAGACAGTAGGCCATTCTTTCAGTCCAACACTAAAACATTTATCCAAAACAGCAGTTCTCCTTTTTCAACAAATCAACACTACTCAGAGACCAAGGCAAACAAAAAACTCTTCTAATATTTTTGGAATTTCTTTTACCTAGAACATTAAAAACCAGGACAATAATGCATATTGTATTTTCCCCAAACTGAACATTTGCTCATATTTTAAAGAAAAAAAATTAAAATTTAAAAACAATATCTTAAAGCTATATATGATTGCTTTAACGATATTGCTGTGAATATTTGCTTCAGAAACTATACAGAGAAATGGTACATTAAGGCTGTCAACAAATTCAGGCAGCCATTCATATGGAAGTCACATGTAAGGTACGTTGTTTGTTTCATTTTGTTTTTTCACAACTATACCTCCTTTCCTGAAGAATGCTGACCTGTGTCTATGCCCAACCCCTTTCAAAAATTACACCTCATATTGGAAAATTCTGCTTCAAAGATTGACTGTATTTTTCTGTTATTACAGGCTGATTCTTACAAACTGATTTCCTACTCCGTTTTTAGAAACCTCAGTAATGTTAGTAGCCTTATCTTTTTATAAATGTTATTCTATTTAAGTTTTTGATTTGTCTTTTCTTGGTTTCTACTAAGTAAAGAACCCTGTTCCAATAAGTACAAAAATCTCATGCATGAATGTGCATGTATAAGCTAGTGACGAGTATGTGCTACAGGTCCCCCTCTGTGCTGGATCCACAGGAAATATATGTCTGTTATAGCCACAACTACAGGGGATTGGTTTGTTTTCTCAAGCTGTAGTAGCTCATGCTGTTAGCTCTGGAGGTGCCTGGTGTAATCTACAGTGAGTTATCCAAGATGGTATCTGTTACACAAATGCACAGATGCCCACACAAGTTCATTGCACATTTCTGTTGCATAGTTCTGCAGCACAGACTGAAGCGTACAGTAGACTTTGGGTGGAAAAGCAGTTGTGGAGGAAATAGGAGAAATTATTCTCCCTCTTATTCTCCCCAGTGGAATGGGTCTGCAGATGCCATTCCCTCCTTACATTCATTCTGGAGTATCTCTGTTTCCTCACTATCCGTATCACTATGATATCTGACCAGAAACAGTTCAACATCCTAATATTTCTTAGCAATGAACTCCACAGAAAGTTTGCCATCAAGAGAAGGCTTTGCAGTAAAGCTGGTAGCTCGGCTGGAAACTATGCTGTCTCCAGAGCCAAGTGTGCTGCTGCTCAGACAGCTTTCCGTGCTGGTAAGCACTTGTAGTTTGCCACCAGGGACTCCTTAGTCTGTCAGACCTAGATTGTCAGTTGTGTTGGGAAGCACTTTTCACCAGAGTCAGAAGACATTACAGAGAGTGCAGACATTGTTAAGAGGTATGATGGGACAAGAAAAGGGGTGGAGGGTTGAAATACAGAAGTGTCCAGGGTCAGGAAAAAGACTGGGATGGAAAGGGCAGGGAGTTTAAGTAGGAATTTGGAACTGGCATGCATCTACCCCATTGTTATTTATGATTAATGACCCCC
>VFFE01009149.1:833002-918002 GCA_008921705.1 Burhinus oedicnemus | reverse complement strand
TATCCTAAGGTCACAGTCTATCATGCCAACGAATTCTGTTCCCCACCCCCCTTCGTGTAACTCTTATCTGCTGTGCTTTGTTATAAGACTGTTTTATGAAGGGGAGGGCATTGTTTTGCTATATATTTACATAGCACTCAGTACAATAGTGTCCTAGTCCATGATTTGGGCTGCCAGGTGCTCTGCTAATGCAAATAATATATATAAGTGGAGCACATGCTCCTTGGGCACAGACCACATGTGAGGTAAATAGGATTACATCCTGCAGGTTAAAACTAGCCTACTATGGTAATACAAAAATGTACACCAGCCACATGACCCAAGGGGATCTTCTTGACTGCCTCTTGATAACGCAGGCTACAGAGCAGTTGTCTGACCAAAGGAGAACTAAGCCGTTCTTGAATTTCACACCTTAAAAACATCAATGCTACTGAGGCAGGAGAAATTTCCCGTTAAATGATTCACAGACTTAATCCCTTTGATATTCGATTGGCTGACCACAACTTAGCACAGCATGCTGCTGGAATACATCTTTAACTCTGACTCCCAGAAAGATCTCATTCCCACTGGAATTCTGGTGCAGAGATCGGGATTAAAACCAGATCTCACTGGGATGGGAGGAAGGTACAAGACTGAGACTGGCAAATTCTGGTTTATAAACTCTTGGCTCTGCCACATTTTAGAAGCCTTTCTTTTTGTTCTTCTTGGAAAAAACTTTTTAATACCTTAATGTTTTAGTTCTTCAACAGTGAGTCAATGATGATAGTTTTCCATTCTGTCTCCATGACCCTTTACTGTTCATCAGGCTGCAAGATATTCAAAGTAGGAGCTACAAAGCCCTGAATGCTTATCTGTCCAAAGATGAAGCCTCTATGATCTATCAAAATACATACATTAGGATATAAGTAGAGTTAAGGAAAATAATTTCATTCTTTTAAATAGAGACACAAATTAAGGGGAACAGAAATGTCTCAGAACAAACAAACAAACAAACAAACAAAAATTTATAAAAACAAACAAACAAAAATCCCAAACAACCTAATAAAAAAAACATTAAAAAATTCCCAAGAAGGAGAAAAAACACCCTCCCACCCAATAAAAAAGGAATATAGCATTTACAGTGTAACTGAATAGACTTTCAGCACTGTCCATACTGAAATAGGCAAGTTTTCCTTGTGTGTTGCTAGGGAAAATGATATGAATGCTACAAAACCCAATTCTACATAGAACTTCACAGGAAATCTGACTTCTCTTCCTTTTATAGCACTTCCGTTGTGCCTACTTCAACCTTCAATAAAATCAAGGTTTTTTACTGGCCACCATTAACTTGCTACGGAACTATGTATTATGGGCAAATCCAGCTGCTTAAAAATCACCCCTGAAAACATGGCTGAACTCCCTAAACTTTCCTGTGGCCACAAACAAAGCAACCTGACTGTTAAAAGAGAAAACCTAACAAATCCACCACTAGGTAAAAGACAAGGAGGCATAAGACTTTAGAGCACTACCATGTTTCACGGTGGCTACACAGTTAAATCCCAGTCAGAGCCCTCACTTGCCATTGACATGGTCAAACCTTCAGCCCCAGATGTGGAGCCATCCAGCTCGGTCCTTGGTGCCTCTCAGGCACGGAGGCAAACTGTACAGTGTAGACAAGGTTGTGTGGGGAGCTTCTCCTAACTTCACTGCAGGGATGAGCTGCTGAGTTCTGTTCCCATCCTTGGGAAGTATGAGTTTACAAGGGCTGCCTGCAAGCTGAGACTGGTGCCTGCTGCATCCCAGAAACAGAGGCAGGGAGGAGTCCTTGTACAATTGGGCTCTGGTCTCACATGGTAAGTAGCAATTAGCTGCATAGCCTTCCAGCTGAGGCAGAAACCCAAATACAAGTGCACGCCTTTTCTCTTCCAGTCTTGGGAAGAAACAAGCACCCAATTCACATGGGTGGTATGCTGCTACCTACCTTCTCCCAGAGCAAAAGATGAGCACTCACAGCTGGGAGGTGATACTGCTAGTTGCTGCTTCTCCATTGAGACTGGGGTCCCAAGATACTGGAAGGTAACAGGCGCTTGTCTTAGCACTACTAATTGCTACCTATCAATGGATATTGGTGCTGGCTTTTTGAGTGGTTTGGGGTTTTTTTTTCTTCTCCCTTCCACTTTCCCAGTAGGCTTCAGTGACCCCAAGTACTCAGCTAAGGGGTGCTGGTGCCTCCCAGCAGAGTGGTACTCACTTGGTCTCTGGCTAGAGTTAGCAAGACCCAAACGCGTGAAAGAGGTAGTATGAGTCAGTGCTTCCTGCTTCTCAGATTCTGGCACCTGATACCTCACAGCTGAAACTGGGTGCAACAGGCCAGTTGGTTTGCCAGGCTTGAAGGCAAAGACTCTTTCCCAAGTAATACATTCAAAGTACATATAACTACTGTTAATATAATGGAAGACTCTAAAAACACTGACCGAGTAAATATCTGTGCCTGTATAATTAATCATTTTCTCTACAATGTGACAAGCAATGAATGGATTCACAATGGGCTTTCTTTAATACCATTTCTGTCAGAGATACCACAAATTTCGCCATCACTGCAGAATATTCCTGCAGTCCTGTCATATGGTATCTTATAGCCTATATTATTTTTAACATTAATATTGAGACAGTAGACCAGTTTTTGTCATTCTTCATCTAAAGGCACCAAAGATAATTATTCAAATATATCTATGTGAAGATAAAATCTCATATTGCACAACCTGCTGATGGGCTATATAAACTGGATTAAAAGGCTTCCCATAAATATTACACTGTTTCCCCTTTGTGTATAGATAAAAGCACTTTTCAAACCATATTGGTTTTAGATGGTTAAAGAAGACAAAGGTAAAGGGACAATATCACACAGTTATTGGCAGAGTTGGAAATAGAAATCTGAATCTGTTTTATACTCGTTTGAGTTGATCACAGCTGCTTTGATCATTGCAATCCAAAGGTAACATACACAGATTTTAGACTTTAACTGGGGAAAGTGCCTCTGAACTATGCCTTTTGTGGTACGGCTAGCAAAGAGAAAAAGCCAAGGGAGACAGGCACATGAATCTGTGCCTCCTTTGCAGGTACTATCTGAGCTTCTTTTGCCATCTCCCTCTCTAAAGCCAAACATGCAAAAAAAAGGGAAAACTGCTACATTCCATAATAAGCCAAGCATATTCATATTAGCTTCTTTGGTCGTGTGACTAGTTCAGTCATGTTAATCGAGCTCATCCTGCCTCAAGTCATGTACTGAAGCCACATATCATAATTTGGAATGCCTGAAGATATAGACAAAGAGGGTTTGAAACCATATGGAAAAAATTCCTCTTAGAAAAGCCAAGAAATGCTTCTGTATCTGTATGTGTTGGTCAGATACAGTTGCAGTCTTTAGTGATGTCATCTGTCATTTCACCTAAGGCACTGCTAATATATTTTAGTAATACTGAAGTCTAATTCCCTAAATTGTAATTAACTTTGCATTCTTTGAGCATCCTTATATCCTCTCTCAGAAACTCCTTAAATAACAAAGAAATCATATACATGGATATAAAATATTTTTCATATTTTCTGTGCTTTAGAAAAAACAACAGGCTTTGATATAAAACCTATGGACCTCAGCATTTTGAGTTCCAGAGATATTTATCTCATCATGTCTTGAAGTCATCACCCCTAGAACATCTTTCCTCCATGGAATAAGCAAAGCATGGAAGTTTGGGCTGGAAAAGACAGAGTCTGCTGCATGCTGCTGCCACTTTTGTCTGTATTATATCACCACGTTCTTACACATGATTTTGGTAGTTAAGGAATAACGAGCCTAGAACAGCACACTACTCCTAATCGTACAAATGCAAAAACTCTTCTCTAGCTCAGTCTCTCCCAAGTATTTCTAGTCAGCGATTACAGCAGTTTTGGGTGGAAGAGCAGAGACAGTCAGTGATAGCAACTGCAACATATATCTGACCGTTGTCATGCTACTAACTGTGGCTTGGGTCAGAATGGTGGAAAACGACCAAAGCTGTCAAACAAAGAATATTAACTGCAGAAGTGAGCTGGTTGACAGGAATAAAAATCAAAATACAATAATAAAGAAAAAGATAAGGGCAAGAATTAACAGAAAGTTTAGAAATGCTATTATGGTCATTTCTTCAGATGTCCAGAAGTGTCTGGATAGGATGATCATTTATGATGATATTTACTAGGACAAAAAGCCAGAGGAGAGATGTGAATGCTCTGGGTGGACATCATAATGAAAGACATAGCTCAAAAGCATGTATAAATAGAGTAATGAAGCTGTTTAAGAGAGAAAAAGCAGTGGAAAGGCATCATTTGAGCCTTATTATTACTGCCTAGCTGATAAAGGAAAATTAAAAACGAACAAACCAAAACAACCTGAAAAACACAAGAATGTACAGGACTGAAAAACAGGTGTCCTTCTTTTGTGTATGAGCAAGAGAGGGACATCACCCAGAGCCACAAGTGTAGCCTATGTGCATCATGTACAGACTAGACATCAAATATACATGATTTAAAACGCACTAGCTGACAAACAGTGTTGCAGGGTTTTTTCCCCACATTTTCAATTAGCTCGTTCTGAACTGTGGGTTTAAAACTTGACAGTAGTCTGTATCTGTTGAATCACACCATGCTTTCTTTTCTATATGCTGATTGGACTTGTGTGTGTGTCAAAGGAGAGTTTGTTAGCTAACTTTGATATTTGTTCTCTTTTGCTTCCAAGAACAGCAGGCTAGTAGTAGTTGGTTGCAAATATCCAATGGTTGGTTGGTTGCATTACATCCATAGCTACTGGAAGTATAAATAAGCTGTATTCTTGCAAGGATGCATTTACTTATGCTTCTGGTCTTCCCAAGAAGTATATTCTTTATGAAGAGTCATTAATAGGGAATGTCTTCCATCCTTTTCAGAAACCAAGGGTTCCCCCCAGGCTAGGGAAGATACTTCTCACTGCTAAGCTGGGAAGATTCAAACGTAGCATGGCACACCAGCCAGTGTCATGCCACTCCTTGTCTATGGCATATCCTGAAGCAACATGACCAATGGCGAAGGATGTGCTCTATTGAGATTAAGGTCTTAAAAGGAGAATATAGTAACTCCTTTCACTGGGTAAGGAAAAAAAAAAGATGTAGGTCTTACATGTTTAAGCTATACATTTTGTGTCCCTGTTCCAAATATGAGCTTGAACGGCTATATCAGCTAAATCAAAAATCTGCATTTCATTTCATACCACAAGACTTGGAAAATGTGTTACTACTCACCTTAAAAGACAAGTTTACGTACAATATCTCGAAAACTGTTTGACAACAGAAGGTCGGGTGTGACATATATTTGACATCCTAAAACCTCAAACTAGTAAAACTTTGAGGTCAAGCAAAGGTAAAATCAGAATAACCCTCTTGAGATTTTTATTGTGTATGATAGGACCACAAATAAACTTTAAGTCCCCCAGCTTCTAACATGTCTGAACTTGACTGAAAGCTAAAGAGAAAGCTTATCTATTGATTTTCACATGTAAGCTAAATGGTAAAATAACCTTGACTCATTAAAGATGTCAGTGTTGTAGATGATTTGGATATCTCTGTCATTTGAAAATAACATATGGATAATTTACTCAAGTTGAATTATTCTTAAGTAATTTGCAATGCTGCAAAGCTTTAGATTTTTCACCTTCACGATTACCCAGAATACTTTAGCATTAATCACAATATTCAACAGTAGAAAGAAATGCTAGTCTATTTATTGAATCTGTACGAAGAGAAATATTTCTTTTTACACTTACAAGTTTTACAGTGGGTTGCTTGTGGAGATTTTGTCAGTGTGTGCACAAAAAAATTGTTATAAATAAGAACATATGATTCAAAATTGCAAATTATTTTGAAAATAATAGGTCAGTTGTAAAATATCCAGAATGCCTTATGAAAGAGTGTCAGTGCTTGCGCATGTGTAGTATAAATATTACCTATCTAGCCTGTCACATCTAGTCTGTGAGGAGACCAAGATTTTATTTCTAATTGGTTTTTTTATTACTATCAAATAAAAAAGCTCCGTTCATAAAAAATGATTAGGGCAGTTTCACCAGAAATGTCGTGGTCTGGGATTGCACCTTTTCCTAGGTAAAGTTGCCATGTCTTTTCTTACTGAGAAAGAATTAATCTTTCCCCACATTTGGCAGAATTATTTTAGCTATGCCCCTTGATCTGTTCAGCTTCTAAAAGGATACAAGAGAGTCAGCCAATAAGAAAAAAGATTGCTCAGACTGCATGGCATAATGAAACAGTAGGCTTCATGCTAAAGAAAGTTCCCTTATAGGGCTTGTGCAACAGGAACTGTGACATCCCAAACAGAATACGATGTTTGCACAAAATTATCTTTGTATCTGGAGTATTTGTAATTTTTGCATGTGGAATTTAAAGATTTGTACAACATCACTAGAGGGAATTGGACGGGTGGAATAGACAAGGTCCTTCTGAGATCCTCAATGTGAATAAGGCTTTCTAGCCTGTTTAGAGGCAGTTCTTGTCATGCCAACCATGAGATGGTATTTTTAAGTGGTATGTCACAAGAACAGCCAAGACATCTGAAACTTAGCATGTTTCAAAATCAGAGTGCTGTTAGCTTGTCTGCAGGTGCTTCTTAGCTGCTTCAGATTTTCTCCTGTATATTTGTATCACAAACACGATATGTGAATTGTTGATGGATTTCAAAACAATCAAATGTAAATTAATCACTCTTGATTCTAAAATCTCTAAAGGTCCGCGTGCTGACTTTGGCTAAGAAAGGCAGGAGTGCTTAGGAAAGGAGGGAAAGGGGGAGGGAGGCTGGGTGAATGTTCTTTAGGGATCTAAAAAAAGCAATTTGCATTTCCAGGGAGACACATGGTGAGCGAGTTTGGCTTAGGAAACTGTTGGGTGAAACTGAAGGAACATATTAGGTGGAATTTGTGTCTGTGCTCCTGTCAGTGCTTGAGTTATTCGGAACACTACAAATCTAGAAATGAAACTTTGCTGCAACTTGTGAGGCTTCTAATTAAGTCGGGCTGTGTTTACAGAGCTGTGTCCAGAGCTGTTTTCCTGTGCTTGAATTATGTTCGATCTCTCCTAGGAACAACTCTCTTTTAAGTTAGCATTTTGCTAAGGAACACTCAGTGGGAGTTTTAAGATTCCCCTCCATATACAAAAGGGAATACTCAGCGAGGAATCCAGCATTGGTCTGAATCAGTTAAGAGCTCTGCAGGTTTGGGTTTTTTTGCCCCCCAAAGAATCACATCAGGGAGAGTCCACAAAAGGAAGAATCAACCTGTCTTAAAGAAAAACAATAAAAATAGCTTTATTTGGTAAAAATAAAAAACTTCAAGGCTTGTTTTGTCATGAATTTCTACTGAAGAAAAACATAAGGTAGTGTCTGTGACCAGAGTTAGGAGAAAAGTTGACTGAGTATTGACAGACACCACAAAAACTGGGTTAAAAGCTTGATGTTTTGAGGACATATATTGTTCTTAGAACAAACATTATTGCAGAATGATACAAACTACACTAGGGAAATCAGCTAAAAGGGCGAATGCTCTCTGAATATGTGGCAGCTTTGAAGAAGTTGGCAGGAGTGTATCTTTTTGGGACAGTCATAGATCAGGCATTGTGGGATAGGAATGTTTATGACATGTGAAATTGTCATCTGTGAAAGCTTGCAAACTGTGCACAGACACCCGTACACACATAAGTACTTCAGCATTTGGATGCTAGAAAAGAATAGTCATATAAACCTTTGTTGTAACAGTAGGGATTATATTTTTGAAGTGGTAAACAAAATACACAACAATTTTGGAAGAAAGCTTTTTTTTTTATTATTTTAAGCATCCATTGAAAGAAAGTGGGGCAGCAGCCCTTCAGTTAAATTGTAGATGGCAAAGACATATTTATACTTTAAAATAATGTTATGAGATACAAGTTTGCTGCAAAAATCTCCCTTCAACAGAGACAGTGACAAAGCTGTCAATCTTCCTTCCTCTGGATATATCCTTCCTGGGAAGATGAGCACAGTAAAACAAGTGAGGAACAGAGAGCATAATGTGGGGTGAATGGGCACCAGGGTGATGGGTAAGCAAAAAAGACAACTCTCTCTGTTTGGTAGAATACAGATCAAAAGGAAAAATGGATGAATGCTTGAATATTAAACTGATTTTAAGTGTTTCCTTAATTTAATACAATTGTTTAGCTTAATTTAAAACTAACACGTAATAGTTCACCTTCAAGAAGAAGTAGTTTAGTCAGAGTCCACAAAATTTTCCTTTTGATTCCAAGTAGGGACTTCCAAAACTAGACGCCACTGCTGATACAAAACATACATGTCCAGGAACTTATCTTGGGATCCCACATATGATAAATCCAAACACAGAGGCATTTCTGTTGAGTATTTATTAATGAGAGAAGATAATAATGCATAAGAAGAAATATGAAGTGGTTTACTTAAAATTGATAGGATTTGTCATATGAACAGACAATTAAAACTAGCAGTTAAAACCAATTTTGTAAGGATAGAATGTAACAGAATACACGAGGTAACACATTACATCCAAGATCATTCAGGTCAGATATTACTCAAAGTCACAAAGTCATTTATGGATTTAAGTTGTGCCTGCTACAAAGTTTTGATGGTGTTGCAGGTGGGCACCTGGCACAAAATACCTGTTCACACCAGGAAGCAGTGTCGAGGGCTCCATAAGTATTCACTCATGGGAAAAATTGTTTCATTGGAATGTAACATGGTTGTTTGATTGCCATTTTATGCAGCCAATTTTAAAGCTATATGAGTTTCTAAAGACAATAGAGACAATGTTTCATCAAAGATGGATAATTTGATATGAGGCATCTGAACGCACACCTCCTCCTGCGAAGAATAGGGAGTTGGACTAGATGGTCCTTATGGGTCCCTTCCAACTTCAGATATTCTATGATCTTTTTTGATAAATAAAATGATTTTCTGACTTCAAAATTTTCAAAATGCAAATGCAGCAGTATTGGTGACTGTTATAATCACCGTTATATTACAGCAAGCTGATTTTCCCAAATCTACAATACCTGTTGGTAGGACTGGCATGCCAATTTAACTTATGAAGTGTTAACAAGTGAAAATTTCTCAAGGATATCCTGATAGATATCAATGAAATTAGAACTTAAGAGACAAGAAAAAAATTTCTTGGCTTTAAGCTGATACAGGCACAACAATAAAACAAATAATATTATATGATGGAAGGAAAAACGGGAAAGCAAATGGAAGTGGATATAAGCTGCAAGTTAAAACCTCTAGGAGAAGTAGAGGAAAGCCAAAGATTTCAATGAAATATCAATTGTCCATAGAATTAAAACTGGTAAGAATGCTTTAAAAATCTTATTGGAACATGTATAGGTTCACTGCTAGGTTTGTTTGATCAAATACTGATGTATAAAGACAGGAATGTTCAGCAGATATTTCAGTTATTTATTTGAAATAAAACAGAGAGATGTATCTGTCCCATGTGATACTGTTGTAATTGAAACTTTACCCTCTGTAGTAAAGGTTTTTGCTGGAATTAAACATTTTTAAGTTAACTGGCCAACATATCTTACACTCAGGAACTACCCAGAATCTCTCTAAACCATAAATGTTAACAATAAAGAAATGGAAAACAGGGTAAATTCCAAGAGACTAAAAGACTGTAAATGATTTCCAAATATTTCAAAGGGTACAGAAGATTAACCAGAGAGTTACTAACAGGACAGAATGATGTTAATTTTAAGTAAAAAATGGGACAGTTAATTTAAGACATTACTCACAAAGTGGGTAGAAATGTAATTATAAGAAGAACCAAAAATATAGTCAATGCCACTCAGCATTACTTTCTGAAAGACAGCAATTGTTATCAAGTTGTATGGGGTTTTTTGTTTGAGTCTTTTAATAGGATTAAAGACTTTCGTGATGAAAACATTCTGCAGGTAGCGAGGACTTCTTCCAGCCAACTGACTTATTACTAAAAGATATTATGGTTAAAAAGATTGAGCTCTATGGGGTTAACAGGCCATACAAACTTGGCTTATAGACAGATCACAGAAATTAGTTGTTTATGCTGAGATACGACGAAGGGACTTTTTCAGTCAGACCCTGAGTTTCAAATCTTGATCTAGTGTTAGCCAACTGCTTTATCAAGAATGTAGATGCCAATATCACATCTTTCCAGCCTGCAGATGACACAAAGGTTGGTAGGGTAGTAAATGATGAGGACATCTCACTTTTACAGAGTGATTTGAATGGCTTGTTAGAATGGGTACAGTTTTGCACTTTTTGATATAACACAATAAAACATAATAGAGAATGAAAAAAAAGTAGACTCTGCTTAGAGGACTGGATAATATTGGGCAGCAGTAACTCAGTATTGAAACATAATACTGAGTCAGTCAGACACAACTGCTGATCCTGAGCTCTTCCTGCAGGATCTGCCTCCATGGCTCACACGTCCCTTTGGTCTGAAAATAAAGCCAATACCAGGTAGCAGAGTCGAACTCATTTTCACTCTGTACATAGCACAGGAATACTATGAGTAGGATATGTATCCACCCATACTTCAGGAAGGACATAGGAAACAGTAGACAGAGTTGAAAAGAATATAAAAAGGGATTTGGGGGAAGACAGAGGAAATAGGTATTAGAATGTAAGGGTTAAGGTTCCTCAGTTACTTATTTTGTAAAATAAAGAGAGTGGACTGTTAATCTCTCCCAGAATAATTCCAAATCGTGATGATAATTAAACATCAAAACATAAGGTAGATTTACCATTGAAGACTTGAAGGCAAGATCATACATCTTTTTAAGAAACACACACACTTCCAACCTATGAGTAAAGCTCACTGACTCTGTGGCCCATGCCTCTCTGATGGTCCTTCATGGCTCTGGATCCTGTGGTTGCAGGTCAGGTGCTATTAGATTTGTAACTCCACAATGTGATGGTAATTTTAACCAAACCTACCCTTGGCTTTCAGCAAGCCACTGGTAGGAGTTAGGAAGGCTTTCACTATCCCCAAAGGCAGAGCTGGGCCATTGCTTTCTTCCTACCACATCTGCTGATTCTCCAACAGCCCCTTTTAAGAATTTCTGACTAAGCATTAGGTTCCTTTTCACACGTCTGGCTAATCAAACTTACAGACAGAGCTCCCCGTGTAAATCCTAACTCATCAGTGTCAGTGCAGAATCCTCGGGCTTTCCAGGCCCATATTGCTCATGTAGCTGCTGGCTTCCAGAGCTCCATGCAATTTTGCTTTATATGTAACGTTAGATCCCTAGGCTCAGCACAGGATTTCTCGGGTAACAATTTGGATTATGGACTGCATAAATGATTCCTTTTGTGAGAGGGGTGTTCTCTAACAAAATTCTGTCCCTTTTCATCCTTATCCTATTCCTCCGTTTCCCTACCTTCCAGTCTGCTTTCAGCTGTTGCCTCGGAAAATGGATATCCTGAAATCTTATGGCAGTTCTAACTATGTTTCAAGAAAAGTTCAGGTTGATAGACTGCAGTAAAATGTTGTGATATCTTCACTATACCGAGGAGCTGATCTCAAGAATTTTCAGCCATAATGTACCTGGTAACTGAAAACAGTTTGGGTTGTGGAGGGAGCATATTACTGTTTGTTTTTTGTCTTGAAACTTTTTTGATGATAACATATGTGTCAGCTATATTATCCTGTCTCAGGCAAATACACACGTGTCCTCACTCTGATGGTGGTTGTGTAAGGGTGTGAAATATATGAATGCAGTTATATATGAATATATTGTGCAGTAAAAATTACTGTTTCTTGAATTTGGGGGAAGATACTATTTAGGGATGAAAAACATTCCAGTCTTCCATTCCTTTTCCCTTCTGCAAACCTTCATGTTTGTCTGACTCTACTTGCTGGAAGAGAGGTTGATAATTTAGTAGTGCTTCTTTGTGAATAAAAATGATAATATTTATACTTTTTGAAAAATCACTTTTTTCCAAATAAATAAAAAGCTACATGGTAAAATATAAATTTTAATTTGATGACAAAATAAGCTCAAATACTGCATTGTTTTGGTTTGGTTTTTTATTACATAGCGTTGCTCTACATTTCATATTTCACACGGTTAGTGCTCAGCTCTACCTGAGCAATTTAGGTACCATGACTTTGTTTCTATTTCTGCTCTACTTCCCACTAAAATATCAAATGATTTGAAAATGATTTTGGAGGAAAAATAACATTTGTTACAGTAATATATTTCATCATTGTATAGGATATCCTCTGTATCACTCTGTCCATTCAGGGTGCTGCTGCAATTAATGCAATCATTCTGTAACCTGGCCTTTCATAGCAATAATACTGGCCTTTATGTAGCCTGTCTCCTGTTTTCTATTGTATAAAACTTTTCACTGTGGATCTCAGCATGGTTTCAAAAATGCATCTGTCTTATTCTTTATTTTATCACACAACCTTGAAATAAGAAGTTAATTTCTATCACAAACTTGACCTTTAATGCTGTTGAGCCTTATCTTTTCTCATACTTTTTCTTTAACCTTCGAAGATACAAAAGGCATCTAAAACCCATACAGAGCGTTAAATCCTAAATATTTTCTAAGCAGCTATGATCTACTTGCCACATTAGAGTTGTAAATTAAGGTCTCATGTGTTGCAGAAACCAGCCTTCCATATCACAGTTTTCTCCCCTGAATGAGGCAAGAGTCAGTCAGTAAATATATGTGGTCAACCTCAGATTTGCCTCACTGGGAGTTCACATGTATTTTTAACTGCCTTCAATTGTTAATGTATTCCTCAAATGAGATGCATCACCTTGAAGAATGACTTTTTGCCCTCTGGGAATACGCCAAACAAGTATTTCATTCACTATGATAATCAGTTCTACCTCCAGCAACATATGAAACCCAAATTTAATAGGCACTAGTGATTAGGTTTTAAGACACAGTCTCATCACTGTCCAGTGTAACAATAATAATAATAATAATAATAATAATAATAATAATAATAATAATAATAATAATAGTATGGAAAAAAACAGGAGGAAAAAATGCAGTGTATTTGCTTTTAGGAATCATTAATAAAAGCAATGTAACTATCAACATTTTGGGGATATGCTTAATAAATGTCACGTGTCTTGTCATTAAAGAAAAAAATGATAGCAACATTTTTTAATGAATTTAGAAATTTTCTTGAGCATAAACAAAAGCTACTACTTAAGTTTTCCTACATGACTTGGTTGTATATGTCTGGAAGACAAAAAAAAAAAAAAGAGGCGGGGGAACTGCATATCATATTTTTTAAAAGCTTGTAATTATAAAATTTATAATGAAAGAAAGAGAATGTGGGAGAGTAAAGGAGAAAATTGAGCTCCCTGCATAGTTTTCAGTGTTAAAATTACCTGAGATTTTTCTGAACTTGAACTTTTATAGAAAGCAGAAAGGATAGTTATATGACATTATGGAAAATAAAGAATCAGGCTTTAAATCAGCAGCTTAGGTTGTGGACAGTAAATGATACAGTGGTTCCACTTTCTTGGAACTGAGAAGCAGAAGAAAATGAAGAAAGATGCCAGTGACAGGGTGAGGATGATGGGAGCAGGCTAGCATTATGAATGATATGTTAAGTGATTGGCTCAGATGGAATCATGGGATTGCTGCCTTTTGCAGATGCTGATTTTCATCTATATTGTTTGCCTCTTTCTCAGAAAGGCCTAACATATGCAGAATGTGTGTGCATGCGCATGAGCAACATAGACAAATACAGATATATATTTATATGATATGTTATATATTCTTACATGTTCAGAAGCCACCTTATCCTCTTTAATGTCCTTACACCTGATCCATTCAGCTAATCAGGAGAGCTTACTACAGCATAAACCAGTAAACTGTGTTTTACATGAATTAGTATCCTCCTGCTTTCCTTTTTTGGGGAAGTATAAAATTTCTTTTTTCATTTGTCTACTGCACTGAAAGGGAGAATGGTTTGGTGTGTTGTTTTTTTATTTTTTTTTACTAATTACTAATTCTGAAAGGTACCTTCTGATCTACTAAACAGCATAAATACAAGAAATAGTATTTCTACTTAGTAACAACGTGTTGTCTAATAGGAAGACATACTGAGGTCCTGTTACGTTTTCTTTGATGTGCTTTAAGCTGCATACCGTGCATTCTCTGCTTTCAAACTATCAGGCATTACCGGCTTCATTTAGTCTGCCTGCTTCTTTGTGTGGACAAACAGAAAGATAAAATGATGCTTAACGCTGATGAGATATATCAGAAACACATGCGTGCAATTAAACATAATACTAATTTTGAAGGGTTGTTTTACTAAGATTACCCTCAGCAGCATTTTTTGCGCCATAAACAATCCCTAATTCCAAGCTTCATCTCTGAACATTAACTCCTTAGTGCCTTGTTCATTTATTTTGAGCCTGGCCCTGTGTTCTTTGAATATTCTTGCCTTGTGATTGAAACAAATTGAAATTTAGAGGGTGTATGGGTTGGTCACATATTAGTGTATAAAATAACACCTTAAACTGTTTTTCTATAAGATTCTGATGTGAGAAAAAGGTCAAATCTCCCCTCATTTTCTAAAATATACCACTGTTTTTTACAGTGCAATTTAGGTACCAATTTCATTTGCTGTGAAAGCATCTACCATCTAAAGATGTACACAAAGGCGTGTAGGCATCTAAACACTAATAAGGATGTGCTGGGTTTCACCTGTGTAACTTGTGAGAGATTATTCATTATATGAATACTTATGATGGCTATGATAATACTTAGGATATTGTTTCTGTGTGATAATTCAGTTTCTGGCAAAAAAATGCCAGATAACTGTTCAGTTTAAAGTTTCTTAGCTTAAAACTTTGCTCTAGATCGGGTCAGTAACATTTACGTAACTAATTTCTTGCTGTAATCCTATCTTTTCACTGAACATTTACCAATTGCTTGTGGGGAAAAATAATGAATTCCTTTTTTCAGAGCAATAAATATTGATAATTAAACTAATGAAGTATTATTATTTTTTCCAGGCTGGACATAGAATCGACCCAGGTGCTCATTATTAAAACTTTTTAATATATTTTTGCAGAATGAGAAAATGAACATCAGTGAACCAATATAATTAGCATGCCTTCTAAATAGATGATATAGTTATATACTTGTTAGTATTAGAAGATCCTACAAATTTCATTTACCAAGATACAGCCCAGCAGGCATTTTCTAGTGAAAAGGGCGCCTGTGAATCCCCAGTATACCACTCAGATCACCCCCTGAGGGGAAACGCAACTTGCATTCAAATCAAACGTTTTCCTATCAAATGCTCTACTAATGGCTTTCCTATGAGACCCAAGCCTGTCAGTCACCTACTACCTATTTAGACATGTTAAAACAGAATTCGTTGTTTATTTGTATTTCATTGAAGTGAGTCTGTTTTCTCATATTGAATTTGTATCCAAACCCCAGGTTGTCAATACTACTTAGTTAGATCCGCTGTTTGTTGTGTTTTTCTCTGCATGTGATCCAGGGGAAAAAATAGTGTCACTCATGCTAGTTTCAACCCTCCTATAAATCCTTAAGCAGTTTATTAACTAATTTTATAAAGTAACTAACATACACGTTGAAGGCTCTAGGAAACAGTTCTCACATTGAAAGCTCTTTTATCAGATTCAGCGATGCCTTTGCTACGCTGAGGTTTGCCTAGAAAGAAGCTAGAAAAATGACCAGTGCAAGGAAAAAAGAAAGGGGGCTGGGGGGGGGAGCTGGGGAGGGAGCCATTGTTTTTAATATTTCTCCTAAATTACACTAAGTTTAATTGCCTCCGTTCAATAAAGCTCGACTAGTCAGTAGACACATGTGACTGCTGTGATTTTTGTGAAAATTATTTAAATTAATTCTGTTAGCAACCGCTAAGTTAGTTTACTTGTGCTTAAGCCTAAATCTGTGCATTAAACATTCCATAAAAACAAGAACTAAGTGTTATGTTTGATATGCACTTCAAAAGCCTAAAAGGCCAAAGAAAGCCCTTCCTTAATTATTGAAGAAGTGTCTGTAAAGGAAACATGAGCAAATAGCATTCATGCTTTCATCCCCAGTAACCTTTTATTGTCCTTTTCTTCAGATGGCCAAGTCAGTATATTTAATAAAGGGAGCAGCAACCATCAAAGAAGGCAGGGGTCTAATAAATGGTCCTGATTAAAGGCCCTGACAGGGTATGAACTTTGCATAAATTTTCCTATGGTGTCAGGCTAGGATCCTGATTGAAAACCCATTAACATAATCACACATTTAGAGGAAATGCTGTAATGTATCAAAAACATTTCCCTTAGTGTAATAATTTTAAGGACATTAAAATGCAAATGATAATGAGGAGCTGTGTTTTAGTGATGTTCTGAAAGCCTGATTATTCAAATATTTAGTATGAAATATGGAAGCTCCTTTAACTAATGCATCTACATGATTTCAAAGATTTAATCTATATTTGTACTTGAAAGACTTTTATACCACTACTGAATATTTCCTGTTAATTTTAGACTTGCAAAATCCAGCAAGAAATTTAGTTTAAATGATAGCGCTAAGTGCTAAGACCTTTTAGCCTGCTTTAAAAAAAAAAAAAAAAAATCTGTGTTGAAACCAGGACAGCAGCTACATTCTTTCATTAAGTACTGAATTGTAAAAGTCTATGTTTTGGTATTGCTTGGATTATAAAAATAGTTTGCAGAATTCAAATCATCCTTTTCTCTGTTTCTGTTAAAATATATGTTTAAAACAGATTGGCCATTGAATCACAGCAGTGATATTCTTTAATGCTAATTTTTAACAATAAAAGAAACACTATCCTCCCACACACAAATAGCCATAATTATGTAAAGAATGACTGCTTCAGACTGATGACTTTCAATATGCTTGAGTCTAGCATACTGGTATAAGAGGCCAGAAAGGTCAACAGTAATTCATAACTGCTATAAAATTGTGTAGCATCCTAGGGCTTCTGGAGGATGCTGACATTATCATGCTTCTTCTGCTGGTTTGTATATGTAAATTTGTGATAGGAAGTGCACTGCTTTGCCATATCGCATGCAGAGCATCAATCAGGCAGTAGAATACATCAGAGTATTTTCATTATGCCTAGTTATTTACTGCATCAGAAGAAATTACCCTGGCAAGCCAAGCGGCCTTCTCTGGATAGCATGATATGACCAACCAGGTTTCAGCTCAGGAGTCTTGTAAACATTACAGGATTAATCTCACAATCACAATCATCAATCTTTCCTAGTCCTGCCTGGGTGCAACTGCGGAGATTGGTAACCAGGCAATGTAGATTTAAATTTAACCCTGAACATCAAGAGCTATATGTCAGAACGGTGCACCATATTACAAACACCTATATTTTTACTCCAGCTTTAGTACAAAATGATGAAAACATAAAATTTTTGCACTTCAGATTCATGTCTAATTTTTCATTCCCATTTTTCATGCATTACGGGGAAACGAGAAATATTCTGAAAAAGATACATTTCATAACACCAGACTCTAATGCTAAAATGATGCACTGTGATGCCCAGATCTAATGTATGTATTAATGACAAGTGACACTGCAGTAAAATGTGGAGTAGTAATTCAGGTTCAGGACCAGACTTGGGCTCCTTGGCACCGAGCCATTAGAGGTTAGGGCACTGTAGGGGTAATGTACTTAGCCTCTAACAAATGGAGCATTAAATACATCACGCTGACTCATAGGTGGCACTGGCACCAGTTTCTGAAATGACTGCTTGCTTGCCCTCTTGCCAAAGGAGGAAAGAAAAGGATTCTGGCACACCTAACTGCTCTGTGTGAAAACGAGAAGCTGGGAAATGAGAGCAGCCTATATGAATGTTTCATCGTTGTATGTTCAACTATGTACAGTACATAACCTAGCCTATTGAGATGATGCAAATGATAACATGTATTCTTTTTTTTTTTAAAGGCAGGTGAAAACAATGGTGATAATGATCATTTTTCAATAGTCAAGAAACAATAAATATATAATGAGCGGATCACGTATAGAGACTGTGTGGCAGTTTAATTTGAACTCTGATCTTTATTTTCACTCCTGCCCAAAGTACTTTTTTGCAGCATGCATCCTAAACATTTTTCTCCCTTTCTATCTCTCTGTCCGTGTTTCTCTCTCTCCCTCTGTCTCTCTCTGTCTCTTTCTTTCTCTCCCTCCCACATATATAGTTGCGCTGTTTTATAGAATGCCTATAGAAATTGTTAAAAATCTTGGGCTTACTTTTATGCTTTACAGAAATACTATTTTCTCTGATTTTGTGCCTTTCTTTTTATTTAATCAGAACTGAAGGCACTTTGCTGCTATATATGAGTGCATTCCCTCTGTAATAGGTTTCTGCTTAGCAAGAGAGCTAGCCTTTGCCTACTGAATAATCCTTGTATAATATGCAGCGATCATACTCATTTGGTCTTCAAGAAATGATGAAAACTCTGCAACAGGGTGCGTAGTTGATGCACATGTTTAAAACCACAGATTTCCTGATTTATGCCAGCTGAAGGTCTCGTTTAGTGTGCTTTTCTTCTAGAGATGTGGTGACTGAACAGTTAAATGCAGGGAAGATGGGTGTATTGCAGTGCTTACTCCATTATTTCTGTCCACCATCCTCCTCCCTCAAACTGATTTTTTATCTTTTTGACCATTTTTAAATAACTAATAGCGTGATATACCTTCGTGACTATATCTCGTCACATGCTGTTCTTTTCATAGGCCCAGTTAAACCCGTAATACACATCTTCCAGTGCAGATAAGACAAACGTGCACCACCTCAAACGGTTTCACAGATCAGCTTGGTGCATGTAGGGGTGTGAGGGGTGGGAAACTTACCTGTTTGCAGACAGGGATCACAAAGCTCTTTAGGAGGTAAAATGTACACTTACACAATGAGCTAGCAATATAATTCCCGGTCCTTTTTCGCTTGTTATCATAGTGAGATTAGGCATTTCTTTGACCACAGGCTCATAGAAATGTCTTGAGTGGGCAGGAAGAGGTGAGAACAGGAAAAAAACTGTCCTGGGCTAGCCTCTTTTTACAGGGTGCACCTCCTGCCCCTCGTGCCTAGAAAATCTGCAATCTCTGGACAACCACAGTGCTATCCTATGGGCCCAGCTGTGGCATAGCTAATGCAACCTCCTGTCCTTCTGATTGTTAAGTTGGCCATACTGGAGGTGATGAGCAAATATACAGCTCTGTACACCCACATGGACATCCCAAACTGCTGACTCAACGCTGGGCAGCTATGGTCTTTACAGACTTTGACCACAGCCTGTACATAATGAAATGGTGGTGTCTTTGCCCTCCTTGTAAAGACTCTGTAAAGCAAAAAAGCTCCATTCTCTCTTCCCATCTTTCCAGAATTCCATTAAAAGAAGAGATTAATCTTCTTGTTCAGTGCTAGAAGACAGTGATTATTATTTTTTCTGCATTTAACATTACCTGATGACATGGAAGGAGAAGCTGACTTATTCTAAACTGCCACAGAAAGAAAGGCAGGCTGAAAATTCAGCCCTTTGCTAAGGGTGAATCCATAGTATGACATAAGGCAGATTGCTAGACTCTAAACTTGAAGGAAGCTTGCCCTAGAGAGTGTTGCAATACACATCAGCTTATTAATTTAGAGACCTATTAGTGACAGGCCACAAACCCACTCATAAATTTATAAAGAGTAAAGGACTGAACAGAACTGTTCAATTCCAGAAATTGCTCATGTGTTTGGTGAATTATGAAATATAAATTTTGAACCTCTTGTACCGGATACACCTAGGAAATTCTGAGCTGGTAATGTTTTATGGGCCAGGCAGATTTTTCTAAGCCTCTAAATGACATTGCAGTGTGTGCCATCTTATGAGGCCCGGCAGCTCTAGATGAGGCAAGGGAAACATTCCCTCTGGAGTCCCTCTGACACGCCTGGGCATTTCTAGCTGCTGCTGCCCCCTCCAGAAAAACATCAACAGATAATGCCTAGTGGTAGGAGCCGACAAGGCTAGCTGGTGTGCTGAGGAGGGCAGCACCCAACAATTCAGGATGCGTCCAACACCTGGAAGGACTCTTAGGCAGGGAGAAGATGCCATGAGCAAAATGTATTTTCATGAGTCCTGTCTCCCAGACTCCCCATTGTCATTTGTAGCAGCAGAACCACTAGCACACCCAGTGAAAGTTTATCAGATGTGGTTGCAGGAGTTCCTGTTCCACTGGGAAGCAGCAGCGATGTAAGAGGGAACTCTCCAAAGCCTAACAGTTTGGTTACCGATGACACTACCTGCATGATGTCCCATTAGAAAGGATATATGAGATCATTTTAACCGTGCACAGTTTTGCAAGGCTTAAATTCTGCTTGTCTATACAAGAAGTTAGTATGCAGTAAGCAAGGGTGTGAATTAACAGAGCATTAACTATAGCACCTCACAGGACTGGGTTCTTTGTTTATATGCTGTTTAGTTAATAAGTTCTTTAAGGAAAGTACTCTGTCTTCATTCCTGTCTAAACAAGTACCTTTTTGTATGGATATTCCTAGTATGTATTGTTTGGTGCTACCCACTCTGCTTTCTACTAAAGGCTGACCCTGTGCAGTGTAGCCAGAGCATTACAAATTCACATTAATTCTTACTAGTATCTGTCTTCTCCATCTAGACAACACCAGCCAAATGGTGACAGAGCCTAAAGCAGAACCTGAAAGACTTTCCTTTTTACATAAGCGTGAGACTATCCCCAGTTATCACCCCAGGCTAATCCCAAACTCAGTGGAGTTAGCGCAATACCGTGGGAGCAGTGATTTTTAAACAGCAATTAAAAGCAAGAAAAATCCTAAAAATCTAGAGGGGCATCAGTCTTGCTGGCTTACACCTCATTAATGAAATCTAGGACTCACTACTACTCCTTTCAGCAACAGCATCCTGTACTCTCTAAAAACCTCCAGAAAATTATATTCTTAGATTTGTTGCTTTAAACTCTTACACCTCTTAACAGTTTGGCTTTGTCTTATCCCTTGCATCAAACACGATCCAACACTAACCTTCTCTCACCTCCTCAGAGTAAATTTAGTATAGGAATCTAACCTAGGCTGTTATATAGTACTTATCAGTGCAGTATGTATGAGCTCAGCACCTCCCAAGACAGGGTTCTTTGTTTGTATGCCACTTAGGTTACAAGGTCTTAGAGGAAAATACTCTGGCTTCTTTCCTGCCTTAATAGCCTAGCCTACTGTTTGCACTACACAAATAAGTTGTTACAGTATTTGGATAAATTTCCGAAAACATCTATTCATTTTACCTATTGTCAACTTTACAATAATGGAATCACTTAATGAGACAGTATTAGCTGCACTTTGGGGTTGTCCAGCTGCAGGAAAAAAATGAAGACCTTCACCACTTTGGGCAGAAGCTAGAAGCATATATGTGTTCTGCTTCACATAAATCTGTCAGCAGTCTTGAGGCTACTGCCAAAAAGTAGATGGAGCACCCCACCCCACTAACAACCATGTTGGTGGTAATGACAGACTAGCAAATGTTTTATGATTCCACTGGAGCCTCATCCCTGAGCCTCTGTGTTTGTGAAACTCAGATGTAGAGTAACATGGAGAAAGCCACATCCCCTGATGGGACAGAAAGTGCCTGCTAGTTTGTGTAGAGATTCCACCACAGCATATTTTTAATGACCACTTCAGACTAGTGACTGCTCCTTATGCACTGATGAATGTGTCCATGCTTAGTAGCTGTGGCAGAGCTGGATGAGCTAGAATAAAACTAGGCAGACCAGCTGGAAACCAGCCATTTAACAAGCCTACCAAACTGTTATAATGCGTCAGAATTAATATTTTCCATGTTCTCAGTTTCAAAGTTCTTTACTTTGAATATAACTAGTTTAGAGCAATAAAAGCTCAAATTGGGGAACATTGATGCTGATGAAAAATTGGCGATTTTGGATCTTGATGCAGCCTCCCTCTTTTTTAAACACTAGGACTTTGCTTCTGTGTGCTTGGAAAATATATTAACTTGGAAACTTCAAAATACAATAAAATAATTTTGATTTGTAGTAATTATTTGTGCTGGCATTTAGATCTAGGAATGTGTGTTTATTTTGATGTGCATTTTCCTCTAAATATTACCAAAAACACCATAGTAAGCTTTAACTGTAGTTACATTCTTGGAACTAGGTAAAATGTAGATCCTGTGTTCAGATAGTTCCTAGATATGCTCAAAACATATGCAACTTAGTGCTGCAATAAAACACATGTAAAAGCACTAAAATTAAGGTTCTAACTCCTGTTAACTGATATTCTGCTCTCTTTTCCTCATTCTTCTTCCATTTCTTTTCTTGATTACTGTAAAGAAAATATTTGATAAATCAGTTTTCAGTAGCCAAAAAAGGAGTTGAGTATGTGGGTGTATTGGTACACAAATAAGTGATGCCCTGTTTTCCTTGCAGTTGTATAAGTTTCATCTCCATCCCAAATCATCTCTCTCTCCTTTTACTCCTGCTCAGCATATCATGCGAGGACCCCTCAGACTGTAAGCTTCTTGGGCAGAAAATTTTCAAGTGTCACTAATTCCATCAATACATGTAATATGTCCATAACTCTCATGCTCAAAAGTAAATTATGGATGTCTATAGAAAGATTCTACCTATAGCTATGCTTAAGTTTAACAGGTTTTGGAGGCATATGGTTTTTTTTCCTTTTTTTTCTTCCACTTTACTTCTCCTTCCTTCTTTCTTGGCTCCTTGTTACTCTTCCTGAAGCTGCATTATTATGAGAAGATTTGCTTGTGAAAAGATGTGGTTTACATTATGTCTTGAAGTCTGTTAAATTTTCCTTCCAGAGTCAGGAACCTAATACAAGAAAGAAATGGTTTTGAGCATTTGAACATGGGTTCCATACACTTTAGCATTTTCAATAAGCACAGTTGTATTGGTGGATCTTGGATAGAAGCCAGTATCTAAAATGTTAAGGTCTTAAATATAAGGACCAGGAAGTTGATTTGTATCTGGATAATGAATGCAGAAATCCATTAGAGTGTGCAGATTTCCATTATGATCTCTTGGCAGGTTTTCCTGCTTAAGAGGTGGCCTGCTGAGTGTTGCACAAGATGAAACTTCTGTGGAGCCCTTAGCCCTAGTTAGCAACATGGAGATGATAAAAGCATGAATCACACTTTCCAGATCTTTCTTTGACAGGAATGGGCACTGTCTCCTGGGAAAGTGGAAGTGCAACCATTTCTTACCACGATTATCTCTCTAAGTCAGGACTATCAGTGAATCTAATACAGCCTCAAGATTGTTCTCTATTATCAGCTAGTGGGGTGATATCCTCTGTTGAAGGTAGTCAACATTACTGATTTCTCCTTTCAGTGTTTTGCCTTAACTTGGTTTTCCCTTTAGGAGACTGCTTTAAAAATTTTAAGCATCTTGTTCAGCTATCAGTGGCCTTTTAGCTACCCAGGTCCTTGCATCAATTTAAGCTTTTTTTTCTTAATTTTATATTCTCTGCTTTGAGTGATAACATTGATTGTAGAGCCTAAGATGGAGGTGGTGGAGCTGGTGGAAGTTCAGCAAAATTGTGGTGTTGCAATTATCTCCACAGATCCAGTTGTCTCCGAAAAGGAAGGGCGAGATAAATCCTTACAGGGCTTCATATAGATAACCTGTAGATGGCCAGCTATCTCACAATTCACCAAGTTCTACTTAAAGTGGTTCTACACCACCTTGGGTATTCCTTAACTAGATCACTGGAGGCAACCCATCACCACCACCCAAGCGGTCTGCATTGTCTATTCCTGCATGTAGCCTGATGATGAGGGCTCCAACATGTCGATATGTCATATCTCTGCACCACAACATTCTCATTGACCAGTCAAGAAAAGGATTTTAGAGAGTATTCAACAGCAGGTGAGATCACTCCGGTCAAGTGTTTAGTGTCTTGAAAGATCTATTGCACATTATGATGGTTGGGAGATTACTTTCTGTGAACCAGCATTTATGTTTCCGGTCATTAAAGTAGCCAGTTGCACTTTGCTAGCTTTTACTAGCTATTAGGGTCAGGAATTTTCTTAATAAATCATAATAGCCTGTGTGAAGACACTTTTTATATTTCTTAAAGTATACAGCACATTATTGGCCATGTCTATGTAGACTCCGCCTTTTTTTATTGAGTGTTTGAATTGTGTTTGTGCATTTTTCAAAATAAAGTCCTGGGTACTCTATACATTAAGGAAGAGGTCTGCATAGATTTTTTTTATATAGGCTGAGGGCAGGTAAGATTCGTTTTTCAGCTTTCTGAGTTTGGACAAAAATGCAAAAATACATATTTGTTTTTGTGATGGAGACCCATGCATGTGTACAGTCATACACCAACAGACAGAACAAGCAATTTATGCCTAGCTTTTTCAGCCTGGTAAAGGAAGAAAGCCTTGAATTGCTTTTATTCCCCTTGGTCCAGTGCATTTAGAAACCAAAGACTGTACTGACCACAGGACTGAGGATGTTAAAGCAGCTGATTCTGTTACACTGTGGTTTCTTCACTATGAGGAAAATTTTCATGAAAGACGTGGCATGACAGATTTGTCCATCTAAACTGGCATAAACCATTTGGAACAGAGTCAAAAATCTCATCCTATAGAGTATACATTCTGTATATGATTGTTGGGTGTGTTTGCATATTATGCTTGAGCTCAGACCTTGTTCTTCCTTTCTAGCCACAGCCACCAGAATCAGTGTGGAAACATTAAGGCACATGCTGCCTTTCATCACTCACAATACGTTTATTTGTATATGTGTTTATTTAAATATGTACACACTGCAAAATTGAAGAATTTGTCATCAATAATTAGTTATCAGTAAAATACTGTTCATCCTTCTCTTTGAAAAACAAGAGTACAAAGATCAACAAGACCGGGTGAACTTTTTGTTCTGCTGCCTGCCTTAAAAAATTTCATCCATTAGTTTTTGGGTTACAAAACAACAGAGCACAACTCCAAAATGTGGGGGTTTTACAAAACTCGTATTTAAGAAGCAAGTTTAAATTAATGGCTCTGGCACTTCTCTGCCTCTGCTCTTAAATAAATGATGTTTATTTGATTGAAGCAATATCTGGTGTTATTTGATTGCTTTCCTTTAACAAGGTCCACAGTAAATATAAGTATGCAATATTATACATATATATGTATGTATATGGTTCCATCTTTGGCATGGTCCTGCTTCTAATATGTTTATTGTCCTACATACAAAATATCAAAGGCTTATAATTGTTGAGATCATATGCTGTAAGTGTAGCCATGGTTTCAGTCTCTAATAGCTGTGGGTTTTTTCTTTTATATCAGCATATAAGAATTCGATTTCTTGAGCTCTGACTTTGTTCTTCTATTCATTGCCACCCAGAATCTCTCACCTACCAGGACCACTGTGGAGAGGCTAGGGCTTAGGCATGCTGTTGATGCTCCATGCAGATATGAAAAGAAAAAAAGTAGGCAGAGGACCTACTTCAGCTTGGAGATTTGAGTAGCAGTCTCAGAGCAGTCTGATTTAGGGTGGTGGGGTTTTTTTCTTTCTTTTTTTTTTTTTTTTTTAATTTTAATCAAGATTTTACTGTATTTCCTTTTTTTCCCCTCAGGGCTAGAACCTTGTATTCATACAACACTTCACACAGTGGGACCTTGATCCTGACCGGGACCTCTGAGTGCTACCATTATACAAATAATAATAAAATGAAGCGGAACAAAACAGGAGCCCTATGGGCTAGTTATTAATGCTCCTATCTCTTCTTCATCAAAATTAAACCAATTGAAAGATAATACTGAGCAGGAGATTTTTTTTTTTTTTTGACATTTTCATAACACACACATCATGAAATGAGTGCACGACTCATTTTCAAAAAGAAATGATAACACTGGATTCACTTGGTTTTACTAGGCAGGCTGCTATGCATACATTGTTTTGTGGCATCCTATTCTCCTGGACAAATAGTAATTTTTAAAGGGATTTAATGCTACGAGAAAACGCTTACTTTTTAATTGTTATTATCGTACTATTTTAACAATTGTAGTCTGTTAAACAAATCCACAAAAAATGCTTAATACCACAAAAACAGATTGAGCTAAATTTATGAAATTTACAGATTACCTAAAATGCTAAGAGTTAATTACAGCCTGCTTTCCCTGGCATGTCAGCTTGATTAAATTTGGAGTTCCAAGATGAATTGGCCCAAATTCATTAGTGTTCCCCGGGTGCATATGTTGGTCAAGGTCAAGCGAAGCACATTGACTGTAGTGTTAGTCAGGAGGGGGAAGGGTTTCTAAAGAAGGTGGACTCTTAAAAGGTCTGGGGTTGCAGCAAGAAACTTTGATACTTTTTAACTTAATAAATCTTGACAGCCTAATCATGGCTAAGCCTTTGCAGTGTTATTGGTACAGATGGCAAAGCTAGACATATTTAAAGAGATCTCAGCGGCTAGTGGCAGGAGAGCATTGAATCCAAATGCACTGTTGGGCTCTCAGAGAAAGTGCAAGAAGGGAGGATAAAAAGCTACACAGCATTTCCATCTCTTGACATCTCCAACAGCCTCAGATACAAAATATGATAAGGCTCCTGCTGAGCTAATAAGCCCAACAAATGTCTGTGTCCGTGAAGTAGATGAAGTGGGATCAAGTAGTTGGGGGCTGCTGTATGAAAATAAGCCAGCACCCAGGGTATAATGGCACTGTAGAAAGCTGCAAGGTCAGGCTGATGACAGAAACACTGGATAAGTAGAGACCCCATCAGTAAAGCAGGTTTGCCTGCTGGATCTGAGCCACATAACTATTAAAAAAAGTCCCTAGATTTTAGAAAACTCATCCAGTTTAGTAAATAATAGGACAGTGTTTGGTTTGTTGTGTGAAAAACTGCAACTGTTTCCTACTTATTGCCGTATAGATTGTATGATGAATGGTTTCTCTGAAAAATGTTACATCAAAACAGTCCTGAAAAGAGGATTTGACTGCAAACTGAAGGAGATTTTTAAAGAAAGCAATAATATCAAATGAACCATAGATTTGTTCAAGGCCTGCTGGCGTGTTACACTGTTTTTCTCTTAATTTCATGTACATCAAGTATATCTCTATTCATCTCACTCTTAAACAGAGCTCTATGTGTTCCAATAAAATAATTTAAGCTGAAATCATGCTGGATATATGAGAGTAATAAACGCGGCTCCTTTCATTTGCAAAGAAAAATAAAGACTTATCTTGCTGAAATAGCATTAAAATAATAATTAGGCAGTGCTTGGAATTTCAGGAACAGGTCAAGCTGTTACATTAATTCTTAAAGCTTCATATTCACTTAGCCCTACATGTAAAGGTGTGTTTGAAAAGTACACAACTTTCTAAATACCATGTGCATTTGTTTATTACATTTGGGAGACGATGTAAAAAATCTGACAGCATGCCACAAAGGTCATACATATAATTCCCTTTAATTTAACTGTGTGATGTTTTAAATTTATGCAAACATAATTATTGCTAAATTCCAGTGTGCTGTACACGTGCTACTGAAGCCAAAACAAGCCAGATCTGGTCCTATGAGTAACAACAGCATTAGGAAAATAAATCGGTAGTGATAGATGATGAATATTTATGATTGTTTCTCTCCTACCATTTTAATCATTTACAGATATTTTCAGTTTTCATCCAGTAGAAGTACAACTGAACGCAGTGCCTCCCCTGGAGTCTCAAGGAGGATGCATAATAATGTGGCAACCAGCCTCCTTCCCTCTACTCAGGGCTGGGTCGTATATCATATTTGCAGACTTGCATTGGGATGCAGAGCTGCTCCGCGCAGCAGGAGCTCCAGGAGGCATGGTGCCTCAGGCAGGCACAGTGTCTCCTGAAGCTCCGCGGCGGCGCATGGAGAAGTGCATTGGCTGCTCCAGCCTTTGAGGCTGCAGCGCGTTGCTCCTGCCTACCCCCAGCCAGACCTGCTGCGCAGGGCGGAGGGGACGGCGAGGTGACCCGGTCCCCTCCCAGGCCTGCTCCCACTGAGGAGGGAATGTGTGGCAGAGGCTCATACAGCTTGAGCAGGGACTGCTATTCTGTTTGATCATTCTGAGGTGGTGCAAACTGGAGGGGTACCTCCTGTTAGTCCCCCTCTTCTCCAAGGCCTTTTATTTGGATTAGTTTTGTAGGTGGCTGCCACTCACTTTAACAGCTTATGTCTCCCTCCCCTCCTTTCAATTCCATCTTGCGTGCACATGACTATTTTTTTCTGCCCTGCCAAGCATCCCAGTCTATATCTTCCCATTTATCACGCAAACATCTCTGCACCTTTTTACTGTACGACACCTTCCAATCAGCGAAAAGCCCATAAGAAATAATATATTTAAAGTACCCTGCCAGAGCATTTCATTGCCTGATGGCTAAGGAGAAGAGGAAGTGTGGGAGCTAGGAAACAGAGAAGTAGGAAAAGATTGAATCTCTCTACCACACCCAGATCACAATGGGGTCCTGAGCACAAATAGGGGGCTAGAAACCAAATTGTATATAAAACATAATGCCTGGCATCAGAAGAGAGACTTAGAGCTCCGCCCCATGTATTCGCCCTAAAGGAGCACCATAAACATCTAGTCCTGTCTTACATGGGTCAGCAAACACACTGACTTCATGTCCTTCTAAATGTTCTCTCAGAGCACTGATAGCTGAAAGAAGCAGCCAGCAGTGAATGGGATGGAAAATGGTATGTATAAAAGTGGCACAGCTTTGCACCGAATTCAAAATAGGGCCTTACGCAATGCAAATGGTGAAGTGACCCCAGACAGGGGGCTGGGCTTTCAGGGTGAGAGGGATATAGAAGTTAATAAAACACCAATTATCAAATAACTGAGCGTTGCCAGTTAACGTTGTTCAGAGAGGCAGACTCATGTCACCTTTTGAGCTGAAGCAGACAATGGACCACGGAAGGTAACACTGTTAAAACTAAATGCGTGAGATAAAAGATCAGTGTCTAGCTGCATTGTGGGTTATCTGGTCCATCACAAAATTGTACAGATGACAGATGAGTTGTAAAGAAGGAAGGACCACGTTCTGGCTTAGCAGCAAAGCAAGGAAGGAGATGCTGAGAAGGATGGAGAACAAAAGCAGAAAGACAAGGGCTAGTTTGGTAGACAATTCCTTTACTTGGTTGAAAGTGTTGTTGCTAGTGCAGCCCAGTTACTTAAATCTGCCTGCATTTTTGCTTCTACTGGTGGCTGTTCCTGTAGGTTGTAACGGATCTACGTATCACATTGAAAAGCCATGGCTTGCTCTTCCAGTCCTGCTCACCGTACTTTCTTTTCCTGAGGCAAGTATTCATGAAGATTTTCACCTGCTTTTTGCAGTCATTGAATCTCAAGACAGATAATTTCAGGTAGATGATCTCATTCTAGCCTCAGTGCATCTCTTAAAGGTTCACAAGGCTGGACTGTATCAATTCAGACAGCAGCACACAGGTTTATCACAACTCAGAACCGATCCACTTCTCATCTCAGTGCTAACGTTAGCTTCTTCTTTTCATACAGAAGAGATGATTATAAGGAACTGAAAAGAGGAGGGAATGTATTAGAAAAAGTTCTTAATTGATAACGTTTTGGAAATTGTAGTTTTAATTGGGGGGGAAGCCACCTTCATTTCTGTACCTTATTAGTATTTGCAAAAAAAGTGAGGTAAATGACTTCAACATATACCCAGTAGCTGTGGTTTCTCACTTGTGTCACAGTAGAGATTTAACCTGGAAAAAAGTCTGAGGAAGAATAATTTTAAGAATGATTTGTGGTCAGCTGTGACAGGGAATGTCAATGGTTATTCTATCCATGAAGCATGTACTTGTGGGACAAGAAGAATTATATTTTTAAGAATGACCTGGAGATACTTAGTATTAAAAAAAGGAAAAGACATATTTAGCAGCTGGTACTGACACCTAAGGAACAGTGGTAGATTACTTCCTAAAATACAGAAAGATTTTAGGAAAAAAATTCAGGATGGATCTGCTCCCATTTTATATAGAATGCTTCTTAAAACTTGTTAAAACATAGATAGAAAAGTTGCATTAATAAGATCATATCTTCACATTATTACTATTATTTGATATACTTTTGCAGAAATAATTTGGTACTTACCTTCATCTTTTTAGCAGTAGATAAATGAAGTTGCAAAATGAAGTCACTCATTGCCTTTTGAGAATATTTCTGAATTAGTTTAATATGATTCTGAAGAAACAAATTCCTAGAGTCGTACTTAGTGTAGTACTTTAGCTTGCCTAACCCTTTCATGCTGCAGGGATTTAGGGACACTAAAATAATCTCCATCTTCTGTTTTGCTCAGGAGTTAAGGGTCAGCAGACCTGAAATCCCAGGGTGTTCAGCACCCTCAGCACCACCCATGCCCAAGGGTAGGCTCTGTTTATTACTGTGCATCACCTAGCTGAATAAGTAAAACATATGTGGGAAGAAGGAGAATACACAGTCATCTAAAAAGTGAAGAAATGGGTTGAGGGTTCCCAGGGTGTTGTTGTTCAGTCCCATTGAAAATGCTGCAGGAAAATGCCCCAGGCAAAAAAAAGAGAAACCCCTTTTTGTCTCGAATTCATACACCAGTATACCTGATCTGCTGAAACGTTAAGTTGGAGCAGAGAAAGAGCATATGCAGGTGAGCTACCTGCTTCGCTGCAGAATGGTACATGAGAATGGCAACAACATGCAACAAGTGCAACAAAACTGTGCAGCTGACTGTCCCAAATGCTGGAAAATGCATTAAAAAAATAAGAACACAGAGAGCATTTTTCCCTGCTGCCAGTTCATTACAAAATTTTCAGTTAAGATAAAGTTTTTAAGCCTAATTTTCTAATTGACCGTCTCTTTTGAAGAATGTAGATCCCTTTTGCATACATCCAATGTGATATGGCACATTAAAGAAATTTGGCTGATTCCAAAGAAAATCTGATCAAAAAAACAATAATACAATACACTGAAAGTTTCACTAAAAAGGTCCACGAAACAACTAATATATGTTCCATTTAAGATGATTAATTTGAATAACTGTAGAAATGCATGAGTGTAAATGAAAACACAGAAGAGGATTTTGCTATCATCTGAAATACTTCGTCTAACTATTAATTTAAAAGTACATAGATTTTGAAATCATATATAAGAAAAATAACACAGAATAAATTATATTATACAATTATTTATTAAATTAATATTATATAGATAGCTTAATATATAAATATATAACATATTACTATATAAATATATATTAATATTATATGGATAGCTTAAATATATAAATTATTCATATCTTTGGTATAATTCATATATATATGTATATAGTATGTATATATAGTGTAACTACCAATATATATTTAAACCTCAAAAATATAAAGTGCAGGGGTTATTTTGACTGGATCTTTAATTATTATTTTTTCCATTGCATCACAATAAATATTTGCAGTGCTTTTTTTTTTTTTTTTTTTTTTTTGCTTTTTTTTTGCGCCTCCTTGGAAGAAGTCTGTCTCTCACAGAACAAAGGAAATGATAGATGTGAGCTTCTATGATTGCTGAGAAGGCAGAAACAGTAATGACACTCAGAAAATTCTCTTCAGTTCAGAAATCATATCTAGTACATTAGAAACATTTGACTTTCCAGAGCGCTACGTGCAAAATTCTGGCTCTCCTTAGGATCTTGGTTTGTTGTTAAAGTAAATTAAATAAAAGACATCAAATGAGCACTTTTCTATCTAAAATATATGTCACGGGGGATAATTGAACTTCTAGCTTTTTTTATTTTTTAATTATTTTACATTTTTATTTTTGAGGCAGGACAGACATAGAGTCTCAGATAAGAACTGTATTTCTTTGTTACTAATGCAGTATGTAAGAGGCAATACATACTCGCACCTGAATGCCTAAGAAATACAGGATTTGAAGGTTAATTGACTCACTGACACCTGAGATTGGATTTGTCCCAAACTTTTCATAAGTACAGAGACTTTTGTATAGATACATGTGTGAGTCTGTATGTCCGTGACCTAATTCTGACTTTCCTCCACCTTCAGCTCAGAGGAAAGCCACCCTGAATGAGTTGTCACAAAAATACTGCAGGGGAGAGAGCTGGCAGTGAAACGCAGAGATTCTTGAAAAATGAGGTGCATTCTTTAATTTTTTATTTAAGCTGTGTGTATATATTTCTGGTTCCAGACAAAATTCAAAATGGAGGTGAAAAGTGTTGTGATTTCAATAATTTCCCCTTACTTTTCCAAGAAATAGAGGGTCTGTGTTTTGCTATATCAGAATCCATCAAAAATATTAACCCATTTTTCTACTGAAATTCAAAATTTGCCAAAGACATGGAAAACATTTTGATCATTCCTTGCTAGAAAGGTGGCATTTACGTTTACAGGAGTGCGACTGTGATCAACATGCTCATTGAATACTAACCAGCCCACAGTGGGCAGCAGGAGCCAAGTGTCCCAGGAGCTTACTTCCCCAATTTCACTGCTCCTGCCAGGACCCATCTTTCTGTTCATTCCCACCTTTTTCTTAAATAACTTTTGCTGGTTATATCCGTCTTCAGTGAGTAGAAACAATAGGTCCAAAAGAGACTTACTAAACAGAATAACCACATATATTCAATAATTGCTTAAACAATGTCCAGAGTTTGGCTTAGAGAATTAATTTATTTTTCTGTCAGCTTTGGCTTAGGGTTATGATTTTTTATAATATTTACTAATGTGCTAACTGTCTGATATTTTGTGCTTCTATTTAAACCAATACAAAAGCCACACTGGTTTCAGTAAAAACAAATTTAAATTTTGGAAATTTTTTTTCTCCTGCAATTGATATTCATTACTTGTTCCAATTCTTCACCTAATTTAGTCCCTTCCTGAAAATAAAACTGCTATAACCATCTTTTGCTGCTCCCAAACTTTTAGTTAGATGGTATAACATTGTCTACATATCATAGCTGTACTTTGTCCTGTAGTTCAAAAGTGCTTTTATTATTGGTTTTCTATCCATATCAGGTATTTTTTTAAAGCAAACTATAAAACTACAAAAAACCTTCTTAAGGTAAATCAAAAGATTAAAAATTAGAATTTTTTAGATGTTATTTCTCTGGCAGGGCTGATTCAACCTGTAAAAATCCTACTGATATTAAACTGTATTTTCAATAGAAAAAAAAATCCGGTCATAGTGTTAAATGTGAGCTATTTAGATTGGTTCAGGCCTTTTCTATACCAGGTTATAATTGGTGACCAACAGTTTGCTCAACCATACTCATGAAAAGATAGCTAATATCTTGACAATACCTGTTGGTCTAACTGAAGGCTAGCACATCACCACTACTTATGAATGGTTGCAATGAGATAGCTTTCTACTGTGACTCACACTTTAACTAATGTTGCAGAGAAGCCTTATTTTTTGCTGCATGTCAACATATTCCCCAGAATTTTCTTTTCAACTCTATTGTTAGTTTAATTTTCCTGTTCATTTGAATTAAAGGGAAAACATTTGGTATTCATAGCAGTGTATGCAAATGTTTTGAATCACTGTGATTTGACCTTCTGTAGTTTACAAGCTGTGCTGGCAAAGCCTGGCTTTCTTTCAGCTACAACAACTGATATATTGCATTGTCTGTGGTTGCTTGTTCCTGACTCTGAAGCCAATGAGGTTTTTTTGGAGCCTTTGTCCAAACTGTTGTAAAGCTATTTTGGGGGTATAGCAGCTTTCTCATCTGACAAGCTCAACTACTTCTTGCACTGAAGTTGTTAATATCTTTAGCAAAATCTTCCCTTGCTTTTCGATGTATTTCTACACTTCTGGTACAGCTTAGTACATGTGCTGACAACTACTCTAAATTAATTTCCAAATATGTAACACTTGCTACATATTTAGATTGCCTATTATTAGTTAGCTTTGGATATGTACCTATAGTGGCCTACTATTTACAGGGACAAGGAAAAATATCTACCGGCAACCTCGTGACTAGGCATTTCACAGCTAGAGCTGAAAGGTCTAGCTGGTATAAAAGCACTCTTCAGGGTAAAGTTGATGAATTGTAGTAATCCTGACTGGTGTCAGGACAAAGGAGTCTCTCTAATTGAGCATGGCTGGAGAATCAGTAAGGGGTAGTATTAGTTAACTGGCCTAAAATGAAACTTTCAATAGGCCATCCCTCCCCCTCACACAGAAAATGAATTGGAGCATTAAAGCCACCCCCCTACATCATCTCTTATCAAAGACCTCCATCTCTTGCTCATATACAATATAACCTGCTGCGTAGGCTCTGGTGCCAACACTGCTGTTTCCTCCATCACGTTGTGCTGTGCAAAATTAACTGCTCTTGTAAATGGAAGCAACTTTGACGGCAATGCAACTTTACCTCTTTAAACCACTGAAGAATCATATGAATAATATTCATCAGTTGCTGAAGAGAATGAGAGACACATCGGCATTATTTTTATGAATACCAACTGTGGCTCTGGACTTTATTTCATTGATCTTATCCTGCCTGGCTGTGTAGTTCCAAGAAAACTTTTAGGGAATATTTAAAGGAGACAAACAACGGTGAAGAAAATAAATTATTAGGCAGATTATGAAGAAATCTTGTGGAAACAACAGAGAACCTGGAAACTCCACCTGTATTCCCTATACCTGGCTATTAAAAGAAATCAAACAAGGTTAACCAAGTTTTGTCTGCCCAGCTCATATCTGGGATCCAAGGGAACACTAATCTATAAAGTCTCTAAAAACGGTAGAGGTATCAGCAGCTGAAGAAAACTGCCAGAAGACGACATGCATTTTGTTCCAAAAGAACTGGCGATAACCCTTGCCTATGAATTAAGTGCATCAGCTGAGTGGAATTTATCAACAGTATACAAATAAAAAAAAATAATATATAAACAGTAAGGATATACAGCTCTTGTTGCTTCATCCACTTGCTATGCTTGCTATGTAGCTTTGAGCAAACAAATAATGCTTTGTTTGAAAGAAGCTGTTATGGATCACTTAAGGCTATCTAGAACTCCAAAAAAGTATTTTACCGTGTCTTGCATCCACATGTAAAAGTTCTGGTTCCCTTCAGGAATGTTATGCCAACATTGTGAACCAGAAGTCCTGGCATTCTGTGCTGCAGTCTGGATATAAAAAATAGCCATGGCTCAAGCCCTGAGCAGGTGCATCTCCTAATTACATGGTGTTTGTTTGAAAACCAGTTTCAGACAATTATGGTTCCAGAGCTGTACCAAATAATTTCATTTTGCCTATGTCTATCTTTATCTCCTGACAGTCCTTTTCTTTTCATAACTAAAATACAAAAGTTGTTTTCTTGAAAATCTTTTCTTATTAGACAGGCTTATAAGACCTCATATACTGAAGGTCTTACTATATTAGCAAGTAAATTCATGGGAAAACAAGAATTTTGGTCCCTTTGAATTCCTGATACACTTTCTGGAAGCATCCAGATAACATCTGACCAACAGAGATCTCTGAGAATATAACATAAAAATTAACTTACAGTATATAAGAAAGCATAAAGGAAAAGATTTCTTTTAAAGATTAGCTAAGGGTCTACAGAACTAGTTGCTTGAATTGCTTTGGAAGACTGATAGGGTAAAATAGTCATAGACTTTTTTAATGATTTTTCTGTTTACCAGTATAGACTTAACCAACTGGTTATAACATAGTAGCATTGTGCATAGTACCTAAACGCAAAGTTGTCAATAAGCACTGAAAAACTGGTAGCCATATGGATGGGTTTAGTGCGCCATTACCAGTATGATGCAGATATTTTTCTTTGTCCTCAGAAGAAGGAAACAATCCTGGAACTGCAAGGCATAGCCATAAAAACACATTTTTAGTTAGCATTTGAACATAGACATAGAGGGCAAGACTCTTTTCTGCTGCAGAAAGCAATTAGGGCTGCTGTGCTGAAATAGGAATCTCAGGGACTGGCATCCAGAAAGACAGTCTTTGAGTGGCTGAATTTAAGATTTCTAGTTGAAAGCAATGTAAGGAAATTTAACACTTAAATACCTATGTTCATAGGAATACTCATGCTCCTTCTAAGAGGACTAGGTGCAAAGGTATAGAGTCTCTTCCACCAATTCTCCCTCCTTCTCTACCTACAAATTTAAAATTAATTATACCATGGGGTAGCTATGGCAAGAAAGACTGAAACCATTATACCATTTAATATTGAGAAGTGGAGCCTGTGTTCAAGTTCTTGCCTCAGATCAAGCAGAAGAAAGATGTAAGCCTGAAGCCCAGATAAGTGACCATGCAATATATGGCTAATGTGAATTATTCTTGATAAGCAGCAAACTGCTTCAGCCTTTAGCTTCAACTACAGCTGAAGGATTACTATACTCACCTTATTTCCCTAATTGTATAGCTAGATTGACCAAAGTATTTTCGATGACACTTTAGCAAAATTTACCATATTATTTAATATACCCATACTACTATCCTGACTACTTGTGAAATTTGTGTTTCCCTGAGTGCTCTGAGAAGGTGTAGGTGTCCCTTCTCCACTACTGCTAGGGCCTGCAAGTGTCCTTATAAATCTTCACTCCCATATAGTATTTGTTTTTATTTAAAAAGCAACTAAAGATACCTTTTGTGCTGCTCCCCCTCCTAAATCTTCTATTTCTGAAGAGATTCCTGTCACTGCTATCATATACTACATACCTGTACAATGTCTTGACTCCACATATGCTGAAACTTCATCCACGCTTCATAATCCCAAGTCTTCCATAATGCACTTCCTTCTCTTCTCTCCCCTCACCCCTAATACAGTTCTTCAGACTTCGGCATATGTAGGAGGCTATCATCTGACTTCTTCCATGTATGGAGATATTGTAAGGAGATATACAATCCCTTCATAACAGTCATCTAACAATTGTACGACCTCATACCATTACAATGAAAATAACAGTTTTTATTCTTGTTGATTATCTGATACTAAGACATCACAGAAAAGAGGAAATCAAGGTTTTTCCTGTCTTACTCCTTGGTTTTTGCCTGCTCTTTATTAGTAACAAATCTTTCCTGAAATAAGCTGGTGTGTGACGAGCTAACTTATGTGAACTGGAGGTCATCAGGAACTGCTTGGCAAGGTGATAGAATCACAAAATGGCTGAGGTAGGCAGGGACCTCTGGAGGTCATTGGTCCAACACCCCTGCTCAAACAGGACTACCTGGAGCCGGTTGCCCAAGACCATGTCCAGACCACTTTTGATTATCTCCAAGGATGAAGAATCAGATCCATGCAACAACATCTGGGTATAGGGATGGGTCTGATGTGAATAAACCACACATTGGTGGAGCTGAGTTGGAGAGCAGACTGGTGCTGTACATAATAAGGACTGGCTTTGTAGGCTTCTGTGACAAGGTTTTGTACCAGAAATGAGCAGGGGCTTAGTGTGTGTTAGATGCTCAGATGTGTGCCTTGATTACAGCGCAAGAGTTTAGGCTCCAAAAAGACTAAGCTACTTAGTATGTGGTAAGCACTCTAATGTTGTAACTTTTAGCTTCTTCTAGGGCTTGAACCTACCACACTGACATTCGGTGTCAAAGAAATTAAAATGACTGACTGTGATTTTGGATTCTTGTACACATCGCTACAGCACAATATGGTATGCTATATAATTAAATTTAATTATTATACGAAACAAGGCTTCTCTCAACAAAGTAGACATTCTGGTTCTTCTGCCCAAAAAGCATACAGTGGAACTGAAAAAAGGACAGAGAAGAGCAATAAAAATGATCAGACATATGGAAAAGTTTCCACACATAAAAAATTATTAAATAGATCAGGACATTGCAGTGTAGGGAAGACAAATAAATATTATAAAATAAAATAATAAAATAAAATAATAAAATAAAATAACAAAGAAGAGTTTAGTTAAGGGAGCAACTGATAAGAATCTACAAAATCTTTAACCACCCTTGAGAACGCACATGGAGAATTATTGATCCCTGTTCTTTCCCATACAAGAACATGGGCTACCAGGTGAAAGAAGCAGCTGACGAGTTCAAAACAAAAAAAAAGGATATGCTTCTCTATCCAAAATATAGCTAATCTGTGGAACTCATCACTATATACTGTGAATGTTTGAAAATGTCATGTGTTCCAATTTATTGAGGAAAAAAACCCCAAACCCCTCTCATTCAAGGAGTCTGAATTACAGACAGCTAGAGGCTGGACAAACATGGGAGAGAGTATTACACGCTTGCCTGGTTCTTATCCTCTCCCCCTGACATCTGCTACAGGACATTTTCAGACACAGAATACAAGACTAGCTAGATCTTTGTTTTGAACCATTATGGCTGTTCTTATTTTCTTATGATTTTAAACTGCATGTTATTCCAGAAGTTCCCAGGCTGCAATAGTGCAATAGTAACCCCAGCTCTAGTCTAAGTGGTTACACAGGTGGTACTTCAGTAGACAGTAGTATGGGAACAATAGTATAGCAGTGTCAAATTTGGGCCAGCAACAACTGCACTGGGATCATCAAACCCAGAAGTTTATAATATACCACTAGGATTCAGTTGCCTGCTATGCATTTAATCTCTGTTTTGGATTATAAATTAAACTGGAATTTAAATAAAAGTTGTGGCCAGAGCCCTTTAACCATGCTGATAGATGTCACAAGGCTTCTTTTGAGCCACAAAGCACAAAGTAGAAGGGTTGTGCTATTTTTGATTGAATACAGAATTATTTTTCAAACTCCTTTTCTAAGATCATTTAAGTTTCATTTGTGGCTTGGCTCTTCCATAAACTCTTTGTTCATTAAACTCCTAGTTGCTTCTGTTGAAAACAGAGATGCTTTCAAGTGAAATGTTTTAAGGAGGTTTAGAGAATGTTCTGGATTGAATTTTAAAAGTAATGGATATTCCCTTGATTTATATCCTTGTATTGTACATGTAAAAGTGAAAAATAATGTTTTTAATTGTAGACTTAATAATTTTTAAAGTCTTTTTTCTGATTATGGTCTTAACATTACACTGTCTATGTGGAATGCTGATCCGATCTGATCTGATCTGGAAATGATCGCCAGTGTTCAGCCCAGATTAATTATTTAGTAAAATACAAACTGACATTTAGGAAAAGACAGATGAAATAGAACTCTTGTTGAGTATAGCAATAAGAAATGGAGCATAGAATGGTAATAGAAATAAGTATAGTAATTGCCGTTAGATACAGAATGAAGACAGTGTGATCAAATTAATCAAGCCATGATTTAGATTTTCAAAATTTATTAGAATGTTTTAACTGTGTTAGCAACTAATACACAGTACTATTATGAGTTTAAACTGATTAGCAATTTTTTGAAAAATATATAGCAAATAGCTATGTTAATCAAAGGAAATCAAGCTACATTAATGCAGGTTTTTTTAATGGTGAAAGATACAACATATACAAACACTTTCTTCTGGGTACACGTTTAAATAGATTTTCTATTCTTTGACTAGTAAAATGTTTAAGACTGACAAAATAGTCATAGTCTACAACCTACATAGGAAAAGGCTTTGATTACAGTAAAATTACACAAAAATGTGTCATTAAAAGGCATTGGACAGACATAAAACCTAACCTTTTGAGCTGAAGAATACTTAATATTCTCTTCATGATCATGCAAGGGGAAATTCTTTGCTATGGAATAGCTATTTTCCTGTTAAGCAGGCTATTTCATCAATGATTTATTCCTGAGATGTAATAGGTCGTTTAAAATGGTGGTTTAAAAGTTAGGCCTTTTTTGTTTAATTTTCTCACAGGCAGTTGGTAATTATCATGGTCCTGCAGTTTCTCTGGAATGCTGTGGAGGGTCAAATGCCAATGGAACCCTGCTTTATAGGGTAATTAAGACAGTAGACATGGTTATTAAATACATCGTGCTAAACTAAACTGGAATGCTGTGAAATAAAATCCAAAATCATAAATAAAACGTGGGTATTCTAGCGAAGAAAAAAATAAAAAGAAAAAGCTTTCTACAATCATATTTGCAGTAAACAGCTCTGGCTGAACTGCGTCTGAAATTCTGCCATTTAAGTATCTGCAGACTTGCTAGATGTTTCAGGCATATTTTAAAACTACAAATAAGAGCAAATGTGCTCTAAGTGTGTTTTGTGTGCCCAGAAATCCAGTACAGTAATCAAAATTCAACCTCATAGTGTTCAGTATATCTAAAGAATGTAAAAAACCTCCACAATGAATAGAACCTTCTGTATTCATAATTGCCATGCAGAATGTACTGGAAAATATGTACTAAAATAGGATGATGAATGTAAGTTTAATGTGAATAACAAATGAAGTTTGGAGGATCCTGCAGAAAATACCATGGGATGATAGCCTCTTTTTAAGATATTACCAGGTGTAATGTAGCTGTTTCATTCGTGTCTATCTGAACATTTTGTGTTTGCAATATCCTTTAGGCCACGTATAGAGACAGTGCGTTGCATCTTATGTGCAGGAGAGGAGAGCAAAGATTAAAGGCTTGATCAACATAGGTAATACTAGCAGTATGAAAGGTGAAATATTGCAATCTGTAAAATATTGTACTTCCCTCAGAATATAGAGTAAACTTGCCTTTTTCCATACTGAAAAGATAGGTAACACAATTTCTTCCTAGAAAAAGTGTGATGAGTATACAAAAGCAGCCAGAAATTCAGTTTGGAAAATGAGTCCAATACAAAACGAAGTCTGTAAAACACAGAATGAGATTTGTACATGTGATCCAAAATTATATCCTCTTTGTTTAAAGTCTAGAAGATTATACATGCAAGTTTATTGGTAAATTCGTTGCATCACCAGAAAAGGATAAAGAACTATGCCTCACCCCTCCCTAAAAAAAAAAAAAATTCCAATTCTAGCTGTAAAACTGGAAGCCAGAATGTGTAGTTGACAGGCACAGAGCCAGCTGACTTTAAATCACTAGCCTTTCCATCAGATCAGTCTTCCTACTTCCACATGGAACACATTTTAAGTTAACAATGTGTAGTTTGGCAAAGGAATTGTTTTTCTTTGGCATAAAGCAGTTGTCTCATTTCTTTTAAAAAAAGTATTTTCTGCCTGCTTATATATACAGTGTGTGTCGACATTCTTTTGAACTTCAAAAACAGTTGTTACATCAAAAAAGTTTTACTTAGACAATTACATTCTGGCTATTTTGGTTTTTATATATATGCAGATATAAATGATGGAAATTGATATTTAATTCATCTGTATACTGGCTGGTGTAACTCATCCAGTTTTTAGTGTTTACTTAAATACGTATGTAAATGCCTATAAAAATGTTGATTAAGCTACTTGACCACAGACACCCAGAAAACAGGCCTCTTTCCTTAAGACAGGTAATTCAAGTAAGTCTCAGTTGATATCAGAGTATTTACAGTGTGGGTATAGACTCTAAGACAAACTAAGATTAAATCTGATCATTTTGTTCTTGCTCTGAAACCTGGCCATTTCAACCAGATGTATTTATAGCACGAAAAAGCAGTAGAATGGAATGTTACTCATTCAAACATTTGCAGTTGATTTATTCATTCCCGGTCGCTTCCACGGAAAACTCAGAAAAGCAGAAATGCAAATTTTCAGACATTGGTTCCACATGAAATGGGACAAACCACTGCACCAGCTACTGTTGTGAGACCAGATAGAGCTACTGCTGCCTACACATAAAGAGAGCCATTAAGGAGAAGTTGTTTATTTCTGCTTCTGCAGAAATCATAAACACCAGCCATGAGCCTGACAGCACAAGCTGTGCTGCAGTAAATTCTAGTACTTTGCTGGCCATTCTAAGCTGCCCAGTAAAAGTTACTGTAGCTAAATCCCATATACATTTCATGAAATAATCCTGCTCAGAAGATGGTATCATATTCATGCACAGCAGGGTGTGCAAATGCCTATAAATCAAAACGTAGAATCTGAAATATCTATAAAAAAAATCTGTGCAAATTTAACCATGACCCTTTGCCAGACAATAGGCCTTCATATGCTTTGCAGCTTAGCAGACACCAAGGAATTTTGTTTGGAAGTGATAGCTACTGTCTATGTAATATTTAGGACCTATTCATGGAGCATCTGGCAGAAAATAAAAGGGTTTCCTCCTCTAACATATGCTAAAGAAGGATGTGGTCCTGTGCCTGCTCCTCCTCTTCTGACTTTTTGCAAATAGCACAACATAAGAGACAGTTGTTTCTGGCTGCCCTGCTGCCTGTCATGGCTGTCAAGTGAAATCCCATGAATTATTGCTCTTCCAGATGTAAGAGATTTCCAGGCTGCCTTAAACTGCCTGTGGTTTGTGGTACTGGAGAGGAGAGAAACGAGATTAAACTTCATCTCATCAGTGCAATCTGAAAAGATCACACAGAGGACTAATAATCACAGCTTTTTCATTCCAGAGCCGGACCCGAGAGCTGTGTGTTTTTGTTTCAGGGCTATGTCACATTAAGCTTGTTGGAAGACATTGATTAAGGTCAAACAATGTTTGAAGATCAAAAATAAAATTTTTAACTCTGTGTTGCTGCATACATTTTGCATTCTTCAAAAAGTGTCATGCATTACTTTAGCCAGCTGAAACAGAAGAGACCGTGAACTGAGTTCTGTAATTCTGAGATGTCAGCACTTCTTAGCACAAACTTACAAAAGATAAAAAAGAAAATGCTCACCTAAAATTACGAATCTAATGTCATATGGCAGCCCCTATAATTCAGAGGAAACAGTCACCAAAAAAACCCACTTGTCACTTTGGGTTCTCCATAAATGTCTGTCCTTGTGATTTTCAAAACTTGGCTTTTTTTTTTTTTTGTGGTTTGTTTGTGCCAACCACAATGGCTTCTGGACCTTTGAGGTTAGTCTGAATGTTTTGTATTAGTAAAGAATACTTATTCATGCACTGATTAATTACAGTTTTTCAGAATGTTCAACTGTAACCCTCCATAAGTTAAGAAATAACAACAGGGTCAACATGATAGGTAGAAATTTAAATAAATGTTTTCATGATTGTTTCCAGAATGGTTCTGTAATTGTATTGTCAACTCCAACCATTTACTGTTTAATTTCCAAGTAAGTTTTTTCTGCCCTCTTTGAGATATATACATATGCAGAGAGATAGAGAAATGTAATGTACATAGTTAGCTGCAAAGTATACTTGAAATAATAGCTGTAACACAAAACAGCATAATGCTTTAAAACCTAAGCATTGTCAAATGATTACTGTCACAACTGGTTTTTTCATGAAATCAAGACAAGTGGAGAGGCCCCTGACATTTCACTTCAGCCCTATTAGCAAAATATTAATTATAGATAAGGAAAATACGTTGCCCCAAAAACACCTGGAAATAATTGGCAAATGTATGCGACTTAGATCAGAACGTAATTGCCCTGATTCGACCTATGTAGCTTTTTTTAAAAACTGACGTAGCTTGTTTAAGTAATAGTGTTGGCTACCAGATGTAAAACCTCCCAGGCTAGCTTCCTTTTCCATTTGAGCTCGGGCATATCACAAAGGCTCTCTAATGTGAGGGGATACCAGTAAAACAGTGATGAAAACCATAGGTACGAATATCTGCAAGTGGCTCACATGAAAGCATTTACCGCTTTTCATGCGCGTGTATTAAACCATAGTGGAAAAGAGCCCTTCATTGAAAATGCATTAATTATTTGGCGCTGGTTTTCCTCAGACATTTTTTTTTGCTATGGGATGCAAGTGAAAGATTACAGCTGAAAAAATGATCATCATACTTGAGGTAGGCTCACAGAATCTTTTCTTATGTTCTGTGTGAAGTTGTCTTGAACTGAAACCTCTGCTCCTTAAGGATTAAGGGATTGAAAAGCAAAGACTGAAGCTGCTGTAATTTAAACCCAGTCATTCTCTAGCACAAAGGTGCAAAATGGACTAAGCCAATCTGCTTCTTTGCTAGTTCAGCTAAGAAATAATTTTAGCTTTTGAAAGTTTTGTACTATTAACATTCCAAAGACGTCAGTATCTTTAAAGGAAATTTATTCTCTTGATTTTTTAACGTGAGATCAGAGCCGTGAGACATGGAATAGGTGGACATGGTTTCAAATTGCAGTTTACGGCATTTCTGAAAAATTCCATCTATGTGATGTATAGATAAATCATAAAGATAAAATTAATCAATGAATGCCACTGAGGTGGGCTTTCTTGTTTATAAAAATATCTTGTCTTCAGAACACTTGCAGAGCACTTTTCTATTGCTATTTTAAAAAATGGTTTTATATTACTAAAGAGTCATAAAAAGTATCGGGTGAAACAAACTTAGTTCCAAGGACTGCAAGAGAAGAGGGAGCACTATGTTATATTGCAGATAATTAATACATTCACTAGACAGAAAAAATCCAGTTAATTGCTGGGTGCATGTTAACTGATTGCAGGTTCCGAGTTTCAGTAACAAAATGAACTGAATTCACATTTCAGGTTGTTGGTTTCTTTTTAAAGTTTGTCACAAAGGCGCAGTACGTAATTCTAATCAAAACAAATCAAAACTTCTTCCTTTTTAAAAAATATTCCCAGCGGAAGAGCACCATATCCAGCAGAAAATGAAGCCCCAGCACTGTGGTTTGGGCACGACTGTGCCGTGCGACGGGACCTGTCTTTGATTACTGGGTCTGATGCTCCGCTGGTAGATGAGCCCTCCCCGCGGAGGCGGCGAGGCTCAGCCTGTGAGAAGAGAGTAGCTCCGCCGCTCTGGGGAGCGCAGCCTCTCGGAGCCACTTGCTCAGAAGCGGCTCTCGTGCAGGCGGAGGTGGGGTCCCCCAGCCCCCCACCAGCGTTCCGGCTGCTGTGAAGTGCAGGCTTACGTAGAGGGAAATAAAGGAGTCGTAGTTCTTTGGCAATCCCTTGGGGGAAAATACATAAACATATTCTCTTGTGATATATGTAGAAATTTACTACCTATAGGAGTAAGCGTAGACCTTAGGATTACTTCTATCGACTTTGGGCTACATTGCATAGTTTCCACTTGGATGAGGAAAAGTCACATTAAGTGGTTACATATTCGTATTTGTAAATCATCTTCTATCACTGATTTAAAATGGTGACCCACTGTTTATCCGTACATTTGATGTGGAGCTGGCAACCAGCAATAATACGAGCTTTCCAGCACTTCCCATTTATAACTTCAAAGCCTAACCTGGAGGACCACCCTCTCTAGAGACAGAAGCAATTCATTTTCCATATTCAATGCGCTTCTCTTGAGAGGAAAAAACTGCCAGTCATGCCAAATTGTGTTGAATGATACAAGGTAAAGCTAGTTTTATCGCATGGGCAGCTGACACAAAACTCTTCCACTTATCTTAGGTTGGATGGGAACTGGGTTCAGAGATGAAAGGTCAGTTCTTTATCCACTAAGCCCTCTAGATATTCCAAAATCCCCAGTACATTACAAATTTGAACAGTTTAAGCCCGCTTAAATAAAAGAATCTCTTCTCGAGGTAAAGTATACAGTGTATATAGATACAGAGCAGGAGAAACATGTGAAAGGTCAGAGATGTGACCTTTTAACGTCAATAGTTTTATTTATTGACAAGAAGTCCAGTTTAAAGGGCTTAATGAAAAAGCAAGACAAGAATCAAGGAATCTGTTAAACTGCGTAAATTTGACTGACTAAATAAATTGTACTGTATGCCTCAGAAATTGCGATTGCTATGAATGTTTTCTGGGGCTTATTCTTAGCAGAGGAAGCAGCTTCTAGAAGTGAACAGCATACTGGTTACACTGGCAATCCACAAACTAGTTCTTCAATTTTCCTAATGTGTCCTAAGGCAACTAAAGGGGTATTTTTACTTTCCTTAATATTTTATTCTATGTCACTTAATTGTTCTGTTATCCCAAGTAATAAAATAAAAAAGATTGTATTGATAGATACTTTGTATTCAGGACTCAATCCTACTGAAATCAGCAGAGAAAACCCTGATGGCAGGATGATACCCAGAAAGCTTCTCTAGTGTGTTATTTATGTTATGTTATGTTATGTTATGTTATGTTATGTTATGTTATGTTATGTTATGTTATGTTATGTTATGTTATTGTACTGCCCATAGTCGTTCAAGCCCACACCAGTGAATTCTAGTTGGTACATGCATTGGCAGAATAGTTGTACTTTTATATTGCCTTTATGATAAATATTTTTCCGATACATCAAACACACAGTTGGAAATACTGGTGACTAAGTATATAGATAATATAACTAATATATGAATATCAATATAAATAATAGATATGTGTACATGGACAAGTTTTCCAGTGGTCCTGAGCACCACCAGTTTCCATTGAAGCTATTGGGTGCTGTAAATGCTCAGAAATTCAGAAAATAAAACCAGTTAGCTCTTAAAAATGCTTTTGCTCCTTATCAAGTGCAATCCAAGAGTTCTGAAAATTAAAAGTGGAATTCAAAAATTTGTTTCCTGCAAGAACAGTACTTTGGCCTTTTACAGTGCTATTTATAGGCCACAGCATTTTGTTTAGGTGAATCAATTATCTGTACCCTCAAGTGCAGATTTTATTTTCATGGACTTTTGGATTTTGCCATTTCAGTAATAATGTCTGGTATTATTCTAGTTCAATTTTACAGCTTCTCCTCTGAAAAGACAACTGCCTTTTGTGAGGTAATTTAGAGACTTCATTGCGAATGGGCATCAAGACACACAAATTGAGAACACAGGGAAGAGAAACAAAGCTGGTTTAAAGATTGCCTTGAACTGCTGGAGCTCTGGCCCAAGGACTCTGCATTCTTGTTTAAAATGCCTTGACAATAATACTGATCATTTCATCTCTAGTGCCTTTTATGATTTTTTCCTGTAAAATGAGAACAGGATAAATTGGGAGCCGTTATAATGACAGAAACTGGATAGTGCAACACAACAACATGGTAGTGCTAGTTCTTGTGGTAATCTTTTCATCTTATTCCTCTTTCTTTTCTTATTAGTGTGCTAAAATGCCTTTGCAAATTGATATTGATATATTTTCTTATAAATAGTAAACAATACCACACTGTTAACACAGCTTTGCTTATGAAACTTTATAGCCTAATTAATTCAGCAGGCTCTCCTGTCAATATTTCAGACTACCTTCAGCATGACATGATCACTCCGTTTGATCTTTCGTGCCACAAACTATGCTAACTCTTTGTATTTGTATTTTACAGATATTTTTAATCATCTCTGAGGTTAGACAAACTATTGATGAAAGATTTCTTGATCAAAACAGATACTTGGTTTTATCTTTAGATAACTGTGCAAGCTTTACAGTACCAGCTTACTCTCTGGCTTCACTCAGAAGGATGAAGCTTCTGCATGACACAACCTGTAACAGCTTCACATTTGCAGGTTTTTCCGTGTATTTTAAACATCGGTGCTCGCCTTCATTAGACGGTGAAGCATATGAACACTGAATCATCAGTGCTTTCACACCTGTGACAAAGCATTAACTAGACTTTCCTTTGAAGGAAATACTATAGAATTGCCTTATACATGTATATCAAGAGTAATTTCTTCATTGTTTAAATTATCTCATTGGAAAGAAATTTCACGCGCAAAGAGTATGTGCACATGCAACCAGCTAGATTATGAGCAAATTCTCTGGTGTCATTCTGGCCTATTTTTAAGAAAAGCTGGAATGCCCCTCAGTTAATCTGCATTATATTGTGCAGACCAGTTTTTATGTAGTCTCATCACTGTGGTGAAATGACTGTTTATCAAAGGTCAGTTACAGTACTCAGAGCCCCACAATGGACTGAAATGTAGGAGAAGATGAGTAATTTGGAACCTTAATAAAGAAATTTTGCTTTATTTGTGCCTAACCTTGAAAAACACTCACAGATTTCAACTATTATACAGGATGCAGCAGTACAACTTCTCAAGGGCCTTTTGTCTGCACACCTCGCTGCCTGCCAGAGGCTCATTGTTAGCACTTAGTAACCGCAGTAATGCAGGGGGGGTGTTTATTGTATTTATTGACAAGTGTCTTTTGTTTTCCTCTTTTTTTTTTTTGCCTCTACCCAGATCTTGATGAACATTCTAGCCTTTCTAGCTCCCTTGCTTTCATTTCATTTTATTAAGGCATTTGGAGGCCTTTTCCTATCCCAAGACAGAGATGCCAAGGAAAGGTACTTTTTTTTCTTCCTGAGCTTCTGGACAGATAATTTGTACCTACAGTGTGCAGCCTGAGTGTCTGAAGCACACATTAAAACACTAAATGGCTACACTCCAGTTCCACATATGGTAAATGTGTTATCCTGATATTGCCTTACCCTGTCAGAATAACGAATATATATTTCTCTAAGTTTGCAAATAGAACCTGGTAAAAGTCCTGTTAAAATGAGAGAAGGTTTTAGGGGTTGGTTTTGGTGTTTTTTCCTTGAAATGCTGGAGGAGGTGTTTTGGCATTATGGCATTGAGAAGAGTTGTATAAGATTGTTATCAAGGAAATTTTAAGCTCAAGAGCTGGGTTTTCACAGTGATGAGCACCCACCGTACTGTCTAAATTTTCGGCATCTATGAAAATGTGGCCTTAAGTTTACTAGCTGATTTCTGAAAAAAGCAATGTCATCGTTTTAGGCTGTTCTCTCTTTTTTTTTTTTTTTTTAACCTCTGAATTGAGATAAATCCAGAAGGAGTTTTGGAATAGACTGGAAATTTGGGGGGAGGGGGGAAACCACAGGCAAAAAAATATTATGTATTTAAGTCCCATTGCAGCTAATGGCAGTTGGATACTTAAACCTTTTCGTTATGTTGAAAGTCTTCCCTATTTGACATGATCTCAGAAACAGAACTGTGTTATGTGTTATTAGTGTTATAAATGTTATAAGAAAAATTTTGCTACTAACTGAAGACTATGGTTTGTTCATTCTCTTCCATTGGACTATGTATATTAAAACATCAGAAGTTCAAAAAGATTTTATTTAAGCAATCTGTGTCATGATATTCTGCATCATAATATAGAGGTGAACTGGAAAGAAGATGTGTATACTGCCATGGAAGTTGTGAGAACATGTTGTACTAGTACCTTAGCTGTCACTCCAGACAGTCAAATGAAGTAAGTCAATGGATCTATGGTACAGAGGTCAGAGTGGCAGTATTTCTGAAGAATTCAGAGAAGCTGTCTGGAGACTGCTAGTGTGTGAGATGGAGGAAGAAAGAGAAAGATGAGCAATGAATTCCCTAAAGCTATTCCCCTGAATGTGTTCCATAATAAATTTTAAATGTGTGTCATAGTAGGGTAGAGGGGTCAGATTTACTAATAATTTGCATTAACATTTGTAATATCTATCTTTTATGAGCATGATCTGGTTTAGAGTTTTGAAAGTTTATATTCTTCCCCAATAAATTCAGATTTTTTACTGGCTGCGTCATTCCCTGATATTATGTACTTTATCTGCATCTTTTATATATGAAATGAAGAGGCTGCCATGTCCCTCTTACTCCTTTCTTTGCCTGACTGCTTGGCAGACAGAAACTGCTGTAATCTGCCACAGCATCAATGACTGAATGGGGGAGCGGATGTTTTCCCCACAGAACCTAGACAATAACTCTGGCCAGGAGGAAAATGGACTAACACAAGGATCTGATGAGAGAGTGCCTTTCCTCCAATGACCCAGCTGGCTTGCCCATGACAAAGCTTATACAGGACATAACATAAATGAAATAAGAAGAATGAAAGCATTAAACAACGTAGCCGAGGAGAGAGGAAAAAGAGGAACTTAAAGGAAGGCAGAGTCTATCTCAGAAGCGGCAAAAGGCAATATTGCCTGTGTGATTGTTCCAGCCTTCACAAAGGGGATTGTTTACTTAGCTGGGAGCCGCCGGAAAGGATTAACAGTTTTCCAGGGCAGACAACACCCCCGTGATCCCACCTCGGGGTATCTCAGGTGTGAAGTGGGGGCTTGGGGAGAGGGCAATGGTGCAGGCTCAATTGGCCAGTAGTGCCCTTGGCTGACATCGTAGTTTATTTGTGAGCTTATTAAGCCTGGCCAGTCCTTTGGGGGCACTCTTGGCAAAGGTCACAAAAGACAAGATTTTGCATAATGAATACATTAAAATCTTTTTGTTAGTGCATGGGGAGCAAGAGGATAATGGCAATGAAGCTTTGGAATACAGGAAAGGAGGTAAAAGAAAATTAGTCCCTGAGGTAGCAAATATGATCACCATGTGGACTTGGGTTTCTATTTTAGCAAGTGAGCCCTGAGAGAAAAAAGTGCTTGGAAACATGCTGCCTTTCATTTAGATCCATAGCTACTGCACTGAAGGAGTACACCACAAAGGGCAAGAGTGCCACTCTTTTCTATGATGAGTCATTTATATAGAAGGATCCCAGCTACTGAGTAGGAAACGATGGAGAATGCCGTATGCATTTTGAAGATCTCAGGGGGGAAAAAAAAAAAGAAAAAGAAAAAAAAAAAAGGATGCCATGTCGGCATGTAGGCTATAAACCGCACTTAGTTATCACAAATTCACGCTGAAAATAAAGTTAACATTATCAGATTTTGACCATGAGTCTCCTATGGGATTGATGTCACAATACAGCAGATAGGACCTAGATGCACCTTTCCTGGCACTTTATTAAAGACCCAAATTGGGTGGCGAGGATAAGCAAGTTTAGGTACACATGTGAAGATGGCAGGGTCTCACAACTCAGTAACCTGGTGATTCAAAAGACTCAGGGCTGATAAAAGATAGAAACACCAGCTATCAGGGTCAGTTCAAGGGTGCTATAAAGAGAACCAAATCCCAACAAAAATAGATAAAATACTACTCTAGTTGCTAAGGTACCTTAATCTGATGAAAGCTAAGTTGTGTGAATTTTTTTTAAGGGTTTATCATTCTTTGCACTGGTCCTAAAGTACAAATATGCAATCTTAAGTAATTGAAGAAAGTTAGAGGAGAACTTAGGAATATAGTAGCTGGTCCATTTGAGCACATCCATGCTGTCTTCAGGCAAGTTTGGGCTGGAGGAAAAATCAGTGAATAACTACATCAATTTGCTAGGATGTCTTTCAATCAGTCTATCAAATCTTTAAGGGTCTTGATAAGGGCACCCTTCTGGCAAAGCCCAATATAGAAACTGCTGTACTTTTTTGGTTGTCAGCAGATCATTTAGAAAAGCAAATTCACATTTATTTTCAGTTCTTTGGGGGAATACACTCTAATGGAAATAGGTATACCTTTATAATGCACTCATATTTTAAAGTCTGTGAGCAGTTACAGAGTCACAAGTTAGTCCAGTAATGATAATTTTGTGTTCTCAAAAATTATTTGCTCTAGCCTGTTTTGGCATTTTTGTTTCTATAGAAAATATGGGAGCTAAATGATACGATTCTATTTCACCTCACCCTCCCTCTGTTTGTGCCTCTGTTATTCACTGCTTTTATCTCAGCAGATGATGCAGCTGGTAACCAGCTTCTGCCTTTCAACAGAAAGTTCCTCTGCATAAATTGGAATTCTGTGTTTCTTATCCCTGGTAACTCTGCATTGGTTGCAGTATCCAAGATGGTCCTGCTGAGGTGACAAAGTCAACTCTAAATGTTCAGTCTTTCAGCAATTTTTGTGGCATTTTTAAATCTTTTTTTATTAAGACACCTCAAGGATGACTATGGTATTACAAGCAAATTCTTTAGTGGAAGGGACTAGCAATTAAAATAATTAAGATTTGAAGCTTCTGACACAGCTACTGTCCCTCTTCTGCTGCACAAGAAATAGATTAGACCCACAATGAAAAATAAAAGTGTTGTTTTTGTTTGTTGTTTTTTTTTTTTAATTTCCTGCCCAACATTTCAATCTTTCTAGATTTATTTTGTAAATGGAGAAAAATATGCAGTATCTTCACAGGTACGAATAAACACCATCTAAATTTCTGTTTGAATAAATATTGTAGAAATACTTAACATACTATAGAAAGATTTTCAGCTGACAGATGAGGGGAATGTGTTACTTTACAACCTGGGCAACTACCTGTGTTTTATTCTGTCCCAATGAATACTTAGAATTCCTATCGCTATAACTAGCATACTTTTAGCGTCTGGTTTCAGATCACTGATAACAAAATGCAAATTCATCAGAGCACAATGCAGATGAATGCAGAACTTGTTAAATGAATGATCTCAAAAAAGAGTTAGTCAGTGGTAAATCATCATCAAATGGAAGTGATCTTATGAGGCTCCTCAGGGATCAACATTAGACTCAGTGTTATTCAACATTTTCACCCATGAGTTAAAACATAAACATAAATCATTCTTAGAAAATTTGTGGGTGGCAGAAAGATTGGAGAATCAGTAAATAATAATGAGGACAACAGAGCCATATGTTGTGCTCTGAATTGCTGGTAAAATGAGATAATTCAAAAAAATAATAAAAAAAACAACCCATGTTGCAACTCAGTCAAATGCAAAGCCATGCATGTAAGAAAAACATCCAGGCCAGTCCAACAGGATGGCCATCTTTGTCTGGGAATACATTGACTGAGGAAGTTCTAAGTGTCATAGCAAAGAGGTAAACAAAGGCACAGCTCTGAAAAACAGCAATTGGAATCCTATAAAGTAAAAAAGAGAAACAGGATTTTGAATTTTTATATCTTTATTTGGCAATAATGAGATGGATAAGAGAATAATTTGTCCATTTCTGTTGTCCACAGTTTAAAGAGTTTTGGTTTCTTGGTTATTTTTTTTTTAAATCTGGAGATGTAGAAAAGAGCCACAAAATGATTCAAAGTTGGATAAAATTCCTCCAGTGAGATTTTGAGAGCTTGGTTTGCTCAGTCTATTAAAAAGAAGACTGAGTGGTGGCTTGACTGAGAGGTAACTATGAAAGTATAAGTACTCTCACAATGAGAAAACACAGAGTACTAAAGTGCTCTTTAATCAGGCAAAGAAAGGGATAACAAGAACTAATGGCTGGAAGCTGAACTAAGCCACATGTTACCCATGAGTGGTTAACCACTGGAACAAGTTATAAAACGGTATGATCACTTCCCTATCTTTTAATGTCTACAGATCAAGACAGATTCTCTTTCTGGAAGATATGCTTTACCCAAACAGAAGTTATTAGCCTCAGTACAGAACAACGGGATAAAATGTGAAGGCCCATAATGGAAAGCCAACAGCATAATACAATGACCTGTCCTGGTGTTAACCCCTATGAAAAAAAATACCTGGATGGTAACCCCATTGTGCATCTCTCAGATGCTGTTTGTTATGTCTAAGACCAATCCTTGCACTGCTTCTGTCTGAGATGGTCTAAATTTTCAAGTAAGTTTTAAACAACACTGTAGCAAAATGTCTTTCAAAAACGTGTTCTAGAGAAGATGCATTAGAATGCAAGGAGGAATATGATGAAAAGTATTTTTAAAAATTAAAATGGTACTCATAGTTGTAGCGGTCTTGTCTTAATAGGTGAGCAGTTAAGGTATCGTTACTTAGTCCTTTGTCTGAGCAAGTAAGCAGTACATATCAGCGCTAGTTTTGTTTAAATAAAACCTCAGCCTAGCTTTATGTTTTCTAGTCTTTTCTGTCACTAAATGGGTCACCTCCCTCTAACACAGCTGTGACAGGCTCAATAGTGTGGTTTCAGGGTATCATTTTTTCAGATGACAGAGTAAACATACTCATTTGCTATTCCAGGATGAATGAAAAAGAACTGTGGATCATCCTCCATAGATAATCAGAACTCTCTTTCTGTCTGGGATTGGAAAAAACATTAACTCCAAATCACAGAAATATAAAATGTCTTGATGCATGTGAAGACAGCATCATCTAAATTTCAATTTGAACAAATATTGCAGATATACTTGACATACTGTAGAAAGGATTTCAGCTGATGGGTTAGGGACATGCACTGCTTTACGACTGGGGCAACTACTGATGCATTGTGGAGCTGATGGATTGAAGGATTAGGTAAAAGAGTAGGACTATTCTGCCAGATACAAAGAAGCTTTAAGCCACTAGTAAATTAGCAGAAATGGGTAAGGTAATAACATCAGTATGTGATATGTGTTTTCCCTAAGAAGAGATAATGGAAGAGAATAGAACTAATCAACTACAGACTTGTGATTATTCATAAATACTGTGAAGAGCAAGAAAGGCATTTTTTCCTTACAATGAATCAAATATAGGTCACGGTTTTCATGCAGAAGTTGATCGAAATTAACAATATTGATTCAGAAATTATCAGTATTACAGCCAACTTGCAATCGGTGAAGTAGTGCAAAGCTGTCCTAACCCCACCCAGGATTTGATTTAATTCTGTGGCTTATTGTAGTTTAAATTTACAATGGTTTTGACCTATAGTACATCAATTTTTAATCAATTCTTTTTAATATGGTATAAAATTATATCCACCAAGGCTATAGAAGTAAGAATTTTCTAAATACTAAGGAAAAGGGGAGGAGACCTGGAGAAAAATGTGTGGCATAAACCAAAATGTAAAAGCAATTATCAAGAACCACATAAACTCTTACAAAATATACTATCCAGTGTGTTTAACTTGGCCCCAGGTGCTGATTCCCTTCAGCTTCCAAGCTAACTGCACTTGGGTAGAATCTAACTATTGTCACTGGATCTTCCGGCTGAAATGCAGACCTAGATATCTTTTCTCCTGGTTTTCTTTGGCCAGGAGATATCACTGCTGAGTGGCTCTTGCACACTAACAGAAAATTCCTAACCTTTGAGTTACTTGTGGATGATAACCCCAGACCTTTACCCAACTAAGGTATCCCTGTCTAACCCTTTCTGGGCAATGTGATGGAAAAGTAAGGAACAATAAGTAGCCTGGCCTCTGCATCATGGATTTCCTTTTTAAAAAATTCAGGAACAGTTCTTTGAAAGCTTGAAAGATTTTGCAACACACTGTTCTGCATTTAGTTCTCCTCGCAGCCATCCAGATATCAGAAGCACATCAGAAGGGTGTGCTCCTTCAGCGTTGCTCTCTCCTGTGAGTTTTCCATACTTGTGGCACTCTGTTCTTCAGCAGGTACGGGGTTTATGAATGTCTGCATTACCTACATTTAAGAAAGTGGTCCTACACAATTCTTTTTGGGGTGGTGGAAGGGGAAAGGACAGCAAACCAGAGTCAACCTCTCCCTGCTCTAGGCCTGGGACATCATTCACTGCCACATCAGTTGGATGGAGATACCACTGCTTTTGGGGACGTGGTCTTAGCCAAATCAGTGAAGTTATCCCAGTTATTAAAATTAACATTAAAAATTACTCATATATAAGAATCAACAATCAGTGAAGGGGCTTAATCTTTGGGAATGGTAGCCATCAAGGAGTCGAATTTCTTTGGGCAACAAACATAACTGCTGATAATATGAGTATATTTTACTGCTATAAAGCAAGAGAGCTGATACTTTTGTGCAGTAAAGGAGTCTCAGTTGTTAAATCTAGGTGGGGAATGAAGTACACTTGTCAGATGACAGCAGATACCACTTTCTTTGTGATAGGAACGTATTCCCAGATAGAGCTGTCAATTTAGTAGATGCTGAATTGGTGCCGTGATCAAGATGAATGCTTGTTTCTTAATAAAACCTTGTGTTGGGTAAGTAAAGCAGTGGCCTTCACCTCAGGCACTTCATTAACTGAACAACCAACTGATAATGGACCAGTGCATCATTATTGCTTAAATAATGGTGTTATACTGAGTGAATGTAAAGCAGCATTGTTTGGATGTAGGAATATACTTATGTCCAGAAATACCTTAGTACTTATTTGCTATATACAAAGGTTTTGCTATTTGCAAACCAGTGTTTTAGGGATATTTCTATCTGCTGATTTTCTAGTTTCCATTGGATGTTTCTCAGTAGATTTAATCCTTATATAATCAGTTAGATTTTGTCTTCTCCTGCCCAACATTCCAAACAATTTTGGTGATATGCAGGTCTGGTTTGATTGAATTGCCTTCCCTAGGTCACACTTTCACATTTTGTTTATAATTCTCCCTCTACAGTGAAACCGCTCTAATCCATCTTAACTTCAGCGCAGTATCACACGGGGAACTACCAGTTAAACAGGGTAATTACAAAAGAATTGTAACACTGAAAAAATGGCTTAAACAAGAGACAAATATGACTTCTGTTGAAAGGAAGTCTATAAGATCGGAGAATCACTACTGGAATTCCTCAGGGGCTGGTCTTAGGACCAGTATTATTTGATATCTTCATTAACAGCTTCGATACAAATACAGGCAGTGTGCTAATGAAATTTTTCTGATGACAAAAACTTTGGCGGAGTTGCCAATACCGAGGAGAACTGGAATATCATACAGGAAGAATTAGATGACCTTGACGACTGTGGTAATAGAAGCAAGATGAAATTTAATAGTACAAAGTGTAAGGTCATGCACTCAGGGACTAATAACGAGAATTTCTGCTATAAGCTGGGAGCTCATCAGTTGGAAATAGTACAGGAGGAGAAAGACTCGGGTTTAATCAGTCAATCACATGATGATTATCACTACTAGTGTGAAGCTGCCATGAAAAAATGAAAGTGTAATCCTAGGATGTGCTGGGATGTTTTCTAGTACTGGTAGAGTACCACTTGCACAAGGTCTTGGCAACACTGCCTCTGGAATAGCACATACAATTCTGATGCAAGATAGTTGCATTCAAACCAGAAGTGCTTCAGAGAAACAGAAAAGCCATGTTAAGACGCTCAAGCGACTCCTGAAAAGGACCTTAACTTCTTTAGCCTAGCAAAATGCAAGCTGAGAGAATACAGATGTACTTTGTAAATACACTTTACAGCAGAAAGAGAGCTATTTAGGCTAAACAAGAATGAAAACTAAACATAAATGAACTGACATGGAAATCTGCAGAATGCTTATAAATATGATGAGTGTAAAGTTCTGCAACAGCACTAATGAGAACTAAAAACTATCTGCATTTGACATCAAGCTCAAGAAGTTTACAAAGAGATTACATGTTGAATTTGACTCTAATAGTCAGGGATTTCTTCCTTTCCTACTGCCCTAAATCTTAAATGACTATTGCCAGAAATGTTTGCTGTTAGCACCTCCATTTAAACAGAAACTAATAAAATGGATGGCTCAAATCCATTGCCAGTCCCATCATGCTCTATTGAAGGGTTTCAGTTAAACTTTTTTAAACCGTAGTTCAGTGGGAGTGATTGATGCTGACAGTCACGTTCAGTTAATATCCTGCAGTATACAATTATTTTCAGCCAATGGAAAAGTGCTCTAATAAATGTGTAAGCAACACTTTAGGTGGATTTCTTTGTATAGATATCATGAAGAAGACATTGGTAATAGTAAAATACGCGCTTTTTGAAAAACCCTACACCTTCAGCTAAATGTTTTCAATTAAAATTTCTTAAAAGTACTGAAGAAACCAAGTCCAAGATAATATGAAAAATTCTCTGATAGTTTCCTCCTGGTATCTGTGTACCAAAGAAGATGATTAGTGATGAACCTATGCAAAGTACAACAATTTCAAGGTGCACAACAACCACAAAAAGAATGTCACATCTAGACTATAGTAAGCATACCCTACAATAATTCCCTGTCTTTCTAACTGTGCATGAACGAATGAAGCAGAGACATCTTTGAAAATGCTTTTTCCAAAGGACTCAGTTGGACTCACATTAAGTGGCAGAAAAACAGTGACATATTTGTACTATTGCTTTAGACATGTTCGAACAACCTGATTTATTTAATACAGATGTATTTCCTCAATTTTGGGCTTAAAAAACAACATCCTGACAGTTTGACATCTTGCATGCAAAGAAGACTTCATTGACACAGAAAAGATCTGGGTTTGGAAGCAGCACAAAATTCTTTCTCCTGGGACAGTGCCTCGTCTTATGCCAAAAACGAAGTATTCAAACTAGCGGAATTCAGGGGTTTTCAATACTATTATAAGAACATTCTTTGTGCTTATGACTATAGGAATAAGGAGGGTGTGGAAAAGCAAGTAAGCCAACAAAAGGAAAAATAAATGTAAAAGCAGAACTAAATTTCAACCCAGCATGAAGGAATAATGAAAATTAAAAGGCCCTGCTCTGAAGGGGGAAGAGTCCAGTTGAACATCCTTTGTTTGGAAATGGTAGATGAGAAGATCTGAAATACAATGTGTGTAAAGACACATTTTCAAGCTCACACATTTCCTTTAAATCCTCAACCGTTAGACTACAGATAAAACTCCAGTATATAAAGACATTTTTATATTAGATTTATGAGAAAATATGGAGTATGGAAAACATGCAGAAAAGGACACAGTATAATGATTTCAAAGAATCCATGGGAAATGTGCAAGAGGTCCACTTAACACCATTTTTCTTTTTGAAGTACAAATACAGTACAGACTTCCTAGTGAAGCATGTTATTTTTAAGCAGTTGATGTGTTTTTCTGACTAAGGATCACACTCTTAGTCCTGAATTCCTATATTCAGGTAGATCTTGGAAAAATATAATTAGGACATTTCTTTTTCTTCATGGTTTATGCTAACTTTTTTTTTTTTTTAGGGAAATATATTTCTATGATAACAGAATAATTTCATTCTGTGTCACCTCTGTTGTCCTGTATTTTCTGCTACTATTGGACTGCATATTTTTAGGCTGGGAGGAGAAGTGAAATTATATATAGCAAGCAATTAAGACCTAGAAATTTCAAGCTGTCATGGCAGATTATAGAAGAAATTGTATCTTAGTTGAATCTTACCAGTATATAATGTCATTTCTCTGTAGTCCATCTGCCTATAATCCACTGTAAAAAGTAAATAAAGACCTTGAGCGATTTTTTCTCAGCTTTAGTCTGACACCTCACTGTTAGAGAATGCAGAGTCAGGAATATAGCAGGTGGTATATAAATATGAGCATCCTTTCCTGCTTTTTACTTTTAACTTTTAGCAAGGGGCAAATTATTGTTGTCTTTACATGAGGTAGATTGCTGAGAACTTGTAGGTCTATGCCAACCATCTCAGGCACTGCACGTTTAAGAGTAACATTGTGACTTCTGGAAGAATCAGGCAGTATTGTCTTTTGCAAAGACTTGGCTGCCTGGACGTAACAAAGCTTGCAAAGTGACAAAATTAATATGACGGAGTTGTTATATATTTGAGAACATGTTGGATTATAGCTGCTGCTGAACACACGGAGACACAATAAAAGTGCCAGCATCCATGTGGCAACATGAAAAATGGGTACAGTGTTTCCAGAAAACATTAGGGCTCCTGTTCTACACCACGGCAGGAAGAATGCACTATCATTCTGAGTACTGGTTTGTATAAACTAAATTGGATTAGTAAGCACCACAAAGATAGGCCAGCAAAAGGCAAAATAAATTCTGAGGATGAAAAATAGGCCCTAAAAACAAGATAGGCACCTAAATAGATAGATAGACTCGATAGACAGATAGACTATAAAGAGTTAAGACAACTAGGTAGATCAGTGACTATCAGAGCTAGGCAGGAGAGCAATACACAGTAAAACAAGCCAAAATGGCACTAAAAGAAGAAAGTCCATATGGGAATAAGATTGTTACCTTTGAAATGGACAAACAAACAAAAAACAAGCAATGAAAAAAGAGCCACCCCAGAGCTGTCTGAGTCGAACAGCCTCCAAGCATGCCCACTACTGCCAACAGCAGCCCCAGGCCAAGAGCGAAACTGGTGAAACTGGTAGAAATCAGCCAGGTGGAAGCCCTGTATGCCACCAGTGACAAAAATGATAACAGAATTAGGCTTAAAGTTTACCAAGTTTGCTTATACCAAAGCAAATGAAGAACACAGCAGTGCTGGGAGAAGGGGAAGTTAAGAGACTGTCCACAAATATTTGTGAAGAACAGGAAGACTAGCTCCAAAACAATAGAGAGCAAACAGAGCTACACTGATGGAGAAAAGAAACCTAGAAGGAATATCAGGAAAGAAAGAAAATGAAGGAAGCTTCTGAAGTGTAAAACAGGACGTTCAGAGATTTTTTTGAGAAGTGTGTGTTGGCAAAGAGAGCATAAGGCAAAAAGAGCTCTCTGACTGGAGTGCAAAACAAAACAATCAAGAAAGACTTGAAGAAATTCCAGAATTCCCAGAATCCAGGGGGGAGGAATATCTAAGTCAGTACCACCTAATTCTAAGGACAGACATATCTGTGTTCTAGGTTGACAGATATTCAGTTTGTTCACATCCTGGGTCTTAACAGGGAACAATCCCATGATTTTTAAAAGCAGTAGAAGTATTACTGACTGTGACCAGAAGCTTCACTCTCACTCTGACTTCAGAGTTTTCCAAGATATAAGTTAAATATGACAATGATGCAGTTTAAAATTTTGATTTATTTGTAAGAAGTGTTTTGGGAAGTTTTTAATATTTGCTGTGTTGACATCTCCATGTGAAAGCAATGGACATGTTACCAGTGTCAAAATGAATCTTTTACCAACTGTCTTGCTAAAGTTAAGTCACCAATAGAAAAATTGGTGGTTGCACTACTTTTCAGTGGTTTACAGTGATTGCTCTAAACTACTACATTAATTTGATGGCATTGTGTAATAAACTCTGCTCTACAGTTGTTTTTTATGATAGCCTTCTTAAGAAAACATCCATGCAACACTGCAGACCAGTTCATCCTATATAACCTTTACAAATGTCTTCTGGCAAAAGTGGAAATGTTTTTGTATGAAAGCCAGTGGAGTTGGTTCATATGAAGGTAGCTGTGATCCAGTGGTTAGGATAGAGTTCTGAATTTAAAAAGGCTTATTTTTCTCCCTCATTCTGGTACTATCCTGTTATATGACTTTGACTAAGACATGTAAATCTACTATTTTAAGTGACATGGGATGAAATTCAGAATGCCTATTGGCAAATTTTCAGAAAAAAAAATAAAAAAAATGAGGCATTAGAAATGAACATATCTAAAAAAAATGCATTGGTGCCTCAGAATTGTTTTTCTTTCCAAATAGGAATTATGATGTTTGCTTTGTCTTTATAACTGAAGCTCTGGAGTGTTATAAATGCAAAAAGCAATATGTAAGTTCTCAAAATTGCTAATTTTTACCAACCTCTTTTTTTAAAAAATAGAGTTTACTCATTTTCATTTGTTCAAGGACTAGTTCTAGACATTAATTTGATTTATATTATACAAATGTGTGATACAAGTTCCAGTTTAGAAAATAATATCTCTATAGCAAGTGAATTAAGCAAAAAAGCATTACAATGACAAACTTATTGCCAGACATTGGTTCACATTTAATCAAACAGTAGGCTTGTCACCTGCAAAAGAAAGAAATTTCAGTACAGCACTTAAAAACATACATAGGAATGTATCAGCAGCTGAAATTACAGATGTTTTAAACCTATTAATGTTTTACTAAGTTTGACCTTATAAAAGAAGAATTTAGGGTGCATTCTAAGTATCCAGCTTTTATTTCTTGTACATGTTAACAAGCATTACTAAGGTTGCTGTGGTAACTTGTCAGTTTTTCCTTAATAGTCATATAAAGATTTCATTAATGGCCAGCATGAATTAGACCTTCCCGTGGGCAACTTGAACTCAAGTACGGACTTTTATTAAGGATTTTTTAATTGAATGAACAATTTTAATTTTTTAAAAAGAATAGCTGCTTTTCTTCACGTTCTTTCCCCCATTTAGCTTCTCTGATCCTGAGGTGTTACTTAAGGGCATAATTAGTAAACATTTGGGGTTAATGCCCAAATATTACATTCAAAGACATGATTATATTTTCCTTTTTATCTAAGTTTTAATTTTGCTTTCATGATCATGAAGACTGTAAGAGACATTCAAATCTTGAACTTTTTCAGAAAAGTCTGATGAATTAAAAAAAAAAAATCATATGTTTTAGCAACAAAAAATGAAGGCACGCTAGTACAAAACTTAGAACTGTCCTCTATGGTACATGAATAAGATTGTGTTCGACTTTGTTGTTATGATGGTAATGAATTTATTTGTAAGGTATGTCAAGCTGATGAGCAAAATCTCAGTTTCTGCTTTCAACAATAATACCTTGTGTCAGCATCCTTTCTGATCATTGCAAATCACAATCTATAGTACAGTATCTGGGAATCAGTAGGAGAAAAAAATATATCAGGAAAAAGGACACCTAACAAATAAACAACCTAAACTATCTCCCTCATATTTCCAGGTAATTTCAAGAATAGCAGAACCAAATAAGTCCATTCATCTGTGTATTTGCATCTCAAAGCAGAGAACCCACACAGTAAAGATATCATTGAAAACAATACTAGCAATAATAGAACGTATTTCTGTTATGCTTGTCTAGTCAAAGTACTATGAAAACATTAGCTGCAGCGACCACTTCTCAGTGCCACTAATAAACCAATATGTACATGCTGTTTATGGTAATGACAAAACAGAGGTGAAGTTGAAATAGCCAAAGCTATATTTCATATGAGTGATGGAGACAGCAGAAGTTCATAGCAGTTGATCCTACATTCAGCCCATTAAACTATGGAAGAATATGAAACTATTGCTGAACATGGTATGAAGTGATAGCATTTCCTGAGTCAAAAATTAACAAACTAGTTTGGTTTAGTAAGTTCTGTATAGTTGATGCTGTTATCTGTTAAATGAGAGAAAAATTAGGGAGTTTTTGGTTACTAAGAAAGAGCTAATGTTTTGTGAAAGAGATTTTAGGGCCAGGACACGTCTCAGCTCTGATTTAATGTAAATTGCATCTAACCTAATAGAGATCAAGGCAACAAAGGGAGCCTTGTGGTTGGTGTCTACTACAGGCCAACTGATCAAGGGGAGCCTATTGATGAAGCCTTCTTACTCCAGTTCCAGGAAGCATCATGCTCACAGGCTCTCATCCTGCTAGGGGACTTCAACCTCCCCACTATCTGCTGGAAAAGTAGCGCAGCATGATGTAGGCAATCCAGGAGACTCCTGGAGTGCATTGAGGATAACTTCTTAAGCTAGGTAATCGACAGCCCTGCCACAGGGGATGTGATACTGGCCCTGATGGTCACCAATGCTAGTGAGCTAATTGGTGATGTCAAGATTGGAGGTAGCCTGGGCTGCAGCGATCATGCCCTGGTGGAGTTTGCAGTCCTGAGGGATGTGGGTCAGGGGAAGAGTAAAGTCAAGACCCTGATTTTTAGGAAAGCAAACTTCCAGCTCTTCAAGGAGTTAGTCAAGAGGAACTCCTGGGAAACTGCCCTCAGGGACAAGGGAGCAGAACAGAACTGGCAGATCTTTAAGGATGCTTTCCATAAAGCACAAGAGCTCTCAATCCCCAGGTGTAAGAAATCAGGAAAGGAAGGCAAGAGACCAGCATGGTTGAGTCAAGGTCAAACTAAAGGCAAGAAGGAAATGCACAGGCAGTGGAAGCAGGGACAGGTATCTTGGGAAGAGTGTAGGGACACTGGCTGGTTGTGTAGGGATGGGTCAGGCAGGGCAAGCCACAGCTGGAGCTGAACTTGGCAAGGGATGTAAAGAATAATAATAAGGGCTTCTACAGGTATGTCAGCCAGAAAAGCAAGGTGAAAGAAGGCATACCTCTCCTGATAAGCAAGACTGGTAAACTGGTAACAACAGTCGAGGAGAAGGCTGAGGTACTCAAGAGCTTTTTTGCCTCAGTCTTCACTGGCAACCTCTCTTCCCACGCCTCTCAAGTGGATAGACCGCAAGGCAGGGACTGAGGGAGCAAAGTCCCTCCCACTGTAAGAGAAGATCAGGTTCATGACCGCCTGAGGAACATAAACATACATAAGTCTGTGGGACCTGACAAGATGCATCCCAGAGTTCTGAGGGAATTGGCTGATGTAGTTGCCAAGGTACCCTCCATGATATTTGAAAAGTCACAGCACTCAGGTGAAGTCCCTGGTGACTGGGAAAAGGGAAACATCACACCCATTTTTAAAAAGGGTAGAAAGGAGGACCCTGGGAACTACTGACCTGTCAGCCTCACAGCTGTGCCTGGGAAGATGATGGAACAGATCCTGCTAGAAGCTATGCTAAGGCCCATGGAGGACAGGGAGGTGATTCAAGACAGCCAGCATGGCTTCACCAAGGGCAAGTCCTGCCTGACCAACCTATGGTGTAGTGACTGCACCAGTGGATAGGGGAAGAGCTATGGATGTCGTCTATCTGGAGTTCTGTAAGGCCTTTGACACGGTCCCCCAGAAGATCCTTCTCTCTAAATTGGAGAGATAGGGATTTGATGGGTAGACTGTTTGGTGGATGAGGAATTGTTTGGATGGTTGCATCCAGAGGGTAGTAGTCAACGTCTCAATGTCCAGATGAAGATCGGTGACAAGTGGTGTCCCTCAGGGGTTCATATTGGGACCAGTACTGTTTAATATCTTCATCTGTGACATAGACTGTGCGATTGAGTGCACCCTCAGCAAGTCTGAAGATGACACCAAGCTGAGTGGTGAGGTTGACAGGCCTGAGGGATGGAATGCCATCCAGAGGGACCTGGACAAGCTCGAGAGGTGGGCCTATGTGAACCTCATGAGGTTCAACAAGGCCAAGTGCAAGGTCCTGCACCTGAGTCAGGGCAATCCCCTGTATCAATACAGGCTAGGGAGTGAAGGGATTGAGAGCAGCCCTGCTGAGGAGGACTTGGGGGTACTGATGGATGAAAAGCTGGATATGAGACGACAACGTGAGCTCACAGCCCAGAAGGCCAACCGTATCCTGGGCTGCATCAAAATAAGTATGGGCAGCAGGTCAAGAGAGATGATTCTGCCCTTCCACTCTGCTCTGGTAAGACCCCACCTGGAGTACTGTATCCAGCTCTGGAGCCCTCAGCAAAGGAAAGGCATGGACCTGTTGGAGTCAGTCCAGAGGAGGGCCACAAAAATGATAAGGGGGATGGAACAACTCTGCTATGAGGACAGGCTGAAAGAGTTGGGGTTATTCAGCCTGGAGAAGAGAAGGCTTCAGGGAGAACTTACCACGGCCTTTCAGTACTTAAAGGGGGCTTATAAGAAAAATGGGGACAGACTTTTTAACAGGGCCTGTTGTGATAAGACAAAGGGTAATAGTATTAAACTGGAAGAGGTTAGATTTAGACTAGATATAAGGATGAAATGTTTTATGCTGAGGGTGGTGAAATACTGGCACAGGTTGCCCAGAGAGGTGATAGATGCTCCATCCCTGGAAACAGGCAAGGTCAGGTTGGATGGGGCTCTGAGCAACCTGATCTAGTTGAAGATGTCCCTGCTCATTACAGGGGGGTTGTACTAGATGATCTTTAAAGGTCCCTTCCAAACCAAACTATTCCATGGTTCTGTAATTGTGCAGAGATTTCCTCTGAAGTTTGTGTTGAATACCACAGCTTTCACTCCCTGCAATAAAACACAGTGTATAGTTCCTATGCACTACTAAGAGAGCTGTGACACTGCTGTTATTTCTTCTGTGCCACCCACACCGAATCCAGAGAAAATTATTATAATGGAAGTCAAATGCTCCCTGTTTATCTACCTACTTACCTATTTTTGCCACACAAGAGGACTGAATTTTTGTAATTAATACCTGTAAAGTCTTTTGAGGAACTTGAATAAAAGTCTTAAATAAATATTCCTATTTTTATCAGGCAGTTATAGCATATAAGCATCATTTACTACACCTTTCATGAGGACAGTACACATCTTGGCACTGGAGGATCTTAATCCTTACCAACTTCTTCACATTCAGTAACATGTTGTATGAGCAAAAATGAAGGCACTACATTTAAATTTCCTAAAGGTCAATACTGCAACTCTTACACCTTACTGGAAAAATGTTGATTATCTTTTTTAGCTTGTCTTGTAACATAAATTTAAGAAACATAATTCCTTACTTCTCCCTAATAAATGCAAAGACGGCTTGCCTGAAGAGGATTCAACTGGAGAGCTTTCCTAGACACATGAGGAAATTCACAAGAGTTAGCTGTGTGTGGTGTGTAAAGGCAGAAGACACCCTGGCATAAGGTGGAGGAGAAAAAGGAAGGAAGAGGAAGAAGGGAAGGAATTGGGATATTCTACAAATTCAGAGTGTCTTTGAACATCTTGAGAGCCTCTGTGTGCCACTTAGACACTCAGAAGAACATCTATTTATTCCACTGTATTATCTGCACATGTCCTCATGCTTATATAGCTTCCTATTAATTCAGTGGACTTCTAAATATTGACATAGAAATATATATATATAATTCAAAGGTAAATTATAGCCTTTGTTTTCAAACTGCTTGGGCATAACATCATAAATATTGTTTATAGCATTATTTCTATAAAAGTCATCTCATCAGCTTCTGCCTAGTCTTACTGTAGCTTATTCAAGTCTAACCTTTCCTTGAAATCTCATTTTAAAATAACGTTTATATTAATAGCCTATTAATAGGCTGTCATTTAAAATAAGTTTAAATGATTAAAAAGTAAGACCAAGCTTAAACCATTGTTCTGAAAAAATGTTTCATTTATTGCATTCCTTGTGGCTATTTAAGTTAAAAAATGTATAGAGGGTAAATTGCAAATACAGTAGTCTGGCTTATCATTATGATGAAAACTATACCAAAATTTACAATATAAATTAAACTTTCCCTCAGACTTTTGACTTCCTATGCAAAGCTGGCTTTTATAGATGTTTCTTCAAAGCTCTATAATACACTAAATGCATGTGACTTAAATGATATACTGTCACTACACCTTCTTCATTTTGTTCAGGGACTCAGAAACTAGATGCAGACTCTTCAGTACACTAAGGAAACTGCTCAATATGCAGAGGTTTGAGTCACATGATTCCTATTAATTTTAATGGGAGTTACATGGATAAATCTGTGTGCTGAAATTCACGAGAAGTTAATGTCAATAGAATTTACTGTTCCCAACTTTGCTCTCTGAACCTTTGTGCCTGGCTACCTGCACCTCTGTAAAGATCCTGGGGGGAAGGAGAGGACGGAGCAGTAAAAAGTGATTAAAGCAAAGGCATTCAGAGTTTAAGAGGTCTATGTTATGTGTTCAAAGGTAGGAAATAAGTAATCAATATCGAATGTGAGAAAAGGTGGTTTTGAAATTATACTCTCCTTAAAATTTCCTTTGAAAGCATAATTCTTCAGTCCCAGTGTGTTTTGCATGATACATAATCTTTATTTTTAAATCATATAAGAAATATAAATTGATATCAAAGTATGACATTTCAGTGAAGTGTATCAAATAGACACTCATTTCTACAATAAACAACAAAAATATACTCAGTGGTTGTACTTAGAGTTTAACTTACATGTATAAATATAGTTGCTGTGTTTCTGTGAATTTCAAACTAAAACAGATTCAAGCTGAACCAATTTGATATGCCTAAAAAAGTGTGAGGGAAGAAAAAAAAAGACAAAGGAAGGTTAGGAACATAATTAGGACCTATGACAAGAAATAGTTAATTGCTAGCTTTGGGTTCGGTTCCTGCCAGCATTACCCCTACAGAAATCAGTGGAACTAAACTTGGGTATGAATAAAAGCAGCATATAGTATGAAAACCAAGTTCAAAATAATTTTTTAAATCTTACTCAGATCTTAGCATATTGACTCAAACCGTGAACATCTAATGTGCTTTGAGAGTTGTTCAGCACTGCCAAATATACCATCCAAGTGCACTTTTTTGGCAGGATTGTATGCAGCTTGTATTTATTAGATAGGCAGCTATTTGAGTTGATTAGCTACAAACATTTCATGAAAAAGAAATAATTGCTCATTCACTATAAATACATGTAGTTTTCTTCACCACTTGCTGACTCAGCTTCACTTGTGGTCTGAAGGATGAAGTCATATGGGTTTTTCATATTCTTGTTTTAATTTGTAATGTTGGGAGGAATAAGAGTGGCAGTCTGTTATAGCTTGCCCTTGTTCTGTTGTACCACTCCCAGGGACAGAGGCTAGAGAATCGCTCTGCTGTCTAGCAGAGAGAAGAAGTCACCAGCAGACTCTCTTTTGGAGACTTAGGGAAGGAGGAGACAGCAATGATACCCAAAACTGACTACATACAGCTGGCAAACAACTTAAGGACTGATGCCAACTTGTACAAGTAAACCTGCACCCAGATCAGGACTTCTTAGCAGAGATTGGGGAGTGGGCTGGCTTCTTGACTATCTCTCCCCAAGCAACCTATGGAAACTGAGTTTATCAGAGCTTTAGATCTTTTTTCTGATTTTTTTTTAATCCAGCAGAACTGAATATTTACTTGTAGAGAGCTCTTTGAATGCTGGGCATCTCCAAGAAGCAGAAATTCCATCTGACATAACTTTTTACTGGAGCAGTTAAAAGATCATGAACCTCATTTTCATACTGACCTTGGGACCATAACTCTTTTACTGGTTTCTTTTTCAGTTCACTAATATTCCCAGGTAGTGTTCTGATCTGGGATATAGTTAGAACACAGTCATGGCCTGGAAGTAATGAGAAGGAAATAGAGAATGACTTGGCCCCCAGCACCTGCCTAATGAGTCCATCCTTCCAACAATCTTTCTTTTTAAAGGGGGAAGTTTAGTTTTATTACTGCCCCTTTTGCTTCTTCAGGATATGTATTTGGAAGTGTTCCTACCTCAACTCTTCTGGCTGCCCTCCATGCTTCTTAAAAATAATGGTTACAGACCTTGTTCTCCTCTTGATAGACTCTGAATACTACTTGAGTGTGAATAGCTTAATACACACGTTGCTTTCTTTAAGATCCTATCTGATTTTTGACACAACAGCTTGTAGTAACAGTACTTCATATGAAAGACTATTGAAAACAATGGGCAGAGACCTGAGGAGACAAAAGCTATGCACCTGGAGAAAATGCCAGTTACATAGATTTAGAGGGATGGGCACTGGCACAGTACTGGCCACAGTGAAAGAATTATTGCAGTTCACATTTGAAGAAAGAACATACTCAGAAATAGAGTTATACATGTAATAGATTGCATCAGACATGTAGGAGAAAATCAAAGGTATCACACTCTGGAGCCATCTAATGCTGTGTGAAAAATGTGGTTTGGTATAAAGTTTGTCCTTGTTGTGTGCCAAAACACAGTTACTTAGAAAGCTATCCCCATTTCTGTACTTTCAGAGAACTCCTTTCAGAGAAATATTTAATAGTATAGACTTTACTATAACTAACAGATTAACGTGTGCAGAATTTGCTGAAGAGGATTTCATGGAATAAGATCAAATAATAGCAAGTGTCAATGTATATCACCCATGCACGTGCTTAATTTGGGATCTGTTGAAGGAACGGCATATGTAAGGAACAAAACAAGGTACCCTTGATATTTAACAATACAGTTGCTGTCAGCAGGATGCTTGGAAGATAATAGAAGTAACCCTTAACCCAAAATAAGATTTTGCAAGTAATGAGAGCTCTGAAAACGTCTATATATATACATTTGGTAATAAAGTTTTGGAAGATGATGTATAACTTGTATCAAACATGCAGAAGCAACCAAGGTACAAAAAGAATTCAAAGGTACAAACAGCTGAGTACTGGCAAAAAAAAAACAGATTACAAAAATTAAGAAGAACTGGAAGGAGGACATTACAAAAGAGAACAGGGCTTAACCTCTGTTCATGTGCCACAGAATTATGTGACCTGAGTAAACATGGTTGGATTTTTAAAAGACCATTTTTTATGAATGACTCAAAACAGCTCTTCTAAAGTGAGGTAGCACATCTTAGCACAAAGTTTATCTGCCAGTGACTCCTTTAGTTTTCACTGCCTAGTGGAAACTGCTGTATCTCTCCTCTCCAGTGACACACAGCAACAACTGGCAAGTGTTTCCACACAGGCAGTCGGATAATGTAACTAGGATTGTTAAAATGGAAAAACTTAGCTTATATGACAGTTGATATGGTATCCAACTACTGCACAAGCAAGTCATTAGCACTGTATTTTAACAAAATGAGATTGTAATTAGGTGCCTTTGATTCTAAAGGCAGAATGAGTTGCACATTTCTGGCTGCCTTTCCCAAAGCGTGACGTCAGAGTAATCAGCCATAGACTGTCATTCTCTGCTCACCCCACATTTTTACTCCATTACTAACTCGCAACTAGTCCCTGGGCAAGACGAGATTCTCAGTCATCAGTGAGCAATAAATGTCTCTGCCAGAGTTGATAAGATTTCTCAGACACGCGTAGTACTTTTTGTTTTGTTCTTGTTTTTCAATTTCACAAGCTGTCTCTGTGTTGAAGTTGGGTCTGGATCGCTGTTGACTTGTGGCTGCTTTGCCTCAGTAGGAATTAACAGTGTTCCTTTGTGCTAGCTGTCTTGAATGCAATAGGACCGTCAGAATAGCTTTCTTTCACTCCACAATGTGAAGACTGTCCAGAATATCCCAAGAACCCCAATTCCCACCTGTTGCAGTGACCCTATGGGTCACTGATTGCAGAGAAATAGAGAAACTTGCTTCCCTACGATGAGTTTTGGCCAGCGCAGCCTGGCTGTAGGACTGGGAAATCCTACAGTCCTGTAGTTTAGTTTAAAGTTACCTGTGCTCTTTCTCTTGGGATCTGAGCATAGTCTTGCTAGCCCAGTGACTTCACCAAGAACTCCGCACTTAGAATAATTACAGAATGGGGTCCAGAATCTGGAACTACACATCTCAAAATGGAGATTAATGACTACATTCAAAAGCTATTCCCCAAAATAAGCAGTATTACCATAGGATGTCGCAAATGATGTGTGAAATTAGACACCTTTGCCTATTGGCAGTGCACAAAGAGGATAAAGAGAATGACATGTAATTATTACTGTGCTATTAGCTGTGATATTCAACCTATACAAAGACAGAAAAGTCCAATAAATTCAAAAGCCTTAGATTGGTTTAAAAAAGAATAAACTGCTTGGAAACTTCTGTTTAACAAACTTTACTAGAACTTTCTTCTGGAAGGGAGAAGGATCCAAAAAAAGAAAGGGAGACATTTTCAATTAGTCTCCTTCCCCTCAAAGCTCATCTTCTTCTTTCCTTTTACTTGGAAAAACTCAAACACCTTTCAAGCACATTATCAAATTCCCTTAAATACTGGGGGATAGGAAGAGGGGAGTTGTGACCTTAGAAAGGTTTTGAGAGGATTGTGGTTGTACCTTTATCTGTCAGCATAACAGCTGTAATGATATCTCTTTTACGGAGAGAAATTAATACAAGGTATGTCTGCCAAAGCATGGATTAAGAATTAGTTAAGAATCTTTTCTCCAATTTTATGAATTTTTTGTTTTGTGGCAAATTATAGAGCATACATTGCACAATCTGAGAGATAAACTGTTAGCAAAATGTGTTAAAAACAACTGAAGAAAGTGCATGCACCAGTGTCTGGCATCAGCTCTGTAAGCTTCCCAAAGGCGATTTCAACAAATTCAGAAAGTCCCTACACATTTTTAGATAGATATGTCAGGCAAATCAGAATCCCTTCAGTTCTGAAACTTGAACAGTATTGTTTATATATTAAATGTTTTGAAATGGTGAAACGAAGTTACATGTGCAAAGAAAACTGAAGAATATTAAACCTGAGCATTTTGTTTTCTATATGGTCAACTGATTTTTTTTCACCTGTCTATGGGGTGTTTATCTTCTGTTCATTTAATTGATAAACGCATAACAAAAGTTTGTAAATGCTGTGTGATATTTTTATTAAGAAAAAAATATTTACTACATACCATCATTGTTCACAATTTCAATTAAGAGCTGGCCAGCAGATCATCAAAAGTTATGTTAAAAAGAAAATTAATACTGAATTGTTTCTAATGGTATCCACCAGGCATCAGCACTAGGCCCAATGCTATTCAGTATTCCCAGCAGTGATCTGAAGGTGCAAATAGAAATTATCATGTTAAGGACCTGAGGATGGCAGGAAGATTACTTGAGTAGTACATAATGATGACATCAAGGAAGAAGAGATCTTTTTACAAGCTAGACCCACTGGAAAAATGAGCATTTTAGGAGAGGTGAATGCACAGTTATACATCAATACAAAGGAATTTCACCCACAAAATATGGGGTACAGTGCCTTGGAATGCCTTGACTCTGCAAGGATTTATGGGCCATAGTGGACCAGCAACTCAACATCAGCTCCCACTGTGAAGCTTCATGAACAGAGCTAATGTAATCCTTGAATCCTGATGCGATTGTTGGAATAATTCCCATAGATCTGCTGTCCATATTTTAATGGGAATGGTGGAAAGAAATTGAGAGTTCACAAAATTGCATTCGAAATTAATTTGAGAGCAGGAGAAAATTATTTGCTGTTAAAGTATAAACTCAGTCTGTTTGATTATCAAAAAGGAGGGCTGATGGTGACTTGATTAAAGTTTATAGGTCATGGGAGAAAACTCTCATATGCAAAGACTCTTTATCCTGAAGGGAGAATAACATAACAACCACCCCACCCTACCACTCCCACCATCCCCCAAAAGAAAAAAAAAAAAAAGAATTCTGGAAGCTGAACACTGACAAATTAGAAACAAAACTGTTTTCTACTAATGAAAATAAAGGTTGAAATAAATTGCCAAAAAATGATGAATTCTTCCTATTGGCATATCTTCAAATCATGATACAAGTTAGAATTTCACCAAATATTAGCTGTTCTTTAGTTAAATAATAATTTTATTGGACTTGACACCAAATAAATCAAATAGATAATATTTAAGGGTCTTTGACATACCAGCAAATTAGCTGATGTTGGATTTCAGAAATCCAAAAAAGAATAGAAAAAGGAAGAAATAAAATAGAGAGAAATTAGAATGATCTATTCAAAATTACATTTTCTGAAGATCTGAGGCCTGACTTGGGGCTTTTGCTATAATTCTAAGTGAAGCTCTCTGACTCTAAACCATATGCTCTACTGTGGTATGTATTGCATAACTATGGAAAATGTCTTAATGTAGGTATTTTTCATTCGCATAAAATTGTCTGTAAGAATTTATATCCCAGCTGGTATGATGTTATACAGAAACAATATCATGTGTTGTTCTGCAAGTTGTGCATATGTTTGGTTTCTGAGGCCAAAAATCAGGATGTGGTTTGAAGAAAAGTGGGAGGAGTCAACTAGTAAAAGTGTTATACCATATGACAACCTCAAAAAAAAAAAGAGCATATCAGTTGGGAAAATATATAGCAGAAGCAGAGACTGTCTTTACTGCAATAACTAGTGATCTGCTGTGCACATGTGCGCATTCGCATACCGCTGGAGTTTTAAAAGAATAGCATTGCAACCTGTTGTTTGCATAGTCTAAATGTCCATAACAATACAGCAAAACCACTTTTTGTGATGTAATCTGACATACTGTGCCAGTATAAGTCACTCTGATTTTCAATATATTAGAGGTAAACTAAATTATTAAGAACACCAAATGGCTTCCATGTCTAGGACAGGAGACAGGATGGCCATGTCACACCATGTAGAGGTCCTCTTGTAGGCTTGCTGTTGATTTAGGAGAGGCTCCGGAGTAATTATCTGCTAGGTCTGTAGGTCACCTTAGTGGATTTTAAAGATATCAGAATGATAGGACTCATGATCTGGAAAGTGCCAAACTTGTAAACAGTTTAACATACCTCTTCCTCAGGTGAGTCATGCATCTGCTCAAGTCTGAAAATATTTTACTGCTGGACCTAATATAACCAAGTGGAAACATATTTTTTGATCCCTAAGTTAACATACTAGGTCTCCCTGAGTATTTGACTTGGGTTAGAGATTCACAGTGGAGTGAAAGTAAACAGCTTCAATCTCAGTAAGTACATATAATACATGAATTCAAAAAAATAAAAATAAAAATAGCTTCAAAAGCAGTTTTATATAGGTCTACTCTTGATATATAAGCCAATTGAAACAGTAGGAAAAATAGGTTTCTTGGGGAAATCACTGCATTTGTAGCTCCCTGTTTGTTTCCTACATTAATTTTTTTAAGTGTGTTGAAATTTTCAGGCTCCATGTGGACACATTTAGCCACATTAATTTCTCTAGTATGTTCAATCAAGTTTTCAGTAGGTTTTTTTTTTTTAATTCTATGTTTTCTGACTGTATGATTAATGTAAGTAAATAAGTAATCACCAGATGGAATGAAATTCTGCTTCCTGAATTTATGTAAGCACTGCAATTAAAGTAACTTGAAATAGCAACATGAATAAACTATACACAAATTAGCCATTTTCACAATTAAAACATAAGCCCAAAAAATGCCCCTATATGTTTAAACCACTCTGGATTTAATTAAAAACAGATAATAAATGAAAAGTTATTCTCAAGGGTTAATCTCAGTTTTAATCTGTAATTTACCAACAATCCTAACACATCCTTTTGTATCATATACTAATTACGGTTTTCTATTTGCTAGTAGGGCCCGATATCTTTGGTGGCATATGGTGAGCATGTGTCAGTGATATGACAGGCATTTCACACACCTGTGCTTCAGCTGTGAGCTCACACCTACCACTGGCAAAGCAACAGGTAAGAGACACCTTTGTCACTTCACTGATAATCTAAACCACAAGACGTTACAGTCCTAATTTTGATGTTCCAATAAACCGTTTTGATTCTGCATTTGATTGGTTAGTTGTCTTTCCTACCCTAAATGCTGAAAGTTTCAAACAAGAATGAATATTTTTTTAATGTCTCTAACCTTATAAACTTGGACCTGTGTTCCAGGCCAGAACACATTTCAAGGCTGGTTGCGGGAGCATAAACCTACACTCAGGGTCAAGCTGAGGGCACAGTTTAGGATATGCAAGAGAAGAAATCTCAGGTGCTCACAGTCCCCTTGCATAGCTCTGCAGCAGCAACCAGCCACTCGCCTTTCTGGCAATGTCACACGTCCTAGGACAGCCCTGAGATAGCCTGTTGCTAAGACAGATGGGTTAAGCAATCCAGGCTGTTGGCAGACCCAATGGCTCAGTCCTGAGCAGAGCTAAAGGCTGGCACCATGGACCAGGGGGCCCTAGGAGACACACCACCCTGAGCGTACTCCTTGCCTATTGTCAGATACTGTCACCAACAAGTACTGTCAGTATAATCTGTGGAGAGATTGTTTGCTTGTTGTATTTTACTTTTATATAGGTTTTCTACAAGTTCCACTAATTTCCTGCTAATTTCCTTTCATGTAGCATGAAATATACCCAGCCATACGGTGACAGTTCTGTCACCAAAATTCTCTACGGGAGATTCACAACTATTTAAGTCTTTTTTTTTATCTTTTTCTTTCAAGAAATACTAATGAAATCAGCCTGCTTATTTCATGGGAAAAGCCATGGCATTTGCCTACCATGATATGCCCCAATCTGAATTGGTCTAAAGGAAAGGGGTCTTCCAGTGTTATCTTTTAACAAACAGCCTTGAGATATTAGCCAGACAAAGATGTCTCTGAAAGATTAGTAGCTGAAATACGAAACATGGGTCACACCAATGCTAAGTATGTTTTTGTGAGGATGACAGAATTCTGCAGATCATGGGATCTCCTAAAGGAGGCTTTTTTATTCACAGCAACCCTCGCTTCTATCAGTCTCCAGAACCCTGCATATTCCAGAAATGGTACTAAAATCAGTCCATTAAAGTTAAAAACAAAAAAAAACCTCCACAAACAAAAAACACCCCCCAAAAACTTAAAGTTGCCACCATCACCTTAACCAACCAGCTCTTTCAGGATGTGTAGCCCAAACTGTCTTTTAACTCAAAAGCATGAGGTCCAACAGGCAATTTTTAAGTGCACTATGAGAGACTTTTCTGTTGCACTGTGAAACATGTAAAGATTGCACAACACTAGACAGAAGCGGGCACCATCATCTTCTATTTACAGATAGGGCAACTAAGACAGATAAAATGCCCTACACACTTCTGCAATAGCAGCGAAGAACAGCCCCTGGAACGATTCCTTCAATCTACCCTAAACACTGTGTCAGACAACCTTTTTTTTTTCCCGCCTGATGATTTTCTTCATTATTAAACCTTTTTTTTTTTGAGTTCTAATTATTTTTGTAAGAAAATCAAGCAATTTCTTTAGATCTTTGTTTTAACGTTATCCTTATTGTTTCTGAGATCCTCTTGCAATTTGGAAAATAAATACCTTTCAAGGCTGCATTTATTAATTTCTGTTGAATAACCTTGACTTCTTAGTGCTTCTTCTGTGAATGGAAAAAAAAGTTATCACTTGTGCTCTGCCTTAACATCTACAGTCACACATCTTGGTACCCAGCACTCTGACTGATGATGTTTCTGGAAATTGTACTACTTGTCCCTAAATTCAAGGGTCTGATTCAGGAAAACATGTTTAAAACAGAAAAACAAACAAACAAACAAAAAGAAACATTAAAACACATAGTTAAACATTTGCCTAAATTCATAACCAAATGTATATAAAAATACTGAGTTGGAAGTGTGATAAAACAGTAAAGGAGCAGTCATTGCATGAATCGATAATTTTCCTTAGAAATAAACTCTGAAGTCCTAACAAATTAAAAGACATTCTCCTTCAGTTTGTAAGAATCTTAAGGAGGGTCAAAGATTTGTCTTTCAATCTCTGACAGTAGTTTTAAGCAGTCAGTCATTGTACGCAATGACATCCCGTCTTCCATGTTCCTCTGGTAGGACAAAAATCAGATGATACAATAAAAAAGAAACAAAACAAAATGAAAACAATATGACTTTTCTGCCCCAAACTATGTCCCGGTTCTTTATAGAGCTTTTGGAAACCTTAATGGTTTAAACCAGTGAGTAACAAAGAGTGACCTCTGAACAGCAGGTTCTGGGATTTAGACAAGTAAATAATTTTTTGTCTTCGAACTTGCAAATGAAGGCTACAGTTTGCTCTGTCACCACTCATGGGGCTTTGTCTGATGACACAGGTGTAGAAGCTTTGAGTAAAATGGAAATATCAGTTGCCAGAAGCATAACCGTGAGCAAATCCCAGTAAGCGAGGTCTGTCGTCCCGTCGCAGGTCACCAGCTCCTTTCTGTACCTTGCCTAATGGTGGGGGCTGCTTCAGCGCTGCCGTTACTGTGCCGAATCTCAGGCTGGCAATATGACTTGCAAGGTTTGTTCACGTGATTACAGGCAAGAGAAGCTTTAAAATACACAGCCTGTTAAGTTCCAGTAAATAAGTTACTGCATATTCTAGAAGGAGCTTCTCACCACACAGTTCACAATTAGTATGCCCATTTCAGCATTAAAAAGGTACCTAGGAAAAGAAAATGTGTGTATAAGTACAAAAAAATATCAGAATAGAGCACTTAGACTGAATAATTAATACCATTTTATGTTATGCAACCATATATTTTAATCATCAAAGATGACTAAGACTACAAATTCATGTTTATTGACAAGGATGCATTTCTTAAGTCACCATTTAAAATGGATTTTTATGGCCAGTCTTAATAACCAAGAGGCAAAATGTGTTGCACTCCATGGACATGCTGAAGATAGGAGTTAAATGGCCAAGACTGCTCTCTTAACTCCCAAGGCAAAAAGGCAATAGAACTGTTATTGAGACAGAACAAACAAAGAACTACCCTATTCTCTCTGTATCTACTATCTTTAAATATGAGTAAAACACCAGTTAGTCTAAAAAAACCCAAAGTTAACAAATTTGCCAGGCTCACAACACACTACGAGTTTGCATTATGAGTTTACTTAACTAATGATCGTCATAGGTCCACTCCATAATGCTGATTTCAGCAGTACTACCAGGAAACATGTTTCATACCAAAACATAACATTTTCTCACCTCATCTTTACCAGTGAGGACACTTCCTTCTGCTTCACATGGTGCTACTTCCTCTCAATTTTGTTCATGTTCTTACATAATTAATCACACTAACTGAAAAATATTTTAATCCAAATAATCCAGCTTTCCTTCAAGAACTGTTTTCAGTAGTGCACTTAATAGTTTAAGCAGAAATATAGCCCAAAACATTTTGCTGTCTTGAAGCATGTCATAGTTATATGCAAGAACGAGCTTCATATATCTTCCCATTCTACTGCAGTTGCACCATGAAGTTTACTTAACATTTCTTCAAAAAAAAGTTGTATCATGACTCTGCAGCAAGTACAGTAGCTTCTTGTATTTCTGCATTGGCATGAGAGAGTGCTTCATATTCTTACAGCTTAACTATGTTTTCTGACCATAACTGTGTCAGCTGCAAAGGAAGAAGTTTTAGGCTGTTCTAGCTAAATGTCGCACGCCTGGTGGAGGTCGCTGCCTCTTCAGAGCTGCTGGTGAAGCTGCTTATATAGTCGCTCCCTAACGCAACTCAGTCAGAGTGAGCCCGACTAATTTAAATAGTAACTCAGCAAAGAGCCTAGGGATTGCACTCATGAGAAGCTCAGGGAATGTAAATTCTGGTATCAAGAAAAGTGATCAGAAGCTTAGGGCAAGGTGAAAACTGTAATTTTTAGCTACCACAGATACATTTGGAAGAAAACATATTAGCAAGGATCAAATTAAACATAATTATATTTTGCTTTTCTATGACTGTTTCACAAACAGATTATTTTATATTTGAAAAGTGATGGGCATCACTAAGGTAATGCCCAACTAGTAATAAGAACTTTACAGGGGGACTGAATCCAGCGTAAAGTGACTTGAGATCAAAATATGCCTCATGATCCCATGATCATGATCCCATTCCCACAGTGGTTATTTGAAAAGAACCCCCCAAAAAATCCACTAAAAAGTCAATTCTTTAAATATTCTCCAAAGACTTTCTCCTGTGAAAGATGGAGAATATTAAACAATAATAACTAAACTTCTGTGAAACAAAAAAGAAACTCCTACTTTATGGTTTTGTACCTGAGTGGGATACATTCCAATTCATAATTGAAAGATTTATTCTTTCAGAGCTTAATATGTAAAACTCTTAAGAATGGTGTGAAAATACCTTGCAGGCCTCAACTTTCTCCTTTTTTGTTTCCATCACTCACTATAAAAATACTCCACGGTGGTCTGTTTATTCCCAAATGAACTGACCAGGAAGAAATAAGTTTACAGTGAATCCACTTTTTCTTTCTTTTTTCCCTAAGTTATCCTACCTATTGCTCCCTATTTGGACCAGGCACACTTTTATTTAGTACTCTCTATACCTTATTCACATCTGTCAACAAAAAATGCACATCGCAGTCACACACCAAGGCACAAGTCACAAAACTCACAGAAAAAGTAAAAGAAATGATATTTATATGTCATTTCAATAGTCAGGGGAGAAGAAGTGTCCCAGTCCCTCTTTCTAAAAATAATGCTTCATACAGGTGTCATCTCTGTATTTCACTGGAGTTATCAAAAGGAAAAAAGTTGTCATTTATGGAACTTGTTTCCTGCTATTGGAATAAAATGATCTGCTTTAAATCACAGTTCAGATCACCCATACCTTTCTTCCATGAAAATCACTCTTATGTGTAGGGAAATGGGAAAAAACAGTTATATTAACCCACCGTCAACCTATCTGATCTACAGAAATAACACACATAAACTCTCTTAGGGTCATCTATTCCTAACAAAAATGGACTGAAAGTATTTACTAGGTCTTAGAAAAGCAGAATGAAAAAGAACAAAACCAGCTACTCCTGCCACCCATAGCAATGATGAGCTGATAAATAACCTCACCATATTGTCTTGTCAGGCATATCTAATAGAGATGAAGAAGTCACTAATTAGGGCATTAATTCCACACTGCACTGCAGTTGCAATGCAACCTCCCTTCCATTGACAGGTGCAATACGTGGGTGCAAATTTCTTGGCATCAGCAATCTATTCTTTTGCATTTACATTGCTAAGCAACATCATTACTTTGATTGACTTATGTACAGTACTACACTTTCACCTCTTAGGTACAGAAAGGAAAGATTGATTCCAATTTCTGTGCCACAGTTTTACCCAGACGTAGTTCCAATGAATTAAGTGCACTTACTCTTAATTTACAGTCATGGAAGAAAAATAATTTTCTTGATTACCCTCCTATTTAGAAAGCTTTAACTCCTTTGAATAAAATAAAGTTACACTGGTCTAGAACTCACATGACAGTTAAGGGCATAGTTACATGTATTTTTCCACAAGAAGATGGCAGCTGTCCTCAAAGTGTAATGCGAGTTAACTAGGAAAAGGTGATTGACTGATGCTGAGGTTAATTGCTTGTTGGCATGCTAGAAAGCCTATGCTAACAAGTGCTGCTTATAACTAACAAGTGCCAATTATTTCCTTATATTCTTGTACACATTATATTATGCTAGGCACTATCCAAACATCCAGAAAGATCCAGGAATTCCTGCCCTGATCTGATGAGTTAATGATTTAAGAAAACTATGCTAGCTACGAAGAAAATGATTCAGTTCATGTCGCTTATCACAGATGTACAATTCTTCATATAATACTATAATACAGAAAGCATTTGGTAAAGTTATCAGTGCACTGAACATATAGTCATAACGAAAGCGTAAAGAGTTGTCTGACTGTTAACTTTGTTTTCTCTGTTGCTGGCCAAAAGCTTACACTAACAGTACGGCTTATTATATTATTATCAGACCCCAGTGAAATCTTTAAAAGTGTTGATATTTTAATCCTGTTTCCGCATCTGCATGTGGAAAAAAATGTTTTCTATATATAATTGGTGACCAAGTGTACCTATGAACCTGACAAAACTTCCCACCTAATAGGTAGATCATTATGTAAAATATTGCCTAATATTTGTATAATGCATTCACCTAGCTTGAAAATATGCTGACAGAACTAGAATGCATAACATCATCCATTGTTAAATTGATATTAAATTCATAATTTTGTTCCTGAAGCATCAGTAAATACCAATTTTAATTGCATTAATAAAATGTGAATTATGAAAGTAGGATTGTACTGACTAATACAGATTTTCACTATGATGATAATGATTTAAAATAAGATTAAATAGTAACAGCTCCTAAAGAAAGAGGAAGTTAATGTACTGAAAATAATAGTGCAAAGCCAGCCTGCCCCCCCACCTTAGAGAAGTCATCTACCTTGTATCAGTTGGAATAAAACAAGCAAAATTGACCTGGGTAGGGAACCTACCAGTCTTTCAGGCTTTCTTTGCAAGAAATTGTACAGTGCTTGGTAAAACTGCATGCCTCATCTGTTACACCTTGTATAATTTCATAATACACATATGTGATGGCATCACGACATAGTATCAAAGGTGAAAGCCTTTGGAAACACATTAATTGCGAAAGCTGGGAATTGTAACACTCTCTTTCCCTTTTCTAACTGTGAAGACATAGAACGTGACAAATATGTTGGTAGTCTGTTGAAAAAGGTAAAAAGTGCCTCAGCTACAGTTTGGTCTCTCCTAGTCCTGCAGTGCAGAGGGTATTTCAGCATACCGCTACCCCAAGAATTCCAAATAATGCCACAAAACTTCTCTAACCATACAGCTTGTTCGGTAGGCACAGGCGCTCAGAACAGGATTGGGTGGGGTGACCATAAAAATGAAAAGACTTAAGAAAATCTAAAAATGTTAAAATTGTATTTTCAAATATTGCATCAGTATTCCTAGACTGTTTTAGAATAGATATGTACATTTCTGTACCCATCAAACGCTTAATAAAAGATAGCTCCTCTAGGCAATTTGCAAACTATAGTTTCATCTAGATATATGTCAGTGTAAATCAGGAACCTTCAGTTCTCAGTTTTTCTAAACAAGTATGCCATAATCTTTCCTAGCCCTGTTTCCTTCAGACCCTCATAAATCTACCACGTTGCTGTCTCCTCAGAATGCAGTCAAATTCACAAATATTTTAAAGGTATAGTGAGATACACCAATAGCAAGTCTATCATCCTAGCAGGAGTTAGTCATTTCCTTCACCTGCAGTATATATTTCATTTTAACACATCTTTAATAGACATCAACTAATCATGTTTAAAGGCTACCTCTTTATTATTGCCCTTTATCCATAAACTGCTCTTTTCACTGACCTTAATATATAAGGTGAAGATAGGCAATCGTTCCATATAAATGCTTACATATATGATTTTGATTTTAGGATATGTAAGGTAAAACTACTTTGGCTGGACATAGCTAATATTTTCTTAATTTTCAAGTACTATTGTTGAATATATATGTTTTTGTTCTAAACCACCTAATACTCTCAGAAATACCAATGACCTAAAATTCAGTGCCTTCATTTTCTTCTATATCCTGTATTTTATAAAAGAATAAAAACATAACGACATTTATAATTTCAGATCTTTTAAGAATAAAATACTACATGAAATTTATAATATAAAAATTCCCTTTTCCTGGAATTACAGTTTTGTATTTATTGAATGCGTTCACAGGCTCCCTTAGGATGTGAAATGTATGGAAATATATGTGCATTACTAAAGAAAGAACTAAATTTATTCTTTCCCCACATCATGCTCTTCTTTGCAGTAGAGGTTTTTAATTCAACACAGAGCTAGAATGAGATGGAGCCAATTTCCTGGTCTATATGTGTGACAAATGCTAAAAGTGGCACAAGATTAACAAATTAGTTGATGTATATATCTTTAAAGATTTTTTGACCATGTCCCAAATCAAAATGCATGCTTTATTTGAAATGAAGATTTCTTTAGAGTTAAGTATTAAACAGGAATCATATATATTCCTGTAATTTTAAGATGGAATGACGGCACGTATGACAAGTAAAGGAAAGCAACCTGAAAAAAATTGTATAAGAAGGCTTTTATGGCACATCACTCTAAGAATAACTTTTAGTGCTATAAATCTGATATTTTAATGAGAAATTTGCTGTGGAAAAGTTAATTGTTTCAGTGCAGAAGTGTTTCTTTCATACATGAATATTGACAATGTATTAACTACCAAAATATGAAATTCTTTCTTGTTAAGCCATGTGTCAGATAGAAGATTTTTTTAAAGTGAGTATGGAGAGATCTACATTATAGACATGTGTGTCATTATAGAAAGGTTTCTTTATGATGGTTTGAAATAAAAAGTATGGAACTTGACCTTTTTAGCTGACATAGTAATCACCTACTTGATGTAATCCAGATATCTAACACCAAACAATAAAAACATCTGTGACAACAAAACCATGTAAAGCTTGTGGAATTATTTAATTTAAAAAAAACCGATAGCAATATTTAATAATCAGATAAGCCTGGATTGGTTCTTCTTACACAAAAAGTTTTGCGCTTTGCAAATGCTAGTTTTAAAGGGCTATTAACTTAGACGTGAAAGCTTTTTAAGCTCTCATGCATATGTTTTGGAGTTACCTCATTCATTCTGCTTTTAGGACCTTGTCATAGTCCACCTGTTTTGCTTTTGCTTAAATTACATCAAAATAATAGCTTTCTTTAGAGAAAAAAAAAAATCCTACATTTCTACTGACTGTATCCAAACATGATAATATGCTTAAAATTCAAGAGGAACCATATTCAGGTTGCATGTCTCAGTCACCCAATCTCCCTCTCACATATCTGTTCATGTTGACAGACTATGTCATAATACATCAACAGAAAGATCAGCATAGAAGAACAAAAATTCATCGCCTGACAGCAAGAGGAAAACTGATTTCTACTATTAAATTAGCAAAAATATACCAATACTTCACTACCAATAAGGACACCACAGCTAAAAGCATTCACCATATTATAATTCTGAATAAGCATTGGGAATTTTTTGTTTCAATAATCTTTAAACACTAAAAAAGGGGGGGAAGAGGGTGGACTCAAGGATGTCTACACCTTTACAAGTAAAGAATTGATTTCTGTCAAATTATTCTGTTCCATTTTTGTTCTGTTAATATTTTAAATATTAGTTCTAAATATTCATTTAATTAGAGAGCACTGAGCACTGTTTTTGTAGTATTCAGTTCTGACAGAGGCTCTTTCTTATGAGGTTGAGGAGATGTGGAAAATGCTCTATATCAATAGAGTGCATCAGCTTCTTTGTATCTGAGAATTTCTACTCATGTAAAAAGTATTCTGACTCTCTCATTGCTAGATATAATTTTAATATACTATATGGAGCAGTGGTGTTTCACTAGGAATTTAACAATACCTGGAATAAATAATGTCTTTTGCAGCCTGGGGCAACATCTGCCACTTATGCATTAATTCTGCCCCTGTTTGAACACTCTACAACATATGCACTTCTCTTTTGTCTGTTATCCTAGAGTTGTGTTATTCCCAAATATTGACATCATCTACTTTTATCAGCACTAACTGCTCTGAAGCTTCCTAGTCTCATGCTCAGCTCTATTTCTTTCTATTGATTATCTTCCTCACTCCAGCAGGTAGCTAGCCAGCGAGGCTGTCCTGAGAAATAGCTTCCAATGACTTTATACGCACAATTTACACGGAATTGTTTAAAGAAGATATTAGCCTCAATACAAATCAGTGAACCTCATTTAGTCAATACTGCACAATTCAGCTGTTGGCACCCTGTCACATGTTAGTCTTTAAAGTCAACTACCATACCCAATCTGCACATTAGCCATAGTATTTAGTTTCATATTAAAATGAGGCTAGTTTTTCACTTTTCTTTTTGAAATCTATTCAATATACTTTTTACATCACCTCATTGAACCATATGATATTAATATAATTTTAAGTATAAAAACCTGAGATTAAATGCTTGATTTTTGACAGTGTCCTTAAATATAATAAATTCAAAGGGAAATACTGTTAAGTTAAAATGGAGTGTTTTTCATTAAGTCCAATCAAATGGTAGACAACAAAGGATCTTTTATTTGAGAATATGAAGTGAAAATGAAAACCAGAAAACCTTTACTAAGAAAAGGTCTAGCTAAATTATGTTGGAAGGAGGTCTCCAGATTGAACCTGGGTGTTTCTTTTGCTAAAAATGAATTAAACTAAGATGCACTATGGGAGAATAACTTACAAAGAAGGAAAATCTAGTGCTTTATAAAGATGAAAACAGGGCCTAAATACAGTTAAGTTAGAATAAAAACTACAAAGAAAGATCAAATATTAAAAAAAAAAAAAAAAAAACAAACAACCCCT
>VFFE01009149.1:804611-819986 GCA_008921705.1 Burhinus oedicnemus | reverse complement strand
GTACTGGAATGTGTTTGATGGGGGGGGGGGGGCGCGTTGTGAATTAACAATAGATTTGTATACGTGATACCTGCAAAGAAAGAAACAATTAATAATAGCCAAACGCTTTGGGTTCAGAGTCAATTTCATCTCGGTGAAGAAAAAAAAAAAATACTACAAGAGATTGCTATCAGGTTTAAGTATGTTTTGAAAAGAAGTTGCTGAGTTAAACAAAAATGTTAGTTAACACACTGCCTTTGTCAAATAGCCCCCGGGAGGAGAAGAGACAACAAAAAGGAGAGGAGGTGGGGGCTGGGGATCTGAAAGTGTCTGTAGCTCAGATAAAGGGTCTGTAACACTGAAATCTTGTAATACCTCGTTTCAAACTGAGCTCATCTATAGACTTCGGGAACGCAGTAAAAAGACACGGATCCCCTTTCCCTTGGGTTGGGGTCTGGGGAGAGGAGAAGGTGGGGGAAGGGGACGTTTATTAGGGAATTATGTCGGTTTATTAAAAAGGGGAGCGGCTGTGGCTGTAATTATGCAGATCCTTGTGCCCCTGTGTGTCCGCAGCGCAGATTTAGGGAGTGAAATGAGCTTGGCGGAGAGACGTGGTGTAACAGAGCCCGGTTTGGGCTGGGATTTCTTTGTCTATTAAAGAATGGTCAGTCTCGGGCTCTGGCCCCCACCAGATCCGTGTCGCCCGGGCCGATAAGTTTTCCTTGGGGCTGAGGCTGGAGGTGGTAGAGGACAGAAAAGGCTGAGGGGTTTTTTAATTTTTTTTTTTTCCCCCTTCCCTCTCTTTGAAATGTAACGTCACTATCAAGAGCTTTTTGTGGTTTCAACAGGAGGCTGGAAAAAAATCCCCAAATGTGTAACGGTGCCTGCAGGAGAAGTTCGGAGGAGGTGGGCGGGGGGTCCGCCGAGACCAGAGGAGAGGAGCTGAGAGGTTAGGCGAGAGTCCTCGGGGGCGATCAGCTGAGCGAGAGAGGGAGGAGAGAGGGGAGCGGGAGCGGGAGCCGGGCCGGGCCGGGCCGGGCCGGGCCGCGCCGCTGGGGAGCCCGCCCGCCGCCCGCCGCCCGCACCGCAGCCGCAGCCGCGCCGGCCCCGGGTCCCCCTCGCCTGCCTCCCCCAGCCCGCGCCGCGCTCCGCTCTTATCACATCCCACAAACCTGCTGCTGCTGCCTCCCGGAATTAACCTTCTTCGATTTTTCCTAGCTACGTGGCGATCCCCGGGTTTCTTCTAAACTGTTAACATCCCGTAGTGCCTTTTTTTTTTTTTTTTTTTTTTTTTTTTTTTTTCCAATTGTGTTTCCCTTGGATTTGCGGTGGCTCGATCCTTAGGAGCGGTGGTGGAGTGTTTAAAAAGATCATATGTAGCATTATATTTTTAGTTTGGTGGTGGATGGATGGAAGAGGTAGTGAGAAGCCTTCGCAGCCCTGCCTGTTGTTGGTTAGATTGAGGCAGAGACTTGGCTGCGATTGGGACGCGACTGTGACATGGGCATCGATCGCTTCCATTGAGAGCAATGCAAAAACACAGCCTGGGTATGTAACACTCTCAGTGCCATCAACACTTGTTTTACTTTATATTTACTGGCAAAACCGACAGAACGATCCGGAGTGCTTTTCTTTGAAATAAGGAATACAAACATTTGGATGGGAAGGTGCACAAAGAAGATCGTGGAAATAAACGGGGGGTTGAAGGTTGGGGTGTGTGTGGGGGGGAAGAGCCTTAATCATCGTTGCTCCACTTCCTATTCAACTGACTGTATTTAAGGAGTTTCTCTCTTTTCTCGACTGGGGGATCCTACTAAACCGGTTGAAATGAAAAAAATCAGACAATCAACCTTGAGGGAATATCTGCTAGTTTTCAGGGTTTGCGGTTTCAGCCGGTAGGAAGGCACACAAAATAAAAGATGGCTAGCCAGCTGTTTTAACCTCTTGCACCTGGCTCCAGAGCTGGGGCTCACCAGGATTATTCAGTTATTCGTACTATCTGTGCTTGAATATTTATAGTGTACGATCTAGAGATCCACAGAGTGCATTGTAGCATCTCTTTATCCTTTAGTCGTGGGCTTTTTGGACTTCGTCAACATAAACATGTATTCAATAGTTTTCATTTTTATGATAATGAACGTAGAGGGTCAATGAAATATAGAGGGAAAAGTCGTAAATCTGCAAAAGTGAAACCTACCCAAGGAACAAAGAAAGGTCAGGTAAACCATCTGTGTAAGTCACAGTAATAGTACCTGCTGTTTGGTTTATGCAGTGATACTGCTTTATTATTCTCTAAAATGAAACTTATCCGCTAGATCAAGTTAAAACTAAAGAAAAGCTGTGGAGATGATAAATGGCATTGCGTGCGTCTTTCAGAATAGGGAGACGGTTTTGTTCCTCGATTTTTGAGTAGTTTAGGTTTATTTGTGAAGATGGTGCACCAGCAAAGAACATATAAAGGGGGCCGAGAAAAATCACTGTTTAATATTGCAGAATTTACTGCTTCCATTCTGACCATGAGCCTAAATTTACACAATGAAATTTGATTATCTCTAATAACAATATTAGATCCTGCACTGGATGGATGAGAATTGAGGTGGTTTTGTTGATTGCAAGGGTTTAATGTTGCATTTCAGAATCTGATGTGGTTTAGCCTCCCTTCCATTAACTGGAAAACCCCTGAGGTTTTACAATTATTTCTTAAAGATAATACATTTAAGATTGCATTGGTAGGCTGAAGAAAAGTCATAAAGGCAAGAAGGGAAGCCCTTAATAACTCTTGAGATTCAGACATGTTCAGCAGTTAGATTGGCTCTGACTTCACCAAGGGTCGACAATGTGTCATTTCCATGAAGCCAAATTGCCCTCTGCCTATATGATATTAATGTGCAAATCAATATTTCAGGGATTAAATTTCCCTTCTTCATTTTTTATGGTTTCTACCTCAATAAGTCTCAAGTCTATTAGAAGAGGCTGGATGATTTAAAATCTTTCACTGCAGAATGGCTTGTCGTAGCCTTGTTTCACAGACCGTTTTTGGATTTTCGTTATAAAAGACTAAAGGCATTCCAAAGAAGTTGATAGTCAATATAGGGACATGCTCACTATTGTAAAGCCCTTGTTCGATTAAGAGCTAAAAAGGTATTGAAAATATAATATATATGTTTATATAATATATATACATTCTACTGCTTTAAAAATATTGTGTTAATCACCTATTGATTTATTTCAAAATCAATTGAAGCTCCTTTCTTATTAGTGATTTGTTCAGCATTCTTCAGCCTTGTTGTTAATTTTCTTAAACAGCATGCATGAATTAATCTGCTGGTAGAATGTGTTTTGGTTTGTCTTTGAAGCATATTTAAAACCAGGCATTTTTACCTATTTAAGCTAAGTGGTGTGAACAGTTTAGTATTGTGGGGAGAGCCAGGGCACTGTTTTCTGCACTTCGGATTCAGCATTGTTTTAATGAAGCTAAGGGGCGTTCTTGTAAATATTTTATGATTTCTGCTCAGATGCTTATCAGCAATGTTTATTAAGAGTTTCCACTGAATATTCAGGATCAGTTAAAAATTAAAATGGAGCTATCTGATCTGGAAGGAAACAATACATGACAGAAAATTTAGGTCAAAATATGAGGTTGTGACTTTATCACATAATCTTGGGAAGGCCCTACTGTCTATCATTTAGTGTTGTTTTATAGTCTTAGACCATCTGGACCAAGTTCCGCACAGCTGCATGAATTTCATATGTGATAGAACATTTTTTCCATTCAGTGTGAAATGTTCCTTCCTAAAAACGTACACCAGACTCGCTTAATTTAGTCTGCTAAAAGAAATGCACATGAAAAAGGACAAAAGGCTCTTTAATCTCTGCAAGCTGTTTGTTTTTCTTCAAGATTCCTGTCTGTTTGGGTTTGAAAAGTCATGTTTATTGAGCAGATGATTCTGAGGTGTGACATTAAAATAATATATGATTTTTGTGCTAGTTTCTGCTCTCCTAGTTAATTTGCAGAACTACTTTTTATGCCTGTCAAAACACAGAGTTAATCTATTCTTATTTACAATTAATCTCAATAAAATTAATCTTAACTATGCCTTAGTCAGTAGCTTAAAATATCTAATTATATTCAATTAACTGCTGTCATAGTAATTAACACTGCTTAATTGCCTCTGCATATATTTATGTAAAGCTCATTAGTTACTGCTTGCTCTTTTTTCCTTTTCTCATTCCCATTTTTGTGGCTCTGAGAGCACTGACATAAAACCCAGTCTAGTTTTTGACAATTCGGGTCTTGAAGAACCTGTGACAATGGCAATACGTGTGTTCGTAATCTGTTATGTGGGTAAATAATATTTGTGTTTTCATACGCAAAAGGGGTACTAGGTCTGGGTCTCTAAAGAACTTCCAACCCAGTTCCCCCCCCCCCCCCGGCCCTTTCTGCTACCTCAACACATAGAAAAATGTTTTCTAGCCTTGTTGGTAGAAATATGAGAAGCCAGGTTAAGCTTTGTGTTTATAAATGAAGAGCTTTTCTGCATCTGCCTTGGGGCTGTACCCAGAAGGCAGAGCTTTGCTGCTCCAAATTCATTCAAAGGGTTAAAGACTTGGCCAAGGTTCAAACTGAGAAGCGCCCAGGGAAAGTGCATGTGAATATGTACAAGTTTCATGTAATTAGTGCTTAATTATATTAACATATGCAAATTGTCAACTTAGGAGCTTGTTGAGCTGGCAAAGATCAGCCAGGCACAATTGCTGTATTGTTCTGAAACAATAATGGATTTCAAGTTGGATTGTGAAAACACATAACTAGCTATCTAATTTAACTCATACCATGGTGAAATTTCATTAGTCTCCATGGAGACTGGTTTAATTGTGCTGACTAATGTTCTGGGCTGCAGAATGTCCTAAAAAGAAAGCGTTGTTTGCCTAATCCACCTTACAATGACACTTGTTTGTACATGTTTCCCTTGTGTGAGAATTTGCATATGCAAATAAATAGTTTCTCTGCCCCATTTGTCATGGCTGTTCATTACCCATGAAGAGGACATTGTTACTAGGCTGTTACTGAGTCTCCCAAGACAGGATAGTGTCAACCAGTCCAGCCACATTCTTTCATAATTTGTTTCTGATTAATAGACCAGAGTGAGGCTCATTCTATTCAGGCCTCTGCAAAGGGAAGGTCAGTTCTGTCACTGAAAAGAGTTTCCGCAGCAACTGAAGTTTTTGCTCTCCCTCCCCCTCCCCCCTCTCGCTTTGGCTAAAATAATCATATTTAAAATAATGTATTCTTGCTCTAAGGAATACCTCCACTAATAATCTCTAGTTTCCTAAAGCAAAAGATAGGAAAAGAAAGGAGATTCTGGTATTGGAATATTAATCCTGTTTTTGACAGAAAGGTAAACTGATATAATTGCTTTTCAGTCGAAGGAATGGGGGTTTATACAAGTGTGAAAGCATCGGAAAAGGATTAGCATTTTTTTGCATAATGAAAAGCTCTGTTGAATAGGGCACTGAATGGTTGACTGAATGACTGAGATGAAAGGAAGATGAAAATGCAGGCTCCTCTTTCTTTATGCCTATGTTCAGCTCTCCCTAAAGTTATGTTTGTCCAAGACTTGAGAAAACAAGCAGGAGCTCAGATTTCAGCAACTTGCTAAGATGCCCCGCGTTTCCATCATCATGTGAAGTAATATGTGTGAGAGTAGTGCGGCGAAAGGATGAGACACACAGGTTTGTATGGAGGGGAGCTCCAGGAACATGACAGGCAAACCAAATATTGACTATTGGGTATGGAGGATTCCCAGCACTTGGCTTGGGGGAAGGAAAGAGGGAGGAGGGGGGCCGGCAGGGAGGGAAGGAGCCATTCTAAAAGTTGCCAATGGAAATTACGCATCGACGCATAATAATCTAATAAAGTTTGATATTCAAGGAAGTGGGGTCTAGTCAATATCTGTTTTAATTGTTAAACTGTTCCTCTTTTGGAAAAAGTTAGGAATTCTGACTCAGTGCTAAGTGTTTAAGTGGTATAGAAGCCTTGCTGGGGAAAAAATGACTCTTCGTTCGGCTTTGAAAACGGAGAAAGCTTGCCGAAATAGAAATTGATATATGCACATAAGGAGCGGGGTTTTCGGCGTGACTGCATCAGCGTACTCAGGTTGTTTAAAACGTTTGGATTCCGGTAGATTCAAGCGGCAAGAAGGGCCCCGGCCTCCTCCTGCAATCAGTGCTAGCCCTCACTGACTTCAACCGGCGCAGGATCAGGCCCCCAGACAGGGCTGCAACTGGTTAGCTGTTGACAATGTGATCAGTGCTTCTAATTATGTTCTCTCAACAGTAATTAGGGCAGTTAAAATACCATAAGTGTTGAGCCACTTTTGAAAGTGGGAAGTGGTTCTTTTGTACGTATGTAAATCAAATGCAGTGTGAATAATTATTTGTATGTATGCATATTAAATAGGCTCTCTTTTTTTTCAGGTCAACATAATTACTGATTTAGAGCTACTGTGGAAAACTGTTGGTAGTTAGACTAAATATTAACTTGTTTGAGGGATTTCTTTTTTTTTTTTAGTTTGCAGAACATTTATTTGTAAATGCTTTAGTTCAGCATTGGGCTTGATTGGATAATATTTAAACAGTTAGAGATGCCTCTAAGAAATTAGGGTTATTTATGCATAAATGAAGTAAAATTGTAAACACAGAAAGCGCTTGGTAAGAATAGAGTCACAAAAATCCTCTCTTTTAAGGTGAAGTTAAACACCTTCTATGGGGTTTGGGAATGTTTTACTGCTAACTTTATGAAATTCCTTGAAACTTCTTTTAAAGGAACATGCTTAAGGGATATTCTTTCATTCTGGGAACTGCTTATTAGTGTATTTCCATAAGAAAAATGTGTTAATTTAAAAAATAAATTCATTTATATTTTAAGATATTGTTAACCAAGCACCACGTGTTGTCTCTGGCAAAGTTCCAGCCACTGTAGAACTGGATAACACATGGGTTAATAATAACTTATGTGATGTCTGCATTCTTACTGAATGGGCAGAAACCCAGCACGCTGAGATACTGGGATTCGAGATTTTACAGAATAAGATGTAATGCGGAATATCTTTATGGGAGCAGATGCACAGATAGAAAAAAGTAAAAGACGTGTATCGGTCGCTTTTACCTAGGAGGTAAAACAAACCCAGAAGGTTCGGTTTGGTTGTCGTTGAAATTTGTTGTTGTCTTTGAAAGGGGTAGTAAACGCATTTATTGATAGCAGGATTCAGCAGACCTGTAGAGATAAACTTGTTTTGCATAAATAAGGGCATGGGGTTTAGTCTTTAATACATATTACTCTATTCCTGTTTTAATAGTCTCTCTATAGCACTTTTATACCAGTATTTTCATGATTACTACAGCTTTTGCGGAGTTCCAAACTAAGCCAGAAAAGTTTGTACCAGACTGAAATATGGCAGTCTTGGTGAGGAATGACTTTTTCTGCTTAAACAAAATATTCTGAGGAATGATTTGACTAAGTTATATGATCAAAATAAAAGTTTTCCACATTAAGATGCTCTTTTATACGTTCATATTACTCAGAATCAGCTTTTAATTAAAAAAAAAAAAAAAGGGAGAGATTTAGAGAGGTAATTTGTCCAAGTTATATTTTATTTGCTTTTGGTGCTTTTGAGAACAATTTTAAAGATGCCCAGAAACTGGGATCTCTTTACAGACAAATCTAGCAGACTTTCAGTGCTCACAGTGATCTCATATGCTGTACTAGCTCCTAAGAAGGTGCTACAGTCCTTCAGGTCAACAGTTCACAAACTAAAGGCTGTATGTACATCATAGACCATGGTGACTCTGTAAACAAACAGTTACCATATAGGCTGCAGTGGTGTCTGCAGAGCAAGTGATGCACACGCTAGGCGTACATCTAAAACTGTATTTAAATAGACATTCTGCTTCTGAAACAAAGAAATCCTTAGGAAGTGCCTGTGTTGGTGTGAGCCTAGGACACATAAACCCAAAAGAACCAGATTCTTCCCATTCACCCTAAACTAAATTAACAGTAACTCCTCTGAAGCCAGAGGAGTAATACGGGTGCAAAACTAGCAAGACATACAGTTTCAGTATTAGTAGAAAACGAATCAGGCCTTCAGTTACCGGTGGACAATAATCCCATAAAATCAAATTTAAAAGGTTTCATCACCTCTTTTTGCATTACCATTTCCATTTTTAAGGATGATGTGCATAGTGCAGCAGGCACCGGAGGGTCTGTAAGAAAGAGGGTTTCCAGAGAGGCTGATGGGGATCAATTCTGCTTCTTTTACCAGGCAGTAGCAGAGCGGAGGGTCTGGGAGCGGTGGCTGCCGAAGGCTTGCTCCTCCCTGTTTTGACACCGAGGCTGCCTTATAAATTCACCTAATCTGAGATGACAAGGCACCTGTCACTGGTAGTGCTCCGGTGTTGGGGGCACTGATGGAAACCTGGAGTAATCCCAGTTATTTCCACACTTGTTCCAGAAGATGGTAGTGTAACGGATCAGAATAATCTCTTTTTGAAGAATAACCAGAACACAACTTGCTTCTTTCCCTTCACTTGTTGGAGAGAATCCTCTGATTTTTGGTGTTCTGAGGGCCAGAGCTTTCGTAAGATGAGAGGGGGGAAAAAAACCCCTGGATTTGCCAAGTGTTACACGATGGTTTCAAATGCAGGTGGTTTTCCTGCATTTGTGTGAGAAACCTCCTGTGTGAGAAACCATGGCTGTCCACCTTCAAATAAGAGCTTTTCCTTGTTTAATACCTGACACTTCACGTGCTTTCCCCACTCCAGAAAATCAGGTTCTGAGTGAAAAGCAGCTCCTTAAACAGGGAACTTATTCCTGTGAGTTTCACTCTGGTCCTTTTATATTTTTTTATATTGAAATATGATTATTGATTTTGTTTACAGCACTGAGGGTTTAAATTAAAGAAAATGTAACATTTCTAAAATAAATGATTCAGCTATATGGCAAACGTCACCCCTCAGTCCCTCAGTTCCTCTGAGTTTTATGAACTGCTCACCAAAAAAATCACTTTTTTTTTGCCATTGCAGTGCAGCTGTCTCTGGGGTGGGAAGTGTCACCCCATGCGCAAACAACCACGAGCCACTCCGCTGCAGCACAGCAATCTGCTTCGGGACCTTTTCCGGCAGCAGCAACCCATTGCTGTAGAGAGAGAGGCAAAAGGCGATTTCTCACCGGGTCGTCAGCCAGTGCGCTGGGACAGGCAATTCAGCTCCAGTGAAAAGCACCACTGGAGTTCTAAGTCCCAACTGGTCTGGCCGGTGGATTTCTCTCTCGCTTGACGAGTGGGTTTCCCTTGACGGGCGGGTTTCCCCAGCGCTGCTGCACTTTCCAATTTTGACCGAGGGCCTCGTCCAAAGTCCTGCGTCGCCTCATCGATTTCCCCCGGGTTTGGATCAGGCCCTTGCAAAGCAGAGTGCCATCTACTGAGGCATCCGCCGCAATTCAACCAGCGGCAGGTCAGTGCTGCCGGGCAGCCGCCGTTCGCCCCCAGCCCCGGCCACCGGCCACCGGCCCTGGCCCTGCGGCAGGGAGCGCTCCCTGAAATCCCAGGGCAGAGCGGTGCTGTCACAACTTTTTTTTTTACCCTTTTCTTTCTTTCTTTCTTTCTTTCTCCACTCCCTCCCCCGCCCCGAGTGGATGGAAAGGCAACAAGAGACAATGGAGTCAAAAAATGTTGGTGTTTAAATATAGCAGAAACTGGGGGCCTGACAATAACTCAGCCACTACAGAGTCAATTCAGCCATCTGGAGATTGTGACACGTCCATAAAAAGGGCGGGGGGGGAGCGTGTGTGGGGGGAGAGACCTTAAAAATGAAGGATTTCATTGCACGTAGAAACGTATTCTCCACGCAGGCTGCTGCTTTAATGTTGAACAGCATAGGTCTCTGAGTGGTTTTGTGCATCAAAGAAGTACGTACTGAAACACCTAGCGTCTTGCCACAGCTGGATGTTAATGTTTCTGGACTAGAGCTGTTTGGGCCAGCGCTGAGTTTATTGGTTGATATCAGTTTGTTTTTCAATGTTATCGTTATTTGAAAATAGGGTTTTTTTGAGGCTGTTTGAATTTCTAAAGTACATACAATGGCAGTGATTTATAAACATTCCTGGTTTCAGCTGTAGCTGTACAGAAGGGTTGAATCTGCTCTCAATGATTTTAATAATTGGAGGCAAATATATTAGAAATCTTTTAGGTTCATTTAAAAATCTATGCAATTTAAACAAACGCTGAATTGTGTAATGGTTTGTCTGGGAATTACTTAGGCTGCACAGCGTAATAATATTTTATTAGCTGTCATTTGTTTCCGAGGAAGAAAATGGTGATTTTTATGTTGTGTGTTACATGAAAACTTGGCACTGAAACAGGACAGTCCCTGAACATGAATTTCTGAAAAGGTGGGACAGTAGTTGCCCAAAAGGCGAAGACTTGAGAAAAATTGGGGTGGGTCATTTCTTTCCTGAAATGAAGCAGGGTACAGATTAGGAGCCATTAAGGTTTGCCAGGAGTTGCTGGTCATAGAAGCCTGTTTAAGTGCTCACTGTCAACAAGGAAATCATGGGCAGCACTTAAAGTGGCTCACCTCTGATTTATTCATAAACCTCACACGAGCACTTGGCTTTGTTCTTGCTCTGGTAAGGGGGAACTGATGCCAATAAGAACAGGAATAAAGAGCTTCTTGCATGGTCCAAAAGTGAATAGCACTTTATCTCAAAGCATGACCTCCATTCCCAAGATCTGTTGTGTTACAGTTGACTCTGCTAGATGTGTATTCTCAGATGAATTGCTAGAAGAGGTTACAACAAATATATACTTTGTAAACCCTCTAGATGTAACAAGAACTGTGTAACTGGAACTTAGGTTCTAACTTGACAGAAAGGTTGTGGTATTCATAGTGAACTGAGAGATTTCCGTTTCAGACAGCGCTTTATGCTGGCGTTTTTAATGTGAGTCAGAAAACAGTATGATTATGTGGCTGCGATTCAAGCAAAAATTTTATATTCTTTAAGGGAATCATTTGAGAAATGTATTTTGATAAAAGCAGACACACAGAAACATGAAGTAGTTCAGCGACCGAAAAAAAAAAAAAGAGAAAAAGAAAAAAGTTGACTTCGTTTTTAGGCATATTTGATTGCTGCTGCTTTATTTTTGTTTCTCTAAAAAAGGCAAAGTAGTGCTCACAGTCCGCGATGGGGGAAGGGACCTTTCGAAGACGGTCAACTGCCATGTTTGCACTGGGGCAGAGGTTGAGTACAGTTACTTAAATCCCCAGAGAAACATTTAGTTAACGCTAGTCTCTTTCTGATCCCGTCTGAGTCTGGTTTTCTTTCCTGCTTTTTAATGAAGTTAGTTTGTTGCTACGTTTAGGTTATGTTTTTTAAACTGACTTGCATTTTCACAACAGATTTGACCAAAAGAGTCATAATGGAAGACAGTGATGAGAGTTAATGATACGTCTTTGATAAAGCAGTCCTCGTGTGCAATCTGATCACAGCCATCAGCTCATTTGTCATGGCTGAAGTGAAAATGTCAGGACCAATGAGTGTATCAGTGCTGAAGGGGGCGAAAGGGCTTTTGGAGACACTTTTGTGCTGGGAGTGGGCCATAGCTTAGATGCAGCTCTAGGGAAATACTGGGATTAGCCAACTCTGTGCACAAATCCCTAGCATAACAGAATTAGTTGGGAAAATGAGGTTTGTTAGGGAAAAAAAAAATCTGTAGAACTGCTCTAGGCTGCAGCCCAGGAACTATGCAAAACAGTAAGGCATTTTATTAAAATAATTTTAGCAATGTGAACGTACACACATTCCAACAAAAATCACAATTGGTAGCCAACAGTATAACAAAACCCATCTTAATGCATTTTGCATATGTACGTGGGTTTGCTTCTATGAAAAAAAAAAAGAAGTGCATTTAAAATAGTGTCTCCACAATCTTAAAAGAAGGTTTTCTGGGTTTGACACAGTGGCAATTAATACAACAAATTTAAATACCAACTGATGCTGCTGATATTTTTGCATGGGTTAGTTCAAATAACAGCTAAGGGCAGTCCCCCTGCTGCAGACACTTCTTTACTCAGGAGGTGTAATTCATACCATAGGAACATATTGGTTGCCAAACTGGGACTCTGGTGTGGCTAGCCTCTTCTCTCTTTGACTGGTCTGTACAAGGTGCTTCGGAAGAAAATCACAGTAGGCAGATGTAGGTAAACCTACTGTGTACGGCTGCCTTGCCATGATTGCAAATGCAAATTTTTTAGACCTCTGAAGAGCAAGGTTTAGTATCCCTTAATTTTTTTTTTTCCCCCGTATTCATTACAATAACTCTGGATACTTTTGGCAGCCAGTTTCCATTCTGTTTTTTAACCTTGGTAAATTCATGATTTCAGTGGTATCCTGCAGCAATGAGTCCTACTGTCTCTAACTCCTTTGCCCCTTTCGTCATCGGGTTTCAATTTGTCACAGCTTAGCTTTCTTGGAAACGTGCTACTTGTCTTTTGGTAAGCCTAGTCTTGCTTCCTGTTACATACCTAGGAGGAGCACGGTGCTTTTGCCAGTGCATTGTCCATAAAAATGCAGAAGACATCTTGATTTCTTTGAGGTAGGGATTCTACTTGCCAGACCTACTCAGCTGCAGTGGAACTGTGTAGGTGTTTAACCAGGTAATCCCATTACCTGCACTACGCCAGCCCAAGAGGAGTGAGCAGGAGCAAGCTATTCCATCTCCAGTGCGTGGAGCGGTTACTGAGGAATTGTCCGAATACTAGACACGTGTAGACAACTGCCTGTCTGGCTACACCAGTTAATAATGGCTATTTGCCTGTGGAACGGATATTTACCTGTTTTGCTCTACTTCCCGTGTGTTTGATATTGCAGAATTGGGGGTGTTTTGACTTCATAGATACGTGCCGAGGGGGTTCAGCAGACTGCCAGCGCTGGGCTGAGAGCAGTCTTTCCTTTGTCTGGTGTTGCTCTTGGAGGTGCTGCTGCGAGTTTGTCATCTTTCCTTTGGATTTAAGGGAAGGCTGAGATGAAAATTAAGCTTGGTAGTGGCTCCGTTGCATGGCTGATCCGGTAGTTGCCACCATTACACCAGGCCTTCGAAACAGAGCAGAGCGTGGCGGAGGACGGCACCGTCCCTCACTGTGCTCTGGTTATTAGTGTGTCTGTGTCGCTACCGTGCGTTGCACGGCATTTGTCCATGGTGGAAAGCTCTCACTTCCTTTTCCTTTCCCAAAACTTGGGCATAAGTTTGGGAGCGAGCAGAACTAGCACGTATGCTGATTGGCGGGGGTGGAGAGCAGGGGATGTGTGGCAGAGCCTCCGGCTGTGGCTCAGATACCAGGTAATCGCCTCTGGTAAGCCTTGGCTTCCTCACAGCGGGCTTGCAGCTAGCATGTGAAACTCCCTTTTGTGGTCACGGGCTTCAGGCTCCTGGGCCTTCTGGGCCTTCACATGCTATGAACATGGCCACAGGGACTAAAGATACCAGGTAACCTCGAGTCTGGCATATAAATGTGTAATAAAGCTGCAGCCACTAGCCTTTAAACCCCAAACACTTCTCTGTTTATGCCTGTCAGTGTGAGTGGCAGCAGCAAAGTAATTTATTTAATCTAACTAGTACTTATCTTTGTTAGGAGTCATCTGCAGATTTCTTCCATTTCATGTAGAGTGAATTGTCCTCTTTCAGATAATGTGCTTGTACAACCCTTTTTTTTGGTTGTTTTTTTTTTTTTGTTTAATTCTATTGATTTACAGTATTGAAGTGAAATATCTGATACCTGTTTCCTGCACTTTGACTGTACGTAGTCAAAGAAGCTGATGAGATTCTTCCCTCCCTTCCACAAGCCCTTTAGCTGTTTTAAATGTATAATTATCATTGCATGTCATTTGATAGCTGCACTAATTGCTGCCAACCATTGTCTGTTTGCACTTAATGCTGAAACCTGATCAACATCCTGCTTTGGTTGATGTTTGGTGGTAAACTTTAATTAACTCTTATTGCATTGAAGAAGAGCTCAGTCTCTGTGCTAACTAATCATTTACCTTCATTATGTCCTGACAGCTCCACTTGTTCCTGGTACTAATAGATACACCAGTCAGTAAATAAACCTGCAAACCTTCATGCCTTGAAGTTGTTCCACATTGATATTTTGTTGCTTAAAGTATAATGGGGTAAAGATAATTATTTCAGTTAGTTTTGTATCTCTGCTTTTCCAGACACCAATCTCAAATTGCCTTTTTCATGCCAGACAATATAATTTTAATAGTAACTGTAGATTTAAGATAACATTATTCCTTCAGCATGGTTCCTATATACATGCATCTTTTGAATCAATACAATTAAGCTTGTCTCCTGTTGGAATTCTTGTAATTATTTTTCCTGAAATACTTTTCCTGTAATGATATTGAAGTTAAAGTAATCAGGTTACTGGCAGATCATGTAAAATTCAACTCAAAATTGCTGGCTGCTTGATTTTAATTTGTCTGACATCAAGTTTGTTTGAAAAGGGATAATATGTGGTTAAACCAAGGAGCTTATAATTATGGTTGACATTTGTTTGTTTATAATGAAATCTAATTAAAGTTCATACATTTTAAAACACAAAAGTTAATTACTGAATTGCTCACTTCACTTATGCACAGCAGTCAAATTAACTTGCAGAGCAAAAAAATGACAAAAGACTATGCATAATAAAAACAAAATGCCCAGCTGATCTTGGCAATACAAAACAAATTTGCCATGATAATATTCTAGAAAAAACAAATGCTTTATTAATAACTAAACTGTTTAAAAAACATTCTGTATTTTCACTGACCAGGCTGATTTTAATACAGAGTAATATTTAAATGTTTAACATGACTTACAATACCCACAGCTTGGTTTTTTTTCAGATGCATAACTGGAAGAGTCTTGCACTCTTGTAAATGTGCTCAAAAGCACGATTCTTTATTTTTTTGTTTTCATCAAGGCTCTTTCTGAAGTAATTTGCAGTTGTAGTATCTCCCTGAGAACTGGAATGTTTGCTCGGGTACCTGTCTTGTGATAACTTTTAGAAAGATAATTGCAGCATGCATAGCATGAAAGCAAATTAGTATTAGGCAAACAAAAAAGTACTGTAACATTTATTTCACAGTTGGTTTTGAGACAACAAAGAGGTTAGGTGAATATTATAGAGCCATTTGACTCTCCAGTCATTATTTGTTAGTTTTGCAATTCAGTCTTACCTTCCGAATGTGCTGATAGAGAACACACCCAGACTTCAGTAAAATCACAAAGTTTGTGATAATTCACACTTTGAAAGATTATACTACTCTATTTTACATCATTAAAGTATTTTTAGTAT
>VFFE01009149.1:747111-794611 GCA_008921705.1 Burhinus oedicnemus | reverse complement strand
TTGCAATCCCGTTTTCCTCTCCTCCAGCCCTGTGTGCAGGGTCCGCAGGTAGCGAATGAAATTAATTGATTATGTAACGAGGTGCTATCAAATTAACAAACTAGAAAAGATAAAGGCAGCTCTGTTTTCTGCAGTTTTTAATTATCTGAATAGGTCAACATTTTCAGGCAGGAATGCGATCTTTCCTTTCTTACCTGACAATGCCCCTTTATAGTTAGCAAATTGTCTGTATTCCAAGTATAAGAGGAGGGCAAATTGGAATCAAATGCTCATGTGTGAGCAGCGTACTGTCAATCTGTTACCTAATGGTACAGATTCGTACTAAAAAGAGTCCTCAAACTTTGTTTGGTTCTTATGTTTCCTTTGTGATGTACCTCAATTATCCCAGTCTTGCTTGCTGGATGTATTTTAAAATTAGGAACGCTGAGATCTGGTACCAAAAGTAGCTAAATTAGTATAGATATGCTTATCCTAATTACTATATTGTAGATAAATATATATTGACCTACCTCCGGCATCATTTAAAGGGTATAACAAAACTACAATTAGTGCTGTGTAAGTTAATCTAGGCTTTTAAGTTACAAAAGCATTGCTGTTTTGTTATTTTATTGATCAACTTTCATGCCTTTGAAAATACAAATTCCAGAATGACATCATGCCCAGTAGGAGTAATTAAAGCTATCTGATGAGGGAATTTAGAAGTTGAAAGGGATGATTGTAATTGATCCTGATTCAATCCTATTACAGCTTTTTATAGTTTAAGCTCTAGAGAAAGCAAACTCCTTGTCAAGGCTTTATTTTACGGATTCCTTTGTGTGTGCTATGCTTGCTGGTCTCTACTTTCCCTTTTAATTTTTTTTTTTTTCCTGTAGTAAATAATGAGCTGCCGCCTGAAATCCGGCTTGCCAGTGGTCAGCTAATGGGTGATGACCTGTCCCTCCTTACTGCAGGAGAGCTGTCACCTTATATCAGTGACCCAGCGCTGAAGCTATTCCAGTGTGCTGTTTGCAACAAATTCACCTCTGACAGCCTGGAGGCCCTAAGTGTGCATGTGAGCAGCGAACGCTCGCTCCCCGAAGAGGAGTGGAGGGCGGTAATTGGAGACATCTACCAGTGCAAGCTCTGTAACTACAACACTCAGCTCAAAGCGAACTTCCAGCTCCACTGCAAGACTGACAAACATATGCAGAAATATCAACTGGTGGCTCACATTAAAGAAGGGGGCAAAACTAATGAGTGGAGGCTGAAGTGCATTGCCATTGGCAACCCAGTTCACCTAAAATGTAACGCCTGTGACTACTACACCAACAGCGTGGATAAATTGCGCTTACACACTACCAATCACAGGCACGAGGCAGCCCTGAAACTGTACAAGGTAAGCCAGTGACAGCAATTTCAGTCGGCACCAAGTAGACTAGGAAATTAACCGTTTCGGTCCTAATCGAACGAGACTTTGATTAATCAGCAGAATAAATGTTTATTGAACGTGCGTATAATCGAACCCAAGCTACGCAGGCTAGCCAGGGAGGAGTGCTCCCGGTGAGTCGCGTTGATTCACCTGAGGGCCCCTTTAGGATGCACTTGCTGTGAACGCATAAAAAACCTAAGGTTTTTTTGAAAAAGTTCTCTCATAATAAATGACTAGAGGAGTTTTACATCTTTTATAATCTTTTCAGACTTTGTCCATTACATTTTGATCAGAAGCTTGACAGAGACTATGGAAAATGATGATTTTCCCATACCATGCATAGGGAAGGAGATCATTTTCTGGCATATGTGTCTGTTTGCAACCATAATCTATCACGGCCAAGTTATTTTACATCGGTATTTTCAGTAAGCACATGCAATATGCCACGTTATTACCAAGGATATTCAAAAGTAAGCACTGTCATCCTTTTGTCTGCCCTTCTTTTCCAAGCCAGTAATGATTTTTCACAAACATGAAAGGGTGTGGTGTAGATAAATATGTTAGTAGAATGGCAACTATATTTTTATCTTTACTGGAAAAAACTATGTGGATATAATGAATATGTGGGAGTGATGAATACCATTTATTACACAACTTGTCATGACTTTTTCCAAACCCTAATTATGGGGTAACTTATTTTCTGCAGTGTGTTTACTGGATTGGCTTGATTGTCTTGGTTCAGTACAAAATATAACACATTCATTTCCAAGATGAATAACTTTGTAACTTATTAAAAACTTCTTTTGTCTAGGGGATATAAAAATTCAGGAAATATTGCAAACCATTAGTCACTGTAACAAGCTCTAAATATGATTAGAAAATCCATTTTGCAAGTGTTATCTATTGATTTATACTAGAAATCTGTGATAACTAAACTATCAGGAGTCATCTGCTGATTACAGCAACTACGCTGGTTTTCTAATCATGTTGAAAATGTGTACACACGGAACAAATACAAAAAAGCCTCAGCAGACCTCTAGTTTAAGCAAGAAATAACATTTTGCTGGTGTTCAGCCATGTTCAAATGGTTGTTCTGAGTTAACACGGGTGCCCAGGTAGTAACATGGATTTTAATTTTATAACCTGGTAATTGTAACCTTGGTGGATCTGCTCTGGACAAAAATGGCAGTAACACAAGATCGGTCTATTATATTGTCCCACAATGCTGGCTGCTCTGCTAATTTAATCATATATTTTATTTAAATCACATTTTTCCTTAACTTTAGGGAGGTGGGAGTTTTGTGCTTGTTTGTTGTTCCTTGCTCCCTCCAGTTCCGCTGATTGTGGAGCCACACTCTAAGTCAGGTTTTTTAAATGATCTAGGTTAAACATAGTTGGTCTCCATCTCTTTTTCAGAGTGTTACCTTGGATTATGTCAATGATTTGTTTTATAATGCCACCATTCAGAGAGATGCTGCTGCAAAGTGTGTGACAGATAAGAATGATAGTATGGGAGATGGGAAGGCAGAGGGCTTTTCTCAGACGGCTTCACTGCCAAAGCTTTGGAGACTGTTGAAAATAAGATGCCAGTTGCTTATTTTTTAAATATAGCTATAGGCATAGCTATGGAGTTGCAAAGTACAAACTATTTACTCAAAACAGCACTGTCTCTTCACTCACTCAACCCAATCTCTAGAGAAATCTTCGTTAAATAAGTCTGGGTTTGCAGCACGTCCTACAAAACAGTTGATTTAGCGTACTAAGGGAGCTCTTAGCTCTCATCACTAAAAACGTCTTGCTGCTGAACCTGCTTCTTTGCCAGATCCTGGTTTGTTAGATCGAGCAATTCAGTAGTGCCTATGTGGTGCAGCTATCACACATGGCACATGACCATCGCTAACCTTTTAAGTCCAGTCTCTGAATCAGTTAGGGTGAAAGACATCCCAGCGGAGAAGGAATGTGTGAGCTCTTGGACACCCTCTAAGCTTCATATCCTACAGAAGGACAATTGAAAGTGTACTGCTGGTAACCATAGGGTTGCAAGTCTCCCGATACATGTATTTTTAAAGACTTGTGCCTAGGATCGCTAGTAAGAATCAGCTTTTTAAAAAGTTACTGTCCCTCATGACTTCTTAGAGAAGCTTGGAAATTTGAACCCCACTAGGCTTAACAGCTCTCAGAAAGCAGCTAGCGTGTACACGTGCACACACTATTTTTATATAATCTCATTTCAAGGCTAATTTGAAGGAGAGGACTGACTTATTTAAAACATCAATTGGGGTATTAGTATTATTATTTTTTAAGATTTGGGGTTGGCAGTACTACAATGTGTCCCAAATAACCAAAATGTTCCAGATGTGTGTGCTTTATAGCAGAATGTAATGCCTCTGTGTGTCACTCAGAAAACTTTAATTTTAATTGTGGGTGTACATTCAGGCCTCAAAGTGGAAATAAATGAGATTTTGAAAGTTTGTAAAGTTATCTGCTAGCAGACTTGATAGTTTTGTCAGGTCTTGGTGAAACTGTTGACACCAAGAGAGTTGTAAACTTTTTTTCTCTTGATACATCAGATAAACTTCTAGAGCACCTAAGGAAAAAAAGAACATTAATTTGTATGAATAATAGATATATGCCTTGGGAGCGATATCGAATATTCATGAATTGTGTTTATATTCAAGCAGCTCCTCTAACTCTTTTAAAATTAAGGTGCTGTGAGTATGGTTTGGCAATAAAAACTTTAATACTAAAACCATCTGAAAGCACAGGAAAAGAATCTGTGACTTTGTTCCTTTGCTTTGTCAAGTGCCTCAAAGTTTTTTCTTTAGTCATTTATATTTATTTAAATGTTATTGTTTTGTGAATTTTCTTTTTATAAATGTTGCCGTAACAGCTTGATTTCTCTTCCTGTGCTTAACTATTGATGGAATAAAAGGATGTCTTTTCATAACCGTAGCTTTTAAAGCCACCATGAACATCAGAGCTTCTCTTCTGAAGCCGTATAATTTTAGGCAGTACTGAAATGTCACTTTTAGAGTTAGATTCTAAATGTGGCAAAGTGAAACCTTCAGCTGTTTTCTGAGTTATTTAAAAAAGAAATGGCCTGATTGCTCCTTACAGAAGTGCAGTATTCAAATGGTGTTGGTAATGCGGCTGCTAGGAACCAGAACAAAGACGGCCTTACCCTGAGTGAACTCAGCTTGGCCTAAATGAATTTCCCAAAGACTTACATTTGGAATCGTGGAGCTCGATATTAGCAAATTAAAGCACAGAAGAGTTGTGAGTCCTTTGCAGCATCCATCAAGAAGCATTCAGTGACTCCACAAGTGAACAGAGAAAGCCTCTATAGCAACAGAGTGCATTTCCATTCTGCAGGAGGAAGCCTTCGACTTCTGCAGATTTGGGAAGCTGAGGCAGGACAATGATCCATCTCAGTGGATATAAAGTACATCTAGCTGGAACTGCTCTTAAGGAAGCCATTTTGTAGCTTAGTCAAATCGCTCGTGATTCAGGGAACCACAGGTATCATGTCCTGTGCTCGTAAAATAGTTTCCAAATACTTTTAATAAGTAAATAAATACAGGGTAGCCTTTTTGCAAAGTAAACTGGAGGGGCTGAAAAGAAGTTGTACTTAACCAAGTAACTGAACGACATGATTAATTTGTAATGACAAATAAATATTTGAAGTTAGTCTATCAAAAATATTATTCAATTAGCTGATAATAGCTTTAATAGACATTACTTTTGTATTTGATATTTACTGCAGTTTACGTCATATATGCAACTATTTAGGAGCTCAGGGAAAGTGACAGGCACCAGTTAGCAGACTAATATTCAGCTGTGTGAAAACTACCTTGGTTTTCCCTTTATTGACAAAATATTGATCCATAACACTATTAATGCTATGATTGTCAGTTCAATTTGGATAGATCACTTTACCTCTTGTGTTCTTGAACGGCAAAGATATTACCCAAAAGGAGTGACCTGATTTCAGTTTAAGAAGGTTAAAGGTTAAAGGTTAGCTCAAAAGCATCATCTGCCTAGCTGCTTAACTTTAAACTGATCAATTTAATGAAAATCTGTTTTGCAGATGGTGTTTTAATGTCTTTGGCAGGATTTAGGCAGCTTTAACATTAGACGTATGCTAGTAAAAATTATTTCTTTATTTGACCAGAACAACACCTTTTCTTTTATGTTTTAAGGTAAAAGGCATGTGGGATATGGTATTTTGGCAAAGGACCCAGAAGCAGAAAGTGTTGATGATCTTTCCATATGGGCTCAAAAACAGAATACCCTTATGTCTATTGCTAACGATGACTGAAGAAACAAACAAAGCTGTATTCATTTTTTTACCATATTTTACTTTGAACCCATAAAAAAGAATTTCAGACAGAATTGTCCTTAAAGAAGGCTTGTCTTCTTTGCCTAGGGTGGAATGCAACAGCATTAACATTTTTAACCTGGCAAAGCACGCTGATTGTCTCTTCCAGACCTTATATTTGTAGATCAGCAGTATTCTTTTTCCTACTCACAAACCAAGTAGTAATTGTGTTACTTAGCTGTAGATATCATAAATAATAAAGCAAATTAGTCAATCCAAATGGTAAGTTTCATCTGATGGAGGTTATCTGAATAAACAAAGAATTAGATCCTCAGGAGTGTAAAGCAGAGCTTTGTGTTTATGTCTTCTGAGAATCTGGCCCTCACAGTTTTTGCCAAGATAATTAAGTTTCAGCACAAGCACGTCTTTCTGTTTTCAGATATATGCAATTCAGTAGGAATTTCTTGGGCTGCTAATGCAATACTATTATATGTTAGCTTTGTAATTAGCTAGGACTCTATCCCTTTGCTGAAATGCACTGTAATATTACACACACAAGCATAGCTTGCATGTAGCAGTCATGAAAGTGGTGCCCTTTGTTTCATATTGACCTTCCAACTTATTTAAAAAAGAGTTTACAATGAGCCTTTGTTTTGTCCACAAATGATCATAAACAGCTTTCTAAAGAGCCCAATAAAATGAGATAATCACAAATGTATAACATCACATATTGAAAGACTGGAAGAACAAACGGGGCTTTTACTATATTTTATAGGATGGATTTATAGTCTGTCCTTGGGTCACTTAGGGCCAAGAATTTTCACGGTCAGCTCCTTGGTCCTGCTAGCTAGCATCCTCTGCAGGAAATGCAAATACCGTGCAGCACCTGCTCTTCAGCTGGGGTTATGCACCGCTTTTTTAAAGCGAGGTGTCCACTTCTCTGCTGGTTCAAAGTCAAAAGCTTAATTAGACTAGCTTTTTTTCTGCATCTGTCGTCAGTGAAGCAGAATAGTCTGTCTGGATTCCATAATGCTGTTTGCATATTTGGATTTTAAATCAGCCAGGGATATTGAATGCTTTGCTCATCTTTATCACGTGCAGGAGGCACAAGTGGGATTTAGTCCTTAGGTAACTTTTAGTGTAACAGTTCCCCAAGGAACACTGCTTGGGCTTTTCTCATTATCCTTGTTCTGGATGAAAGCATCGTTGTTAGGAATTAACAACTGAGGTGGGGGGTGTGAAGTATACGCATACGGGGATGAATGGACTAACAGCCCCAATCACTTTGTTTGCTTTACTCTGTTTGGCATGAAATGTTGATACTTGATCGGTCTGGAATTAACGGAAAGTCACATTCTTTTCATTTCAATTGTCCTGCACTAACTTTTTAATTTAAAATCAAATATCCTAGATATATGCCAGTCCAATTATTGAACTGTCATTGTCCCAGTATGATGGTAAAAGAGGTCAGGAGATTGTGCAGCATTGATTTGCATAAAAATCATTGTGGAAAGGAAATTGGAATATGTCTGCACATCAGAGGAGCCAAAACATGTTTTGCTTAATCTTATTCTTGTTGTTTGTTTAGGTGAAGAAAGCTGTTTTCATTGATAAACAAAAGTTATTCTAATTTGTTGCTACACATAAACCTCATGATAGAGGATATTTCAATTTTTATAGTACTTTCAGATTTATGTTCATTTAAGGTTTTAAATGTTTTATGAAATTTAATTTCCACTGCATGTTTCAGTTACTGTAATTCAGATTATGCGGTTGTGCTTATATGTATAAAGAGAAATGAATGTTCAAAGAACACATTATGTAGTCAGCTATACATAGCTATATGTAACGTATATGCCTACTGTATATACTTATAGACTAATGACAAGTACATTTATTTACAAAAAATGAAACAAGTTGTGGGCTAGCAGAATAGTAATTTCAAACCTATTATTTTTTATTTTAATTTTAAAATATAATAGTAGAGAAATAATTTTCATATTATATTTCACGTATATTTAATTTGATATCCAGATGTTGCCCGGCTCTCAGATGGTCCTACATAATGGTCCGTGTAAAAAAAATAGCATGCATTGTGTTCAGCTTACGGTACGCTGCTAAAGCAGAAAGGTACTCTCAAATCATGGTTTAGAGAATCCCCATGTTCTTCCCTTGAAAAGCTGTCCAGGATACCAGTCTGCAGGCTGTCCTGGGTGAGGATGTATATGGCTACTCTTAGAAAGGAGCCTGTACCGCACCATTTGGACACGACTTGGCAATGCGCAGCCCGCCCAGTGGAGCCCGAGCTCATAGCTCCTCTTGCAGAGCAGGAAGAGTGAGCAAGGAGGAGAGCAAAAGCAGCATAAAAAGGATCGGCCTCATTTATTCAGCATGCTCAACATACAAAATGGCTGTATAACTGCTGGGTTTTGTGCCTGGAGTTCTTTCATTCTGACATTAAGAGAAATATGTAATTATTTCTGACTGAGATTCGAAGTAGAGATGCAGTGTATAGTGTATGTAAGAGTATTATGTCAATGTGAGTGCGTGTGTGTATGTGCATAAATAGATTGCAGCTATGGATTTAGCAGCCACTCCCTCCCAGCCTTGCAACATAGATTTTCTTGTTACCCTTAGGAGATTTCAGCTGATATTGCGCAACTCACTACAGGTGTCTTCTCTAAAATTATAATTACAGTCTACCAGGCTCTCCCAGGTGGGATTTTTCTCCACCATCTCTGCTGTGTATTTAACAACGAGCACTAAAAAAAAAAAAAAAAAAGTCTGAGACACGATAGGAAAGTTATATTTTGACATGCATATGTGTACTTCAGCTTTGCTATTGCTTTTGCTAAAAGTGATTTAGGAGAAACTTTCCCTTGGTCTATGTATTTGTCAGTCCATCCAGACGAAATGCCAGAACTGGGAAATTATAGGAGGGTTGATGGGAATAAAACCTTAGGGACCTCATATGTACAGGACTGAGCTCTGAGCTGTGTGATACACAGCTCTTGAGACTGTATTGGCTCTATATGTGTCTATCTTGCTAGATAGAGAAATTAATTTTCTATGTATATTTTTTTCTCCTTTGAGGTACCACTAGAGCAATGGTCCAGTCAGATTTTGTAAGGAAGGATAAAGAAGAGTCTGGTGTGAATTGCTGACTAATACCAATTCTGTTGGTTTTAGCAAGAATTGGGCACATATTTTATGGGATAAACTTCCATGTGTATGTTTGTGGGCAAAATACAATACAGTACAAGAGAAAATGGGTAGTAATTGCATTAAATGCGGGTAGGGTTTTTATGTTAATAAAATCTAAATTACAAGTGGTAGCTTTTTTGATCCTGGTGATGTCTGGTAGGCTGGTGTACTTAACACAGGCAGATAGAGCAGAATGATGATCGTACTTCCTTGTGCTGATGTATAAAGAAAGCGAAGCTTTGCTAAGAACCGCAAGACCTTCGCTTTGTGGACAGCAGTGAGGGAGGATGTCATGGAAATGACCCCCTTGGTCTGCAGCAGAAGGTGCCAGCCCTGCAGTTCTGCAGCAGACAGATACACAGAGTATTGTGCACCATAGCCTCAGGGGAAACTCTATGTGCTACTCTCCCTGTGGGAGGGAAAGCATTAAGATAATCTTTAGCTTTTGAAGGCAGGGGGCATTGAAGGAAACAAAAATTGAGCAAAGGTAGTCCTTGAATGATGAAGTGTGCAGATTCCCATGCCTGGGGCATCCTACTGCAGTAGCAGCGGCAAAAACAGAAAAAAAATGGTTTTGTCATATACGAAGAGTATGAGGAATACTCCATGCTTATATGCGTGAATAGGAAACTACATATTGCTAATGGGAGCCATGAATGATAATATATTAATCTTATTCCAAGAGTGGATATTTGACCAGATGAGTTGCCTCACAAAAAATGTCACTTTTTCTATTTAAAACTGTTATCCTAGAGTGCTAATCAAACCATGCTGTTAACATGATTCACATGTCTAAAATACACGACTATGTAACTACTGGTTTATTGCTGGATTGTGTGCAGGCAACCCAGCATATAGGGACAGTATTCAGGAGTCTGCCCAAAGAAAAGTGTTTATTTGTAATCTCTGTTCTCCTTTGTAAATTGTCCCAAAGAAGAAGAACATATGCCACTTCCTTGCACTGCTCCTGGAGAAAACCATAGAGCCACCTCCACCCGTAAAGGCAGCACAGAGTCTGCTCTTCAGGGATAGTTTGTGCCCAAACTTTTTATAGAAAAATAGGTTACCCTTATTCAGAGAAAGTTCAGAATTGATCCTTTTTAAAACAAAGGCTTACAGTGGAAACTCTTCTTACCAGGGCTTTAGCAGGCACTTCCAGTGGTCTGTATCATCTTGTTCTAAAGTTGTTTGATATGTATGGAATTTTTCCACTGACATCCTAAACTTGTGATTGGGCCTATAGCAGACCTTGGGTGGGAGAGCGGGGGAGGTCAGCTGTCTCCAAACTGCTTTCTTCAGAAGGAAGATGTTTTCCATGGGAAATCCTGAAAAGTTACAGCTGGCTCAAGTATCTTACCAGGTATGACTGATGTTATCCTTATGCTAAATTCAAAACTCTGGGTTCTAATGGCAAAAGAGAAGGAAGGGCACTTCTTATGCACAGAATCATAGAATCTGAATATCCAGAGTTGGAAGGGACCCATAAGGATCATCAAGTCCAACTCCCTGCTCCTCGCAGGACTACCTACAACTAAACCATATGACTAAGAGCATTGTCCAGACGCTCTTTGAACTCTGACAGTCTTGGTGCTGTGACCGTTTCCCTGGGGAGCCTATTCCAGTGAACGACCACTCTCTCAGTGAAGAACCTTTTCCTACTGTCCAATCTGAGCTTCCCCGATGCAACTTCATTCCATTCAAACAACAGAGTTCCTTTTTTCTATGTAACCTAGACAAAAACTTGCTCTCTGAGAAATAGATGGAGGCAAAAATACTAAAGTTTTCTAATTGAATAAACACTTTACTTTGTGAATGACCAGAAGCTTGATATTTTTACAGCTATAACGATGAAACAAAGTCTAAGGAGGGTCTTGGTATGCTTGCTCTTTGTGTCTGCTAGTGATGAGAGCATGGAAAAAGGCTTGCTTTACTACTGAAATGAGACAGCTTTTAGTATCTAGATGTTACTATTTTGGAAACACCCTTTGGCATTTGCAGATATGTATGCAGCTAATGAATGACTGGAAATTAGGAAGAATGAAGCTGGTGGAAAAAACGAGGTCAAACTGCAAGTGCTTTTGAAAACCTTATGTCCTTATTTGTCCAGAAACTTCAGTGACTCAAAATCTTTAACCCAGGAGGAAGTCGGGACCCTGCTGAGATATATCAGAAGTCAGCTCTCAGATGACAAAGATCACAGGCCACAAAAAATAATTTAAGACTAATTTTACCAAACTTGTGTCTTAGAGTCATCGGATAGATTTGAAAGCACTACTGTATTGGCCCCTGGGGCTAACCCTGTTGCAGATGCATCTCAGAAATAGGTGTTGTACCTAAAGTTGTGGATATCCTTTGTCAGTTTTTTACTTGGTAAGATAGTCTCATAGGCAATGATGAATTGGACATGCTGTCAATGTGCTCTGTCTTCCTGTTCTTGTATCCACTGGTATTTCTTGTAGCATGTCAGGCTTCGCCAGTAGCTTCATGATACTTGAATTTCTGTGACTTCTAGAGCACAAGGGATGAAAATCTTTGGAACTAGTCATTAGGACTCTTGACGGGTATTTTTGAGAGAGCAAATCCTTTCTCAGTTAGACACTTGGTAGTCTCTTTGAGTGTGGGTTTTTTGGGTTTTTTTTTTGGGGGGGGGAGTTGGGGTTTTGTTGTTGTTGTTTTTTCTTGAAAAACAAAAATGTGGGATCATCTATGACTTGACATATTACATGCAGGACCTGGACCCAGAAGTCTTTCTAGGGTGTTTCTTTTCTTTCCTGAGTTCTCCACTGTACAACTCAAATTCTGTGTCCTCAGCTACCTCAAAAGTATCCAACAGATGATGAGGTCTACATAAAGCATTTTGGGGTGTACAAAGGACAAGACCTATGCTGGTTTTGAAGGATTGTATATGTAATATTTTTATGATAAGGAGGAGAGTTGAGCTGGTAATCAAAAAAAGGAGAAGTCTGAAATCTCGTGACACAGTTCAAGCCTGTATCCCAGTTCACTCAGCTTTTGTGCTCTGCAGATACAAAGGCTTTGTGCCTCACCTGTTCACAACAGGAACTAAACAGATGTCTCTCCTTTACTTCTAGTGGTTGTTTGTCCTAATAGATTTAGAAGGTAAGCTCAATACTGTCTGGGCTAGGAAACAGAGCGTGGCCTTGGGGAAAAAGAAAATGTGTCTCTAACCGAGCAAAGGTGAGTGAGAGGTTGGCCCCAATATGTTTGGCAGTCTAAATGGACGTTATAGAAATGTAATTAAGCATACCACTTAATTTCTTCACATACACGAAGAAATATCTGTCTTTCTGTCGGCCTATATTTATTTGCACATGTGCTTAATAGAGTGTCTGTTACTGGGAGGAATGAGTTAGAGACGGAGTCTGAAGTTGTTCATGCTCATGAGAACTCAGAGAGACAGATATTATCCAACACTAGTGTTAGGGAGGAAGTCACAGCTATTGGAGACTGGGTTTCTTGCACAGGGGGTGCAGTGGAGGAAAGCAAAAAGGCAGGTGTGTGTGTGCTTCTAAAAGTGTGCACTTCCCAAGAGCATAAACAGAATTAAAAACTATGTGTGTCCATACATACCCCAGGCTGCTACTGTCACCTGCTAAAATAGTGTACAAAGGTCTATATATGTTAGTGTCTGCTGTAGTAAAGGTTGGATTTCCATTTCTCTTCTAATTTCCTTCTCCCAGTTACTCATAATTTTCTTATAGATACATTCAGGGCTGGAATTATCAGGATTTGGTCTGGGTGTAAAGAATATTTCTTTCTTCTTTGGAGCTGTTTCTGAGTCACGTAATCATGAGATATCTTTCCAACCTGTCCTAATGAAAAATACTCCTTTGCAAATAAAGTTAGTCAAGTACATCTTTTGCATCGGCTGTCCGGAACAGAAGAGAGGGTTATTTTAGAAGCAACAACACGTTAATAGGCCAAGTATGCAATCATTGTCCTATCACAGCAAATTATACCATTAGTCCACCTTATCTAATCTCTTTGCTCCAGACTGGCTAACAACAATTGCTTCTCAGAGCAGAGCAAAAAAAAATCTTTCATGGGGAAATATGGAATAATGTTGCTCATACAGGAAAATTCTTTTTCTTCTCGTACGTCCTCTGTACTTAAAGAGCAATTCATTAACATCATATGAATTCAAGTATTTTTTTTTTTTCCTCCAAAAGTGGTCTTTGGGTGGTCTTATATGTACACAAACATCAAATCAGTTTATAAACTGAACTCTTGGCTCAATCACATGCAGTAGGAAGGAGTTCCACAGGTTAATTTAACCTGCATATAAATATAGTTTTTCAGCTTTTAAGAATTTCTGTCATTCGTTTAAGTTATTTTGTTTTTTATTATTCTGGTAACAGAACAAGAAAGATCACTTCTACTTACTTGCTTTATGGTCTTTCTATATAATCTTTATATCTTCATAGTAATCTTCATGATTATTTTATGATCTTTCTATCATGTCTGTCTTTTACTTATGCTATTGATACACCAAAGAATTTCAATCTATTCAGTGTTGCTTTTAGTGGAAGTTTTTCCACATTTCTGCTAATCCCATCACTGATCTCTGAACTCCTTCTACCCTTGTTAAATTTTTCTTGAGATATACAGATATTTCAGAACTGAACACGCTGTTCTCATGGAGCGGTATGATCTTACTGTCCCATGCCTGGTGCATCCAAAAATATAATCTGCTTTAAACAAATCCTATTGCATTCTGTGCTGGAAATATGTTGCCTTTCATTGAATGTCTCTTCCCACGCCCCCATTCACGCTGCTGCCCGTGTCCTAGAGCAGTTACAGTTAACTTAGACACCAGTAACGCATTTGATTGTTTCAAATTATTCCTTCTGATATACATTTTCTTGGATTCATTTGTCAGTACTAAATTTCACCTGCATGCTCAGCTAGCTTTAAACCTCTCCGGCCTTCCTGATGGTTCTTTGGCTGGTCTTGACTGGCATGAATTCTTTTACATCCTCTGCAAGATCAGTCCTAGTTAGTTAGTTAGTTAGCCTGTTAGTTCCTGTAGCTTGTTTTCTGTCAGTTTCTAATCCATAACTTTTCTGGCTCTCTGTTTGGTGCCTACATTAAGTGGTTAGGCCACCTCCTGCTTAGCCAGCTGAGAGGGGAAAAACTCCAGCTCTGAATTATCCCACAGAATAATTAATTTCCTGCTAATATTAGGGCAGTGAGGAAAAGAAGCATCCAGCTTACCCCCATGTCATATTGCATGTCTCTTCAGACAGCTGCCTCTTGTTGCTTTCCCACATTTATTGCTATACGTTGTGACTTGGGGTGCAAACACCTGTAGGCAGTTAACTATTCATTGACCCTGAAGAACAGAAATAGCTAATTAGCCATCTATCTGCAAATATTTACCCCGGATATTTATTTGCTGGTGCAAAACAGAAGATGTTGTTTCTGCATGTGGACTACAGGGCTGAGGTGTAACTCAAATGGACTCTTTGTAGTCTGCTCTTTTTATACTGTTCAGTGCTAACTTTAATGTATTATTGATTGTTATTAAGGTACACCATGAAATACAGATGGGATGTCTGTAGTGGTTGAACTCATACTGTGGGAGCTGTGTTGACTTTTGGATTGTTCTGGCCTTCATGCTGCTTGACATTAAAACCTTTCACATTAGGGTTTAGAAGAGAAAGAAATATATAGTAACTAAGTTACCCTGTACGTAGGGTGAAGTAATGTGAAAATATGATGCCAAATGCCCTCCCCACCAAGTCAGCACAAAATTTGGAATGAAATACTAATTTCGCAGCAAGCCAGGAAGTTCCCGATTCCCTGTGTGAGTATATACAAACACTGGTTTAGGGCAGTTGCCACCTGAATTTAAATTAGCTATGCTACCTGCCAGTGGTAAAGGAAGTGCTAAAAGCGGAGGGATTTAGGGATCTGATTTTCAGCAATGCTGAGTGCTAGCGGCTCCTGTTGATTGCGTGTGTTTAGCATCTCGGGGTCCAAGGTCACGCTGAGGCGGTGACCGGCTCCTCGGTGCGAACTGCCAGCCTCCGTCATTGCACAGCCCTCCTGGCTGGATGTGTTGGCTAGTTTGAAATACAGAAAAATTGCATCAGAGGATCAATTACTGCTGAAATGTCGCTACTGAACCCTGTAATACTGCTAATTAGTTAAGCAAAAAAGGCACGTTAATATGCATTTATCTTGGCTGTAGCTCACTGAATATCTTTTCACAAAATTAAGGTTGAAATATTTCAGATTCTCCCTCCTCCCTCTTTCAGGAAAATTAAAGTACAAAACTGGTGGTTTTTTTCCTTTTTTATTTCCTACGCCCCTGTAAAATGAAATACTTGTAAATGGTTCTCACTGTCTCCAGCAGTTTGCGTCTTAGAATAGTTTACTTCTGTTTGAAACTCTTAAAGAGGGAATTAGTCATTGGAGAAAACTTGAAAGAAGGAAACGTATGACAAACACACGGTCACAGGACAACCCTCTCTAACCTTGGCTCAGCTCCCTTTCTGCCATTAATGGAGCAAAAGAAATTGGAGATTTGATGCACATTCCCCGCCGTGGGGGAGGGCAGGGTTACTCTGCTCATGTCAGGGAGTCCCCGGCTGGCAGAGAGCCCGCTGTGCGTGCACTGTCCTTCCCACCGCACGCCAGGCAGGGGATGTGCCGGGAGAAGGACCGGGAAGGGCAGCAGCTAGAGCACATGTAAGCGTGTCTGTGCTGAGAAGTGCAATTCCCCCCGTACGGGGAGCCGTGGGGAGCTCCCGGGTAGAGCCGGCTCAGGGGGATGCTGGTCGCAGCAGGAACCTTTTTATCTGGGACAGAAAGGCAGCGGCTGCTGTCACAAACTGTAGGGTCTGACTGCAGTCCTGTGTTTTGATCCCTTCCTCAGGTAGGCTTCGTTTCTCATGTGCTCCCCTTGCAGGGAGCCTGGCTGGGCTGCGTCAGTGCGTTCTGGGTTTGATCAACTACTGCAGCTGTTTCCAAGCACTGGTTGTTCTTTTTTAGTTGCTAAAACGTATACCAGGCTCTCATTCGTACACCCCATCCCCCAACTTTTTATTTAGCATGTAGTTTTTGTTGACGATTATTTCCTCAATTTGCCATGAGGGTAAGATACTCAGCTGCCAATGGCATGAGCAGAGTCCGTGAGGTTTTCTTTAGTATGAGATGGGTCATATTGTTAAACAAAATTCTGAACGTTTGCAAAGATACAGGAAAAATACAGGGTTTTTACTGGTTCTGTGACTTTTTATCCTCTGTAGAATTTGTTTGAAGCTTTAAAAAAATTGTTTGTTTCCTATTAAAATGGTGATGAGAGGAAAGAGACGGGAAGAACGTGGGCCAAATCCATCTTTGTTGTAGTATTGCTGATCTTGGTAGTGTTACTCCAAGTATGGAGTTGACCCAGGAGTTCTCCAAAGTGACAGTTTCTTAACTCTCTCAATTGACTGGGACGTGGCTCTCCTGTGGTTTGACTACTGTGGTTTGTCACTACTGTGAGGAATTATCCAGTTCAAAAAGTTCTGTTGTTTGGGTAATTTCTTGCTGAAATTGATGGTTACTGTTTCTGTTTTTCTCCCGAAGTTTATTTCTAGGTTTTTTCCATTTGTTTCTGGTGCTCTAGAGAAAAGGCTAGTTACAAAGGAAGAGTCAGAGAGACTGCTCTGCAAAGAGGGTGTGAAAAAGAGGAGAGGATTTGAATTTGGAAGTGTTTTCCCTCTCACCTAACCAACTCCCCTGTCTGATACAGAGAGTGTGTTGTTAGAACAAAATCCACCCCTAAATAGCTTTTACAGATCAAAACAGGTTACTGGGTATTGATAACCAAGACACACTTTGTGAGCATACACAGTAGGTCACCTCATCCATAGCCTGTTTCTCCTCCTAAATTATTCCACATTTGTGAGCATTTTTCAAGCAGCTACTATTTAAAACCAGAAAGCCTCCACCCTGAAAGGCCCCAACCTGTCAGAAACATTTCCTCTCTTGCCTCAAGCTTGGAATTTCACTCCAAAACGCCACCTCCCTCAGGACTGTGCATAGTGTCATCTTTGCCTCGTGGTTTACTCCCTGCAACCTCAGTTGCATGCACATACAGCCGGTGTTTACCACCTCACCACATTCTTCTTCTTCCTGCTCTACCAACATCTCTACGTGTCTATTTTCACAGTGCCATCTACGTCTGGATCGGTGTGATTTCTGCAGTGCTTAGCCTGATCTCACTCTTGCCAAGCCCCAAGCTCCTTCGTATTTTTTCTCTTTTCTGCCAATAATCTTTCCCACTTTCTCTTGTGTATACATGTGTGAGTGTTTGTGTACATTATCAAATATGCATTTCTAATTATTTGGGATGAGTGGGATAAAGGTTTTATTGTCTTGAGCTTGAGTTGGCCGTGTTGTTTTAAGTAATAAAGACAGAAAAAGGTATGCTGACCATCCCACAGGAAGCTATCATGCGTTTTGGACCTCCTGCATATTTTGCATTAGGAAAAATATGTGAGAAATTTGTAGAGTGCTCTTTAACTGTATCAATGCTCTTTTTTCATATGGCTGCATGTACCAAGCCAAGCTCCACTAATACTAAGGGGAAAAAACATCGCTGTGACTTTGTGACTAATATATTTCAGAAACGTCTTACATTTTTCCTATAATAGCTTTTCCATACATAATAGTGTTTCAGTTTGAAGGTCTGACATCTCAAGGCCTATCAGAGCTAAAAACAAGTGCTAACATTCTGTTGGAAAGCTGGAAACTTCCCACCTCCAGTGCTATAAAACTCCTTTTTCAGGCTCACAGATCACAAGATGAACACATCATTGGTAGAAGGCCCATCCTGGGTGTTGGCCCAATGTAATTTGAAAGGAAATTTTTCCATTTGAAAGAAGCAAGGAAAAAGACTTGAAGGTGGTTTGCAGCAAAAGCAAACTAATGGCAGCTGATTTAAGCTATCCGGGCTGGAAGCATTAATAATAGCTACCCTTGGAGACAATTTTAGGTCTGGTTTCAAGCACAGAGATTATGTTGACACCATCTTCTAAGACTGATTTGAGACTTCTCTGAAGACTGTGCTCCTCTGCCTTCCACGTGGCAGGTATAGAAATGCTCCTTGGAGGGTCAGACCGTTGTTTGTGAAGGATGCTGGACCTGCGCTGGGTTCACGCTAGCAATCCAAAGTCTTCCATGTGGCATCAATAAGGCTGGGATGCCAACAAAATACAGCATAGGAGCTCCAGACCATGGTCTTTCCTTCTGTTTTAGGCATAACCAGTGGGGCAAATAGAAATAATTATCTGGCTATGTAAAGATGTCAGACCAGGGGTTTGATATTCTCAGTGCACATCCCACTGAGACTCTGTGTTGTCGTTTAGAAAGTGTTAAGATTTGGCCCAACTCAAGCAAAAGGTAAATTTTCTATTGACTTTGGTGGCATTAAGATTTCACACATGACACTGCTAAATCTACGCTATATAAAGCTTTGTGTACATGCAAGTATATATAATGTATATCACAAGCATGTACAAATATGTTTCTATATATTTTAGCCAATTACATAAACTAAGTGTGTTTAAACCATCTAATATGCACATGTCTAGAATGAATGAACTAAAAAGTCTGGATAGTGGTAAAATACTTAGAGAATGTAATGGGGGCATGTTTAGCACAATTGTAATATTGAGGGGTTTTGTTCCATTTATCAGGTGCCTTCCTCTACTGTAAAATCATGGGTTTTTTTTCTAGTTACATCAGTTTTCAGCTACAAATGTTTTACATTATAAAACTGTGTAAAATAGACTAAAATTTGGGAAGTGTAAGAACAGATAAGCTGAGTGCTTTGGGCTAACTTCTCTTACCCGCTTTCAGAGATACAGAGGGAAAACTGCATTTGAAAACCCTCATCAGAGCAAAATGAACATTTTAGCATTCTGGGACATAATATCAGGCTAACATGCTCCCTGACTGACATCCAGTGCATACTGTATAATTGCCAGCCTGCTTCTCCCAGTGCCTTGAAGATTACATTTTTTTAATGTCCCAATATTAATAACCAGATGTGATCTTCTTCCTGCCCAGGGGTCAAGCTAGCTGGCCAGGTCAGGCTGTTTGTCTGTGTGCACAGACTGTGAAGTCTATTCAGAATGACAGGTATGGAGGGGGGGGGGAGGTGGGGAGGGTGTTAACCTCAAGACCACCAAAAGGGACTTCTCCCTGCTGGGAACAAAGACCAGCAGGAGCTTCAGCCTTTTTCAGTACTCCTGGGATTTTAACCAAGTGAACAAAAGATGATGCACAGCTGAAGAAATGCTCTTCACAACTGATACATAATTTAAGATGTTCAGTTACAAACAACCGGATATGTATTTGTGATTTCATTTGAGCACAGTCCAATTATCTGCAGTCAGTTAATATTTTTGTATGCGTAGTTTCTGTGTGCTGCTTTTATACATTGAGAAGATGCTCGATTGCTGGTGTTCAAATACACACTAGCCTTGAAAATAGCCCTAGCGCTTAAAGCAATAGCATCAAAACACCAGCAGTTGCTATGGGGTGTTTTGTGCCTTCTAGTTAATGTTTGACAATCTACATGTAGAATTATTTTATAGTGGATAGTTTCGTGAAACGTATGTTATAAAACCATTTATTCCTCACTCTCTCTTTTTCTTGGGTAAAAAAAAATACAAAAGAAGAAGCTATTTGTTTCCTAATTGATTTTCTACGTTAGTTGTTCATTGAATAGATAAGTAGTGCCTGTGATATTTGATTACAGAGCAAGGCACCCATTTAACCTTCCGTTCTTTCCTGGCCAGGATTTCAAATACAATACAACGTACCTCCCTTAGGCTCAGTAGGATTAGACTGCTAGCAGTAATCCCTGATGCTATGAAATAGACCTGATAGAACTTCAACTCACTTGTTTAGGATTATGCTCATGAATTTCAGCTCATCTAGTTGCATTAACCCTTTGGGAACTTGTGTGGGTTATGCTGCTATAAATAATAATAAATATTATAATAAACAATGGTAGATATGTATCAAAACTTATTACTGTGTTTTAAAGAATTTACTTTTACTTGGTGATCAACATGTAAAATTCACACTGAAATGAATTTAGCCACGGTAATATAAAACCTCAGAGTTTCTTTTAAGTCTAATGTTCAGAAGTCTTTTGCAGTTCAACAGTATCTTTAAGCAGTTCAGTCTCAATTTGTGCATTCATTTTTAAAAATTATTTTAATGAATTTTAGTTCTCAAGATAGTACTGAAAGGGCAGACAACTGATATCTGCTAACCGTAAAACATCGGTGTAGAATCTCCCAGTATAATGACTTGAATGCAAGCGTGGTCCTAGGGTAAAGAGCAGGGATACTGGTACCTGAGATATATCACTTTCTGGCTTTTCTGCTGATAGCAACAATCCTGATAAGGCAATAGTGACTTTTGATGACTTATGCCCCAATCAAAAAACAGAGTGAGAGTGCCAGACCATTTCTGATGGGCCGCTAGACAGCTGGCAGGCAAAAGCGTTGTAATCACTCCAGATTCGAACTACTCTTTTGAATTGGTGACTTCTATTTAAATACTGATTTTTAATCTGGCCAGTCACTACAGGGAATAACTCTGTACTAGCAAGAAGAAACAGATCTTTTCTGTCTTTCGTTTTCAGGATCCTAAAAACCACCAATGAAATAAATATTGTTTCCTATTGCCAGTCTCTTAAACTGTTCAACCTTTAGTGGAAAGGCTCATTAAATATTCATGTGCACAACTACTTGTATTAATTATTAAAATGAATATGTATATATGTTTTAGAATATTTGAAGTCAATTGCAGTGAAAAAATGTGGAGAGTTTGACTTGGGAACTCTAACCTACTCTCACTTTCTTGGCAGAAGATAAAGTCAAATTAGGACTGACTGAATATGCACATTCAGGCATCAGTTGGTGAAACTGCTGTCCCTTCCATACACCTGCATATGCAACTGCTATATTTAAAGGCAAGACGACAGGCAGAATCAGTGCTACTAGCTGCAGTTGATGACACAGGCATCAGGGCATTTCTTTACCCCTTAGACACTATTAAAGGCGTGCCTACTATTGCAGATCTGTCGGATACTCTTGATACATTTGATGATAAAGTGGTATTGATGAATAGCTGACAGCCATGAGAGCAATAAATGAAGTTACTCTTGAGCGACTCCATTCTTTTTTTGCAGGAGGACTCGGGAGTGGGGGCAGTTTGGGGTGGTTGTTCATCAGCCCAGTGGGTGCACTCATGTGCTCCCATGTGGAGTATTGCCGAGTTCTACTCTGTCACCCTTCTTGATCAACATATGCCCAAGGCCATTACGGGAGAATCATCTGTGCTTGAGGTGGGGGTGTCTCCAAGATGCAGATGATTTTCATCTGCACAACTATTTCATCAGACTTGGGCAGTGAAATCAGTTGTTTGCCTCGGTATCTTGCCAGGCTTGGGGGTTGGATATACCAGCTGTGTTGTAAACCGAGGTCATGCTGGTGGGGTTCAACAGTTGGTAGAAATGGCAAAGGCAGCATCATGTAGCTGTCCCACAGTTGTAAGCCTTGCTGGATTCTATGTTTGGCTACTGAGGTAACCCATGGGCTGATAAGCATGCCTTCATCATTTGTATGTGGCCGAGTGCTAAATGGATGGATGTTGCTTCTCTTTCAAATCAGCTTCTCTCAATTTCTTTTGTTTTAGAAATATCTTCCAAAAAAATGTGCTTGGTCCTGCTGCTGCTGCTCAACCTACAGTCACTTACAATATTTAATACATTTAAACTTTTGTGCTCTGTTGGTTAGTTTTGGTTTGACACATGGTATATTTCTGTTCCCTGATTGATTGCAAATGTACCATTAGAAACTGGCTGTTTTGTGAATGCTCAGTTAACACGTTCAGGATGTGCTTTCCTCGGATATTCTGCTGTATGCATTTAAACATAGCTGTTTCTGAAACAAATTCCTTGCTTAGGTCGGCAGATTTAGTTCATAGAAATTCATGGAAAACAAACAGCCAAGAGGTGGGGCATGGAAGGAACTAATTCAGGAATTTAAGACGAATATATCCAGTATTTTCCACCTCTCCTTCTGATGCTTTAATTCTAAACACAGAACTTAGTGTCCCACACTTTGCCACCTTCAGATTTGATGAGAAAAGAGAGGTAAACCTCTGAACTTTTGGGAGATTTGGGCTGCCAGGAATATAGCTGCCTGTCTGTTCGCCAGTGTTTCTGACAGCAAGTAGTTTGCAACTGCTGCCCCAGATCTATTCCAACTCTCACAACTTGTTTCTAGTTGCAGTTTCACTCTGTTTCAAGACTTAAGAGCTATAAAGACTTAAATGAGTCGGACCCCGATTCCCTCTGAAAACCTCACTTCACATGTGTAATTCAGATCGGCTAGCAGTGCCCTGGGCTTAATCTCAAAGATGCTGGAAGCTTGTGTTTTCAGAGAGTGGTTGGCAAATGCAGAATCTGCTTTCTTGCTTTCTTGATCAAAGTTTGTAATTTTTGATCGTTCCACCACATAGCAAAGTGCACTTGTCTTTCAGATTCTTACAGGATAAAGGGAGTAAAGGGTGCCCATGGTGGGAAAGTTTGTTCTTAGGCAAAAAGAAATTTTGATGGCTTGGATATCAGTACCATTTATTAATGTGCTTTTACTTGGCAAAGGGAAAAAAGGTGGCTTTTGTGTGTGCGTGTGTGTGGGAAGGGAATCTTATTAAGTCTAAATAAATAGACTGTAGGAACCATGGTAATGCTTTACACTTCTGTAAAGCCTTTATTCAGAGGCTTTCAAAATGTTTTAACAATGTTAATTAAATTCAGTGCTCCTCCGTTCTGTGTTAGCCTAAGTGCATATAGGGCCATCTTCATGTACATACTGGTAGACTGGAAAGAAGCTTGTGTTTAACTGTGTGCAGCAGCATTGCACTGCAAGTATTTTCAAGGCAGGTGAAAAAAAAAAAAAAAAAGAACTGTGTTCAAGTGAAACTGTACAGGGAATTGCCTGTAGGTAGGCAAAACATAATTACAAGTTGAAATTTGGCCAAGACATTTGTCTTAACACTCTTCCTCCTTTGAAAAAAATGTGCTACGTACTTAATAACTTTATTAAGTACAAGCAGTTATGAAATCTGTTCTTTGTTTCAACCAAAAGAAAACATTTCCTAACAGGACGGTGCTGTTAAACACCAAGCTAGGGCACTGACTCATTACTAATTTAGACAGAGAGCACCATCAATGAACTACCCAAACTCTTTTTTGTAGCACTGTTGTTTTCCTTGGAGAACTCCTCTCCAAGTACTGACCCTGCTTTAGCCTGCGAGATCTGAAGGGATCACAGCACAAGGTGGTATGGCTTAGGGCTGTATATAAAATGATGAAGGACAGAGTGAAACCCAGCCATGTGCTCCCTTTACTTGACACTGTAGTAGGAGAGGGAGGCGGCGTTCGGTGAAACTCGGAGCTACTTTTGTTTTCTGCAGTAAATAATCAGCCTGTGAAATTCACCGCTGCGGTGGGGGGTTATCTGGATAAACAGTTTATCAGGATTTTTAAGAAGGATGAGGGGATGAACACTAATGATGCTTCTGATTATGTGGGCTAAAATAAAAAGATGCAAGAACGTTTGGTCTCTATTGTTATTGTTGAAGTCAGGGTACAAACAGACTGTCTTCCAGGGTCAGGCAAGGATCCCTCACCACACTGCACACTCATTTAGGCTCTCTAAAGGTTTATGTTTGTACCCTGCTTTTCTGTGAATCTGATATTAGCTACTTGCACAGACAGCATGTCGGAATAGCTGGGCCATGGGTACGATCCATAGTGTTACTCCCGTGTTTCCATCTCTCTGTCTCCCTCAGTGGCTGTTCTCAGAGGACAGCATTAGACTTCAAAAATGAATACAAGAACTGAGCGTTTCAAATGCAAATAAGATGCCTTTCTATTGGCAATTTTACTTTTGCTAAGGCAATGTACTACTCCAGCAGTAAACAACCATGCATGTCTGGGTTATTTTTTTTTCTTTGTCAATTTATCACTCAGCGTGGGAGAGGAGTGTCTGTGTCATAATTAGTGTTTCATTTATTTAATTTGGAAATAAAAACAATAGACAGAAAGGGCCATTTGGCAACTAATTAATTTGCTTCTGCTCAAAGAACACAACAAAAAATTTCCCTTCAGATGAGCATTCATAGTCCCATGGACTTGCGTTTTCACATTTGAGTAATAATTCATCAGCATTGTATTACTCTATAGATAATTTGATATCCTAAGTACAGCATGTAAAAGTACAGACTTTCAATATGTTTTTTTAAACTCAGATGACTGTCGGAAACACTTTATAGATAATTCTAAGAGCAGTTATGGTTCAGTACCACACAGCATCTCTTCAAGTTTTTAGGAAGCACAACAATTTTATTCCACCTCTTGGAAGAGGATGGGGCATCTGCTGCCTGGCTCTTGTGGTAACTAGTTTCCGCAGAATCCCCATGGGACCATGTGAGATACAGCTTGACTCAGGTTACTGTTTTGCGCTGCAGTTTTGTCGGCATCGCAGTAATGTGTTAACTCTGTGTGATAGGCATTATTAATTGTTCAGTGCACTCCGCTCTGAGCAAGGATTAGGAAGACAAACTCCAGTGTTGTGATCGTTATTATCAGAATAAACAATCCAGACCTACCGAGGTTGTGTCCAGATTACTCCCTGGGTCTTGCCATGGTGACTCTCCAGCTCTGGCTAGTCAATCTGTATGTGGAAACCAGGTCTGAAAGGGAACGGGAGAAGTTGAGGTGAGATGGTGCATTGCAGGGATTTGTCCCAATACAGGGCTGGGAATGGCAGGGCATGCACTTGGACTCTCTTCCTGGGAAGCACTACTGGTTTCTGTAATGCAGACAGAGTGTGGGAGAGCAGAAGATTTGAATTGCAATAGAGGGATCAGTCTTCTTTAGGGAGGGGCATGTTGTTGAGCATGGTATTTTTCACTTTTCTGTATTTCCCCTTTCCCTGCAGAGCATTAGTAATGTACTGGAGAATTCCCAGACTTAAGGAGGTCAGTGGGCCTTGAAGAAGAGCTGTAAGAGGGAAAAAAGTATTGCTTGACCCAAAAGAACAGGAAAGCTTCTTCCGGTAGAAAGGAAGAAAGCACATTGATTATTTGAGGAAAGACCTCAGAGAGAAAATTGAGATGCAGTTTTTCCAGGCAGCCAGGCTGTAATGGTAAGAACTCCAGAGCAAAAAACATTGGCCCAAACAAAGGTATGCAGACCCTGGAAGGTGAAATGGTGGGGAAGCCAGTGAAAGGATTTAAAATAAGAGCTTCTTCAAATAAAGTCCAAATAGCAAGAGAAACAAGACTATTGCAAAGTAAAGATGAGAGTGAAACAGTTTTACTAATGCTGTTCTGTGAATGAACTAACATTTAAAAGTTTTTTATCATATCTTTCCCACATATCTCTGCAACGAACTGTAGTTAGAAATACTGGTATTACAAGTTAGCTAATTGTAAATATTAATTGTAATAACATTGTAATGTAAGCACTGTAATGTACCTTTTTAAGTCAAACATCCTTGTAGAGGAATCAAGTTTTTCTTTGTTATTTCTAGTCTTAGCCAGAGGTGTGTAGAAGAGGGAGGGGGAATAAGGATTATTTTAATCCCCAAGTCAGACATGGGTATGTGAGTGGACACTGGCATGCATACCAGCTAAATCTATTATTCTGAAGCAATGTACAGTAGCTCCTAGTATGGAAAATGATAAATAACATTGACCTAAAACAGGAATGATTTTAAGCCACCTTCACTTACCCAGTTTTGTGGAGATCTGAAAATAGAAGTTGATTTGTCTTTGCATCACTCTGTATATATGGCTCATTAAATGATTTAATGTAATTAGAAGCAAGACGTCCATACTCTTAGTCACTTATTTTGCCTTATACATTGCAATGGTAAGTTAGAATAAATTGAAAATAAACATTGCAATAACATTAGAAACAGAATGTAAAAATAGTATTTACTTTTATTGATCACATCCCCAAAGATCTGATCCAACACCTTTCAGAATAAACATGTGTCTTTTTTACTCTCTCCTTTTTAATACTGTCCTTTGAATCAGGGATTCCAACCTGAAATAACACAGTGGCATTTGCGGGCAGTGTCAGACAGAAGTGAAAGATTCACTGGATACAGACACAGTCTCTGGGTTGGGTTGTTTTTTGGGGTTTTTTTTGATGTTGTATGTTTTTGGTTTTTTCTTTTCTGTAGCACTGGTATTTCTCGGTTTAGCTTGAAGGATTTTAGTAGTTCAGGCAAAGGGGAAGCTTTTGTCCCTAGGGCTCGCAGCTTAGCCCCTTCAACAGAAAATGTTCAATTTCAGAAATATTTTTAAGCTTTTTAATAATAAGCGATGAGCCAGGCTCTTAGAAAATATGGCTGGTCTAGCCACTAGGTAGTAATATAAGGAAATAAAAAGTCTCTCCTCAACTATCCCTTTTGTGTCATACAGCAGTACTACGTGGAGTTTCTTTTTTAAGTGCATGTCCGGGTCAGATTCTCTTTCCCCTCAGTGGCTGTCATGAGAGTCAATCTTCTGACTGTTAATATCGTGGTCCCCAAAAACTCAGTAGGGAAAGCTCAGCAAATATGAGACACATGCTAATAAGAGACTGGTCTTCCTTTTTTGCTTTTTTTTTTTTTTTAATGCAGATGCCAGATGCCATATCTAAATAAGCACTTTAAAAATGCCTGGTAAAAGTTTATTAAAAAATGTCATTACTGCAAGTCCTCATGCGTGCCCCTTTGAAAAAAAGTGGTCACTGATTAGAGACTAGAGACAGAACATTTACTTGAATAAAATTATTAATAAGGCACATCAAGACTTGTTTCTATTAGTATTGGTCCATGAATACTTCATGTGCTAATTTAGGGCTTAGGGATATGTAGTCATACAAGCCCTCCAGTCTGAAATAGGCATGTACCTTATTATTATTATTATTATTATTATTATTATTATTATTATTATTTAAATGCCAGTCTTTAATGTTTTGAATATATTTATAAAACATACTTGTCCTCTTGATAAAATTAAAAACATCTGCTATGGCTTTTCGGTGAAAATGTTGTGGACATGCAAGTCTGGTGATAGGTCAGTCTGCCATTTTGAATGGCAATTAAGCTGACAGTGCACCCTGTACCAGTGAGACTGTGAAAACAAACAAAAAAGGCAGATGGTTCATTTAGTTTAGTAATTGTAATTTGTTGTTCATTAAAAGTAATTCCCACACAGGCATTCTCTATGCAGATGGAGTATATGGAAAATTTTATTCCGCCAACCTGTCCTAATAATTATTTTTGTTAGCATAATTTACACCGACATCTGATAGGCAGTTGATTAGAGCAGTATGATTTCGTCAGAATTAAAATTAATTGTAAATTTTGCCGCTTTCATTAGTTCGCTTTTATAACTATCATGACCAAGCAGCAGGGGTTTGGCTCTGAAATACCAAATACCACTGAAGCATTTATTGTGAGTTTTTTAATTTTTGAGATGATTGAACCTTTTAATTGAAGGGTTTCTGTTTGGAAGAGGTTTTTTTTATACCTACAAAAGACGAAAATTAGTGGGAAAACTATTTTAAGATGATTCTAAAACATGCTTTGAATGGAGGAATGTGGAGAGTTAAAAAAACAAACTCAGTTAAGCTTGAAATATTTGTCAGTTCTCTGAAATGTAGTGACAGGATTGTAGCTCCACACATCCTGATAAGTAGAAATAAACCTTATGGCCAGTTTTAAAAAAGTCCTTACAGGTAAAAAACATATTGGCTAATAGGTTTTATACAGGGACTTTTTTTTCCCCTTTAGAATATAAAAATATGTTAAAGAAACTTCAGAAGAAGGAAACTAGTACCCTCTTGGTGATTAAAATTACAGAGCTCCTCAGTGTGATAATCATGATAAAGTTGTCTCCTTGATAAAATTGTTCTCTCCTAGATGGCTTAAATTACAAAATAATTCTTCAAAAATAAATATTGGAACATCTTGGCATAAATGTAGACAGACAATTCTCAAGGCAAATCTGAAGGGCTGAGTGCAGCTTAGAGGCAGCGGTGTAGCACTTCCATCAAACTGCAATGCTAGAAAGTAGATAAATGCTGGATGTAAAATTCCGAATGCAGTTCTATGAGCTTCAGTTTGCTTTTAGTCTTTTATGTCCTAGTATTTTTGGTGGTTGATCTGTTGTCTTTTTTCTCCATTGCAACATGATATTGGTAAGAGTGGATAAGTGAGGGTTGATGTCCTTGTCCTATTCAAGTCAATGGCATCTCCATCATTAATTTCAGTTACCATGTAACCTATGGAAAACCCTAATATTCTAGAGAAGCAGCCAAATAGAGTATAATTGGTACTGTCTTACAGCATGAAGTAACATTCTAGCATAAGTAGTTTTTTTCTTCTAGATACTAGGGATGTTTTATGTTACAATTTTCCTTCTTCAGAGGTACAGTATCCACTGGGGTGTAATTCCCCTTAGAGTTGCAACTATTTAAGTCAGAGCATGCCTGACCTACTAATTTTCAGTAACACGTTTTTCTCTCAGAATCTTAAATTTTTAGAATTATCTATATCTAGGAATTGGGCTGGGAAAAGTAAAGAAATTCTTCTGGTTTATAACTTGACTCTTGTTTCTGCAAAATATGAACAAGACAGTGTTTATTGTAGTCAGAAAAATAGTTGGCATGATTGTGCGTAAGTGAAGAATCTCTGGATTGTCTCAAAGTGTTAGCTGCCCATTTGCAGACAAGCAAGCTTTTAGTGTGCAATTTAGGTCAATGGACAGAGGGGAGAAGATGTGTTTAGGCGACAGATTTTAAATCACCATAATATAAATATGCTTCCCTTTTCATCCGGAATTTGCTTTCTTTCAAGGTAATTTAGTGAAGCAGACATGCACTTATGCCTGTCTTTGTAATTTTAGGGATTAGGATAGTGAGGATTAAATGCTGACCCTTAATCTTCAATATCAACTTTAAGAGCGAAATATAATATGCAAATGGAATACATTCATTTTGTGTTTATATATTTTAATCTCTGTAATTTAGTTTTAAGAAGATGGAAACTCATCTTTGCCTTATTTATTTTGAATCCCAAAGCAAGATGCCATTAAAATCTTTATCCCTGTATCTTAGAGGATAAATGTTTATCCTTTAGGGATTAAAATATAATTTTTTAAAAAAATGAGTTTAACCTAACACTCTTACATCAATCCAAGAGTTCTCTGTGTCTGATTTAAATGTATCCTTGAGTGTCACGTCAAACATTGATAGTGGGGAAAAATCGTCCTGTGTTTATTTTCTAAAATCAGTGAATGGAATTTGCATTAACAGAAATCAATTGGTAACTGTACCACAGATCAATTTTGGTCAGTTCATTGTAAGCTTTTCCTGAAAGTTCTGGATATATTCAAAGTATAGACCTTGAAGTCTGAGAGAGAGAGAATTTATAGAGATTAAACATTCTGCAGTTATAAACAAGTAGGATATCTCAACCCGTACAAATGAATGATGCAGTATTAAGGAATCAGATCAAAAGGAAAAGTAGTATGAAAACCTGGCAAAAAAATGGATATGTGAAATAGTCTTCCTTTTGGCATTAATAGTAGCAATGTAAAGTGCAATTAAAATACTTGACCCAATTAGATTTATAATGGATGCCCATATAGATGTGATTTTAAAAAGAAAGATGTATATTTTGACATCACCATTCCTAAAACATTTTTAGATCAGGCTATCATATTGATTGCTTTAATATCTGCATGCCTCCTTTCTCTAGTCTTCCTGATTTTAACTAACATGGCAGCTTGAAGATCTCTAAATAATTTTGCAGCTAATTTGAGATTTCTTCACACTGAGGATTTAGAACACTCTGGTATGAGCTGTACATTAAAGTCCGTATCATTAAATGGCAAATGGATAATAGCAATGCACCACATTCCTGCCTAGTGAATCATCATCCAAGGACCATATTCTGACAACTGTAGTCTTACAAAGAATACTTTCTTCTGTGACAAATCTTTCAAGTATTTTCAGGTGTTTTGGAGAGTGGGGTTCTACCCAAACTGATACAGTTGTCAGAACATGGATCAGCAGGGATACTGTGAGAGCTGAAAAACAGCATAAACAATACATAAATAACTAAAAATGTCACCTACCAACTTTGTCTCTATTATGGCCTTAGAAGTTGCATTGAATTGCTGCACATGGTATGTCAGGGAACTCCTAAAACCTCTAATTGTTATTTACAGATGAATTCCCTCAAGAAATACCGAAGAAGCAAATGAACGTGTGTTCATAGTTCTGCCTCTTTGTCTTTGGGATGCTCTGTGGCCTGAGGTGGCTCAGAGGAAAAGAAAAAAAATGGGCCTTTTATCTTGAGGATAAAAGTTTACTGTCATGTCTGGTCCTTCCATAGACCTTATAAAAGTGAGAAGCTGCTTTGTGTCCTTATCATTCCTGAACACTTCTGTAAAAGCCAGAAACTACCTGGATTTTACTATTTGTTTCATATTTTATTAATTTCCCCAATTATATTGAATGGGAAAGAACATACCAGACAGCAAAAATGCAGTCACACCTTCATTACTGCCTGGTAGAGACCTAAGTGTCAAGTGTTTTAGTCCTGCTTTACTGATACGCACCTGAAAGTTTGTGAAAGTACACAGCGAGGAAGGTCAAAAAAAAGGGATATTACATGCGATCCTATTCTCAGAGGTAGCCAAGAGGCATATATAGTATTTTAAGGCCTATCACAATTGTAACTTTGGATATCAATACGTCATCTTAGCAATTCTTATTTATGCTAGATTTACTAGCATATTTCAAAAAGCTTCAGAACGTCTAACAGCGGACATTTGGTCCTCCATCAAAGATTATACTATACTTTCTAAAAGTTTGTCTGTGTTAATGGAGTACATCTAGAGGATCACACACTGTGTTACAGATGACATTTCTGGGGGTGGATTTTTCTTGATATTTTCTGCTAATTTCATGTTATATTAGGCTTAGGATGTCAGCAGGGATGTCCTCCTATGCAAAAAGAGAATCTATTTTAACTGTGTGTTGGTGTTGATTGCTTAACTTGTTTTTGTGATGCTTCAGTCAAATCTTTCATCTGAGTGTCAGGGACATTCTTTATATATTGCAATGGTGTTAACTCAAATTAAAGTGATACATACTAGGGTAAATAAGTAAGCTGTCTAATATATGGATATATGGGTACCTGATGTGTGTAGCCAAAAGTACCTAACAGACCAACAGTAGTTTTAAAAAAGAGTTATATTTCATAGAATAATCAGTAACGGTCATTAGACAGCAAAAGGTTGCAATTTTGTATTATATCTAAAATAAAGATCACTGCCAGTGTAAAGCATGCTGTTCTGAGTTTCTAACCTGAAAATACTTTTTTTTTGTAAAGGACAAAAAGGAACCTTTTCCTTATATCCTTCTTATAGTATTTTTAAGTCCAAATGGTTGGAACTAAAAATATCATTTTGTAAATTGCATAAAGCAAAATAATGAAGTAAATTCCAGTAGACCTGCAGATTTCTCAGCTCACTCCATTTTCTGTGGGAGTATGGCTCATGCAATGGGTGTTGCGGTACCTCACAGAAATGAGCAAACTCTGTTTCTGTTAGGGCAGCTTAACTCTCTGGTCAAGGGACTTCCACTGACACTAGCTCATGATGCCCAAAGTTACAAACTTTATCTGGAACCAGCTGTTGGACACAGTCAGGAGGGAGAGGCAGAAACCGAGGCAGTGTGTAGATGTCAATAGTTTAGTTAATGGCTTTGATGAGACTGTGTTAGCTAGCCCATTTTAAACATGACATAATCAAACAATGTAAACTTTCATATTAGAAGCTAGTCAAGTTAAAACCTAAGCTTTCTCATGAAGGTTTAACTCAATCTAGCTGAGTTAAAGCCTTGTAAGTTGTGCTAGGAAGCATGTTCTGACATGTTAGCAGTCCGCATCTAAAGAAACTGTGAAAGATTCACGTAGATAGGAACTAGTAGCAGCTGCAGTGTCAAGAGCATAAGTGCTATCTACGAGAAAATTTGCTAAATAAGTGGGCAGCTGCTTTCAGCGCTAGCTGCCATTTTTCAGTGGTCTCCACAAGTGGCCATAAGTAGAAAACATTACTGTAGCCCTTGAGGGAAGTGCACAAGAGAAGCTCATTTGAGGACATTAGGGCTGATTGTACAGTAGGTGCCTAAGGCTCGAGTGAGGTTCAGAGGAGCCAGCCTGGATGATGGAGATGGGCCCCACACCAAACCCTGGCCCTGCGCTGTTGGAGGCTCGGGCAGCTGCATCTGCTGGCTTAAGCTGCTGCAGGTTGTGTCCTTGAAGACGCAAGTCTGACAAAGGCAGCTCACGTTTGGCATAGTTTTGGGGAAAGGCTGCATTCAGGTCTTCTTTTTCTGGAGGAAGAGAAAAAACAGCAGTGATAAGTGCCACAGAGAGGCACAGAGAGCTGTGCTGAAAAGCATGCATGTTTGTGGCTGACTTCTGGATGCCCAGATGTGCTGTATCCCCAAATACCCATACAAGTGAAAAAACCTCAAAGTGTATGGTATGGTATGTCCATCCAGCCCCAGAATGCATCTGTGTATTTCCCTGTGTGCTGTGGTGAACCCATGTAACCTTGTCCTATCTTGAGCCTTACACCATTAGCACTTATCCAAACCTCAGTTCCTTCAGGCAGTAGGAGAGCTGTATGACTCACTGGCCTTATTAGAGTAATTGGAGAACTTTAAGTCTCCTAGCAAAATGTCCAAAGTCACTGTGACATAAAAGATGGGGAAAGGGAGGAACAACAAAACACTTTGGCCTAATAATTTCTTCTAATCCCTTAGAGGCACTGATTGTTGGGATAGTCTCCATGGCACTAACCACCAAAAGTGCACGAAATATTTGTTGGGAAGTAATAGTTCCTTGCGGAGTTCACTTCCAGTGCTCAAAAACCTGTCCACTTAGAAACAAGCAACAGCCATTATAACCTCTGGGACCGGTCTTGCTGTAAAATCAATATTTGAAGGTAATCACTTTATATCTGATGCATGAGCCTGGGTGATTTTACTGGCTGCCTGTTGTTAATATGGACCACTGCCTAATTGTCATTCCAGAAGAGGATCCAGATGTCCCTTACTCTCTCCCTCCAGCCCACCGTGGCTTTCATTACCAGAAAAAAATTCCTAAAAGGTGATATCATTTACTGTTAGAAGCTGAGCAGGACAAAGGCCATCCCTCCTCGCACCTTTAGGCTAGTGAACAGATTTTAAAATTAGCACCTCTCCTCAGCACCAGAGATGTATGTGATTTCACCTACTGGTCCACATGCAGTCCTGTTTGAATATCCGTAAAGTCCTTCAAGCCTGTATCTTTTACCATAAAGTCTCAGTTCTCGTGCCTCCACATGTTGTAGCAGTGGTGTAGGATTTTTTTCAGCATGTTTGCTAAGGAGAGGCACAAATGTGACATTCAACTCCTGACTTCAGTGGTTGTATTCCACACGTAGTATTCAAATGCCAGCACAAAAGATATACGTGGAGAGAGGCGAAACTTGCTCTCAGTCTTTCGGTGAGTTTACATTCTTAGCAACTGAGTCAAAGCTTTGTTTACAGAAGATTTATTATTATTTCTTTTCTTCCCATGGAAACATTCTGGTGATAACCAGGAGTCTAAATTATCCCCAAATACAGGAAGATCTTCAGGTGTTTTGACTCTAGCCCCGTGCTTGCTGTAAAACACTCCATAAGTGCACTTTGTGGTGTTTTACAGAGACATCACTGCCTGTTGGAGAATTGCTGTTTGTTTGAGGTTGTTTTGTTATGGACTAGGTAAAAATGCAGCCAACATGGACATTGCAGGTAGCTTTTAACCCCAGAAACCACCCCTGTTTATATTAAATTTACATTCGTTTCCTCTTATTTAACTGACTGCTAAGATGATGATGAAGGCCTTTGAGGCTGTGATTGCTAGAAATACCCAGAACCCTAAAATAAACCTTTCTATCACTTCTGTTAGAGGTAACATTTTCAAGAAAATATTTTCTCACCTCAGAGTACCATCACCTATACTCTTCCTCTCTTGATCTTAAAGCTAGACTGTTTAAATAACAGTCAGGAAAAGCTTGTTTTTGCAAGGATTAGATTTGCTGAGAATTCATAGTCATGATTTTTTGTCAGCTATGGAATACAAGTTGCATAGTGTTTCAGTTTAAAAAAGCCCTTAAATTAATTTTAGAAGTTGTGGGACAAAAGACTTCTCTTAAAGGGGGGGAAGAATGTGTTTAATACTGAGCTTACTGTATATTTAAAGTAGATATATACCTTGCTGCTATGAATCTTTGACAAAGTGCCAAGTGTTGCATTGCCAAAGGTATAGCATTTCATTTATTTCTTTAGGCTCAATAGCGGTTACTGGTAACATGTGTTTGTAGGGTGTCAGTTCTGATGGAATTTTTTTACCTGGCCTGTTTCCAAGTAATGTTGGTATGTGTTTAAAATGCTTTAAAAATAAATCAGACTTTTGTGTTTCTGCAATAGAAATTCCAGGCAGAGTGATAAAGTGGGATTCACTTGCCATCACAACTTTTTTGCTCTCTTTTGTTTATGGAAGGGGACTTTGTTCTTCTTATTTTGCTTTTCAGTAGGCTGAAACAATATAATAACTAGGAAACAATATAATAACTAGGAATGTCCTATAATAAGAGGACAAACGTCTAATATTTTAAAGGAACTTTTAAATAAGAAAAATATTTTTTTTGCCCTCTGTCAGAACATGCTTTTAACGTTCCTTCCGTTATGTAGTTTCTTTTCTCTAGCATATCTGATGTTTGTGTATTGCATCTTTGCAGATGGGCTTCTGTGGCTCTGAAATTTTTGTCCCTTCCCTTTTTGAGACACCGAGACCTGCTATAGACCATCCCTTTTCATACTGAGACTTTATGTCCATTGCTGTGCACATCTAGGATCTCTTCCAGGGGAGGCATTGGACACATGCTGTATGTGTGATAGCTAAAAGATGCTTAATAACACCTTTCCTCCTAATTCTGTAAGGATTCCCGAGAAAAAGGAATAGGGCTGTGAAAAATTCAAGTTTGTGGGTCCTCAGGACATTGTAGCCAGGGAGAACCCCCTGTAAGTGGAATTAAGATGCCTGCCGGGAGCAGAGTTTCTGCAGCAGTACTTAGATCCTCTGATCTCTGCATGCTTTCCCCAGGTGACAAACTTCCCCTTCGCTTTGCGGGCATCTGCTACCCTGGGCTCTTTCTCCTGTGGATGAATATATAAATCTATCAGCCTAGTAAGGTGGCCAGTTAAAGTTTGCCGGCACTTTGTACCAGCTGTTCAAAAGAAGCTGCTTAATGCGGATGCCCTGGTTCATATACCTTACACCTGCGTTTGCAGAGGTGCTGAGCACCTGCAGATACTAGCCTGCTTTGTTCACTCTTTGTGAAAATTTGGCCTGTACTGTCTCAAGCTGAGCTTCTAAAGCTGAAATTCCACCCCCCCAAAAAACCCCAGTGACTGGTTTTTTGGAAAATAACAGGAACAAACACGAGGTTCTGATAAGCTGGGTCAATTTTTGTGTCAGTTATTTTTAAAGCAAACGGATTGACATATATTAGAATTTGGCCTTTACCTTTGTCTGCCAGGGAACTTCCTGTCTGTCTTTAAGGAAAGATATGTTATTTTCTTGAGGATAGACTTACTGTTGATTATTCTGTGCTGTGGTGGCTTTTTTTATTTTTCAAAGGATGTTCAAATTTAGAATGATTTTACAGTTTTATAACGGCATAATCCATAAGCTATTTATAAAGTACAACGATACTGAAAAATAAGTATTCAATATTCAGCATTTACTGTGAATATGCAGTAGCAAATATTTATTGCTACATTTGCTTCCAAGTTGCATTGTATATCTGGAAGCTTGATAATAACAGTTCATATTTTCTTACCAAACTGATAATGTGTTATTAATTCAGATGAAAAAAGAGGTAGCTCTACCAGATTCTTCTGTTTTGTCCCAGGTTTGAAATTTTATGAGAACCAGACTACACATTCCTCTGCTGTTAGACAGTATTATTTTCAGAGATGCTAACCTGTTAGTGATTAGCCCAGACTGGTGTCTTGGATGCTTGCGGTATCAGAAAGCCTTTCCCTGAGGACTTCTCTGGTCCAAAGAGAGTTTCCACATTTAAGCTTGAAAAGGATGGTCTCAACCTGTGTATATTCCCAACTAAGGGTCAAATCCCATGAGTCCATGGGAATTTTGCCTGAGTGAAGACTGCAGGATTTGACCCTTCGGGATTTATTTGTTTCTTGGACAGATGTTTAAGTCATTTAAAATTATGTGGTCCGGTGTTCAAAGAATTAGCTGCCTAATAGACCTTTTGCTTCTAACCCCAGCTAATTCATTGTCTCTGCTTATTGGTGTCTTTGTACTTAACTTGTCCTATATGGCAAATTAAGGAAAATTCAGGCCTCCAGTGAAATGATTATCAAGGAAAGTAAATTACAAAATATTGCATACTGTATGTGGCTGAAAAGGTAATTTTAGATTTATTTGTAGAAAATAGCTATCATTGCATTACTATTGCTAGTGCCAGAAGGCAATTCGTTTGCTGTATTTGTATGTTGCTCTATGCAAGATTCTGCTCAGTGATCCTGATCGTTGCCTCTGTATGTTCTATTTCTTTTACCATAAACATATATTTTTAGGGACTCATCTATGAACTTTTAATAGGTGCTTCCTTCTGCAGCCTCCCACTTCAGATCCTTATTCTAATTGGATGGTAGAATAACTATGATATTTAACATGGTCAAGTTTAAGACATTAATTGGAGTATCAGGACATGCCATGTGTTGTAACATTGATTTTGTGTTCGTGCATGCACATACATACACACCTGTTTTCCGTGTATGTGCATTAAGACACGTAAGCACATCACAATATACAGAAATGCTTTATCATGTGGTTACCTGGTGCTGTTTTCTACTAGGTTAGTGCAGAGTGTTCTACAGAAATTCAGTATCTGCAAAGATAATAACATGTTCCCTCTTATGTATGTTTGTGATACATATGCGTCAGGCTCTTCAACAAATTTCCTGATTAAAAAAAGGCTACAGTAAGCTATTTGATATTTTAATTCTAAAGTTTGTATTACAAACTCTTTTTTGTGCTTTTAAGTCTATTTCTTTAGATGAGCACCTTCAATCTGAAGTCTACCTAGTACTTAAGGAAAAAATACCTACTGACCTTGCAGCAAGCAGCACCTGTGAAAGAGGAAGACTAGCATGAGGTGGAAGGTCGAAAAAGCCAGGCTGATCTATTTAGTATCCCTGGAACTCTTGGTGGCAAGAAACAAATGATCTTCTTCCTCAATGAGTTTGCAGTATTCGGGCCATCTTTCTCAACTGGGCCTTTGCAGCAGGCAGGATTTACTTCATCCTGGCTTGGAAAAGAAAGAAAAAGCCAAAAAGCTTGTGTGGAGAGACATTAAAAGAGAGAGGCAGGGTGATTTTTTCCAGCAAGCCTAATAATAAATTTCATTTCATAGTAAAGAATCTGGCTGCTAATTTGGAGGGGGAAGAAGGAGAAAGAAGTGGAATTCTGCTAGCTGATAGACTTTGGTTTCTTTTCCTCACTCACCTGTTTGCTTGGAGATGAAAACAACCACTTTCGATGCCTGTTTTTCTCCTTCCCTGGGAACTGATGATGTTTGCTACAGCCCCCATAAAACTTTTCACCACCCTGCTGTATGTCTTTTACAACCAGCCATATGAAATGCCTTTCGTAGTCTTTCCACAGTCACAGTAGAGGAGAGGACACAACCGTACTAATGCCATTTACTTCTGCTAAGGACGAGAGGAGACGGAAGCTGCCTTTCTAAATTGGGCGCTGTGCAGTTTTACTTATTGATTTACAGAGCACTTATTATCATAGTAGAACATTATAATGAACATAGCTGAAGACTGAACATTTGTTGAAACATGTCTGAGGCATTTCTACATGTTGCTTGAGGGATGAATTAATTTACATGGTGTTTTACTTTTTAAATAAAACAATTTATTATGGAAATCAAAATGTCAAATCTAAAGGCTCTTATCTGTGAGCTCTCATAAATTATTTCCTTGAAACTTTTTTGGAGCAGGACTCTTCACGTATTCCTCCCTCAAGCCTAAATTACACAAACAATAAGTAACAATTATTGTAAGTGTAATGTTAATTAACCATGAAAAAAACCTACTTGTTTTGGTTTTGGTTGATTTTCCCTTTAGATAAAAGCATCTCTTTACTGCGGATTTTTAGGTTTTCATTGCTTCACGTTTTTCAGTGTTTTTCAGTCTCTCGTCCTTCATTTTTTTTAAGTGGTCACTTACCTGCGTATGTCGTTAGGCGAGTGTCTCCCAGGTGTGATTAGCCTCCTGTGTTCTTACAGTTTTTTGGCAGGAGCAGAATGGTGATTTCTGTTTGCATGCTGGTGAGGTTCTGGTGATGAGCCGTTAAATAAAATGATCTGTCCCCAGGCCAACTGGTTGGTTCATTGCCAAACAGTAATCCAGTACAATTAAGTATCAAAGATTGGAGTACTCCATTATTGTAAGAGATCTCACTGCAGCCACCTGGAAAAGCAGAGAGCTCAAGAGGGGAAGAGTGATCAGGACATTTATTTTCACTGGGGTATACTAATTTCACTGGGGTTTTTTTTTGAACATACGGGATTTGGATATCCATAAATTTAAAATTAGCATTTAAATTTTCAATTCAGCTTTATTTTCTTTCCAAAGCTGGGGGTTGAGAGAAGGAAGAGATGAAAGAAGGAAAGAACTGACTCTATTTCTGAGGCTACCTCTGCTGTTCTTGACTAACTTTCTTATTAAAACACAAGATTTTATGGTCCCATTCTATTTTCCTCCTCCATAAAGGCTGTTGTGTTGGTTGCAGCTGTACTCATGTACACTTTTGAGCAGTTTAGTAGCGGCAAAGTTAGAAATTTGTCAAATTATTTAGCAAAGAGTTTTTCTTGTTTACTTTATAATTCATGGCTGGGAATGACAATTTTGTGTTCCGCTACAGATCTCAATTTATTTTCTATAGCCTTGCAAGTAATACTTTTTCATATGTCCAAAACCCACTGAATTCTGACGGGTAGAATTTTACTAGGATATGCCTTTTCTAGCTATAAGGACAGTAGCACTGTAAACCACACCGAATCTGAAGCAATGTTTTTTTAAAGTTCTGTAAATAGAGGTAATGGCCAAACATGTTAGGTATTTGAATATTTTACAGCTAACCACAGCTAATCAGATAGATCACACCTAATGTACACAAAGGAGTGTTTAGAATCTTATTAATATAGAATAACTCAAGAAAACCCCGCCTTTTGTTACTTTGAGTTAGACTCACTTCGTAGGTGCTTCAAGGTGTTTGAGTGTGAAAGGGAGGAAAGAATTTGGCCTATTTCTCCCCTTCAGGAACTTAACAATTGTAGAATCCAATAAAATCATAACAGTCTCTATGTTTATAACATCTGAGAAAGTCAGAGTATATAATGATATAATAAGTTTTAGCACAGTCCTCAGATGACATAAATAATATACAGGTTTTACTGATGGAGAAACTGAGTCACAGAATTGTCAAATTATGTTATGTTTTGGAGCTCAGTCACAGCTGAAAATAGCAATCAGGTATTCCCAATCATATTTTCCAGCTCCTCTCTGTAAAAGGCACTAAACTATAGTTTTGAGAAAGATGAAAATATATGGGATAAAGAGAAGTTGTTCTAGTTTCACCAGGGGCTGCTCAAAGATCTATGGATGCCAGGTCTCTCCCAGGGTAAAAATGAAAGAAGGAAACAACCAGGAAAATTAAAACTCTTTTAAGACTTGGAAAAGTTAAAAGAAATGCAAAAGCAGAATGAGTTAATACTAGCCAAAGGAGCCAGGGGAAATAAGAATAGCATTTCAAATATATTGGAGAAAAAAAAGAAATAATGGAACGAAAAAGCAAGCTCAATAATAAATGAAGAGGGTGACAAAATGAAAGCTGGTTTTGAAATGGCTGATGCACTGAGCTACTTTCAAAATCATTCTTTGACAAGAAAAATAAAAGGAGTAAGGACATAATAGATCAAGTAATTAAGACCTTTTCAAAATAGTTGTTGATAAAAAAAGAGTAAGGCAATACTTAGAAAAAACAGAATAAATGCAAATCAGCAGGTCTGGATGATAAGTATAGTGTGGTCTTAAGAGACATAGATAATGAATTTACATAATCGCTAGTAATTATTTTTGAAAAGTAAAGTACAATTGAGGAATTATCATAGGATTGGGAAAAAGCAAATCTAATACCAATCTTTAATAAAAGAAAAAAAGAGTAATTCTGGTAATTACCATAGGACTGCCTGTTGTTGTTTATAAAGCCTAGTGGTGTGATAGACGCTTTACCGAAGCTGCAAGAAACCATCCTTACCCCAAAACAATTTAACTTTCGACCTGATATGTCATAGTTGAAGATGACCTAAAAGTAAAGTGGTTCAGAGAATGAGAACAGTAGGGATACAGGGTTTTTTTTGGTTCATTCTCTATATGTACATATCTTCATGATTGCATAAAGATTTGTGGTCTATTTGAAGTAATAACAATGATTAAGAAATAAGATAACGAATATTATTGCTCTGACGCTGAAGGTTTTACCCCATACTTTCTCTTGTCTCCACTTGCTAAGCCCAAAGGCATTTCCAGGAGGCCAAGAATATCCAGGCAGGTGCTATTTGCCTCCTCCCTGTTGCCTGGCCCCTCTGACTGCCTCATGTTGGAATGAATAAGATGGAGCTGTGCTTCAAAGAGCTCTTGACCATAGCTTGTTCCTGAACGACACACACACTCACACAGTATGGAAAGAAAAGTGAGCATGCATGCAGATACAGTAACAGAAGTGGTCTTCTGGGCTTGCTTTCCCACTTGGGAAGGCTTCTTGGGTGGATAGTCTGACCTCTCTCTCTTACTTACACCTGGTCCCAAGAAGATGCCCCCAGGGGCTTCTAAGGGTTTAGGAAGAAGGAGGGATCATGCCATCTAGTGGAACTCCCTCCACTTTTTCCAGCTCTTCTCTGAGAAACATGGAGGAGAGCATGGATTCTGAAGGTTCAGGTGAGCCTTGGACCGTTTCCTGTGGAAACACAGGAATGCAGTTTCCAGAGGATATGGCATAGTGAGTGGAATAAATGAATTTAACTGCAGAAAATTAGGCAAAAATATTTGTAAACTGTGTTTTAATAAAAAAAGAATATGGAAGAAAGAACTTCACAGATCTTTGCTTAAATGAAGGGACAGATAAAGAATTTTGCAAAAGGTTTTGGGCACTTAAGATGAACTTGAATGTGCCCCTATCGTCACGTGAATTTTCCAGCTGGTTGCAGGAGTGCAAGTTGTATTTTAGGGATGGAGTAAGTCATCCAGAGGTGTTTTGTGGATGTGAGTGAAAGACCTAATTTGTTGATCATGTGATTAAGGAAGGGGAGGTAAACAGACCATTCATTAAATCTGCAGGTCGTACTAAAACTGGGAGGTGTTGCCAACACCAGCGAGGACAGAGTGTGAAGATATAAAAAGAAGTGAGGACAGGTTAGAAATATGGACAGGAAATCACAAAATGGGATTCAACCTGGCAAATGGAATCTGATATGTCTGCTGAAATAATAATGCAAAGCGCAGATATTCAGCAGGAGAAAGATGCTTGCAAAGAATATATGCTGAAAAAAGGCCCAGGGGTGATAGTGGGTGGCAAATTGGGTACAAGTTTGCAATATGATATGACAACCAACTGGCCACCCTCCCCAAGAGTTCTGTTCTTGCTTGCGTCATGTTATAGAACAGAAATGGGATAGACCCCTTCTACAGACTATGATAAGATACAGTACTGCACACAGCTTTAGGCATGTCATAAAACAATAATAGATATGAATAGGTGTAGTAATTGGAAGCTGTCTCACAGTGAAATGAGACTGGACAATGAATTTTGAAGGATATAATAGGAAGTCATTCTGCATGGATGGATGAACGCTGCTATCTTTTTCAGCTTTAATTTTCATGTTTCCATTCAAGGCAAGTAAAATGAACAATAGTTATTGTTTAACGAAGTATCTTTGCACATCAAACATCTTAATTTCAGTTTTTTCTGGGTCAGATATTTAGTTAACCATGACATCTTGGCACTGAAGTAGCCATAATAAACTGCCCCTCGCCCAAGTGGTTCAGTCCGTTGCAAGGTGATCTGTAGTAGAATGTTAGTTTTCTTCCCTGAGATAGAAGATGAAAGAAGACTACCCAGAAGAAAAGGTCATTTTAAAACACGCTTATCCTTACCTATATGTTTAGATTTTTTGACATTTGCAGTTTGAGTATTTTTCAGCCACTCAGTCAAAAGTCACATTATACGTGTGTAAATACATATATATTTATACACTAATATGCATGCCCCACTTTAATGTAGTCAGATAGTGAAACTTGGTAATTTACTCTGCAATTTGCGTTGGTGACATCTTTTACCTACGTCTGCTCTCGTGGAAGAGGGGCCATCTTTAGCAGAAGCAGAAATACAGGGAATACTGTCCTTCAGAATAGTGAGTCCTGAAGTAGGGTACAGAAGGATGAAACAGTTGCTAATAGCCCTTCAATAAGTACAGCTGTTGCTGCAGGCATGTGTGGGTGTTGCAGACCATTTGATTTGTATCCAGCTGTTTTTCTCTGCTTTTAGTGATTCTAGAAAGCCAATCAGGTCCTATTTGCTTAGACCTTTTTGCCAATGCTTTATTTCTTGTATCCAAAAGCATGTTTACTACCTAGAGTTAACACAAAGAGTCAGGTGAGATACTTGGCTGCTAGATAAGCATATCTCCCTTGCTCATGTCCTTCACAGAACAGGGAATATTTAGATATTATCCATTATAGTTTTTCATGTCACACTAACTACTGTAGAATATAAGTATGTGTATTGACATACTGATAAGAAAACAAAATAGATAAATACGTATTTCAGTAGTTTCTATTATAGAAGCAACCAACAGAGATTTTTAGTTGTTAATGTCATTGAAAATTCATTTTTATTAAACTGAAAGGGTCTACTGCTCTCTCTTTTACTTTATAAAAACATCTCATAATATCAGCACAGAAAGATACTTTTTTGTTGACCTTCAGTGAAGCTGCCAATACAGTTGAATTCTCTCTCTGACACTGACCATTTTTGCTACTGGTAAATGAGCCTGTCTCAAAGTCTTATAACCTGTTGCTTGATAAAGAACAGAAATGGGATTTCATCACAAAACAAATGTCACATTTAAGAGGTTCTACTAGTGTAATGGTACTTTACCATGTTGGGCTTTTTTTTTCACCCTTACTTAGACTTATTAGCAATGCACTTAGTAAGACAGAGAGACACCCTTCAGGTCAAGTAGCCTGGCTATATATTTATACGTACCAAGCTAAAATCATGCAAAGAACCAAAATTGCAAGAGAATAATCCATTATTTCCAAGCAATATTGAATGAAGCAGTAGTTGCTTGTTTTCTCTAACAACCAACCAAATTAAGGGTTATAAATAAAGGACTAAGCCCACAATGAAAAGTAGAAGTTGAAATGAGTATTCGGAAAAGATGTACAAACTCTTCATTTTTATCACAGTACTTGTGCTACATTTGTGTTGATCAATTTACAGAGCTTGAGTCTCCATCTCCGCTGTTGAATACACATCTTAAAACCTTGTTAAATCAGCTTGTTAAAACAGCTTTTGATTTACTGTGTTCATGTAAAGGTTTCCGATTTTTAAAACATATATGCTGGTGCACACGCACCAGATCAGAACTGTGCTATTAAAGTTTCCCATTTTTCATCACAGCTAAAAAGGGCTAGAATTGCACATTTAGCTGTAGAATAAAACATGTAAGCCTCTTAAAAGGCTTTTTGACACTGCCAGCCTGGTAGGTCTTTTCTTATTAGTGTATTTATTTCTGTGTGTATTTATTTAAACAGAGAGATGGATTTTAAAGATATTGTTCAACTACAGAAGAAAAATAGTAAAAGTAAGCTGGAGTTCTGAAAAGGCTGGGTAAACTCCTTACTAGAGGAGAGAGAAAACAGCCCAAAGTTCTCAAGTGTCCATTCCCAGTGCTATAGGTGCAGGTACTATAGCTCTTGCTGGTGGTAGTTGGAGCCTGAAAAACAGAAGGGTGGGAAAGCATGTCCCTGAGCTTTGGTTCTCCTGGTCTCCCGCTTCAAGAGCACTTCAGTAACAAGCTGCAGGTTTACACTGGCCAAGCTGGTGACAATGGGATTGTATGTGGCAAGAAAGAATTCCGGGATATGATGACAGCTATGTATCCCTATATAGATTCATCCCGTAGACATAAATACATTGGCTGGATTGCTTTGGGTGTTAGAGATGATCTTAACTGAGGTGAAAAAAATGAAAACAGTAACAGGGATTGATGCAATTCTGTGATGCTTTGGCAATCAGTACCACAATAAAATTGTTACAAATAAAATGCCACAGATAAAGAGATGGCTATTTTATAAGAATTTTCGACACGGTTTTGTAATCTCTTTGTAGTACCAGTTTTCAGTATTTTATGAAATAAATAGCCACCGTAATTTCTATGGGATTATTATTTTTGATGTTGGATTTAGGAAACAGAGGTAACAGACAGAAACATAATGCATAGCAGCAAAGTAGTTTCTTTAACAACGGATTGCCTCTGTTGCAGGTATTTTAACTTCCCAGAGCTGGTTAACGTTCTTGGTAGTGTTCCTAGCTTTTTAATAGTTTCTATCTCGCTTCTGCCATTTTATGCGAAGTACAGTAAATGGGTGAGAAATTAAGTAAATACCCAAGGGAGGATCAAAATAATTTATACTACGCCACAGACATTTCAAGTCTTGCAGTCTCTGAGCAACCACTTGCTGAGCTGAGTAGCTCCGAATGGTAAAGTATACTCCATAAATCAGAAATCCAAGTCAGGGTTTCTGAAAAAACATTATTTTGTCAATGTTTTTATTAAAAACAGTACAAAATATGTAGTTTAACGTAGGCCTTTTGCAGGCTTCAAGGAATTTGAGGATTTTGATAAAACAAACTTCATTTAAATGAACAAGCGGTGTATTTAGAAAGGTACGTAGTTATCAGGCTTTCTAATAATGGTAATGGTATTTACCCAAAATAGTTTGTATAAACCCAAGAATTTACCAGATATGTGAAAATATATGACTATCAAACCGTGGTATATTTGTTTTACAGTAATATATGTTAATTGTGTATGCATGTGAAATTAACGATCACCAGAGGCAACGAATGGACAAGCTTGGAAATCAAAATCTTCACTTCATGGAATGGATATATAGCATATTGCTATATAATATTATATTTCACACTGAGCCTCCAGGCCATTATCTCTAGGAATGAGGGAGACAGTGCATCCCCCCATATCTCAAACTCTGATGAAGTAGCAAATTAGTGCCAGTTAAGGTGTTGGCTTTTTATGATGTGAATGCATCTGGTAGAAAAGAAGTCTACAAATTGGCCTTTACTTAGGCCAGTGAATAATTGTTACAGGGTAACAATTTTAGTGAACTATTCTGGCCTTTCAAATTTTTTGGTAAATGGCACCTAGCAGTGAAGTTTCTACTGTTATCAAATGCAGATACCATGTCCTGTGATTTGAATGCTAGCTTGTTTGCGGGTATTTATTTGAGTGACAGAAAACATGAAGTTTTACCCCACAACTGCAAGATAGCAAGCAAATTATGTTTATTCTGCTTAGTGCGTGCAGTGTGGCTCATGTCTGCTAATAACTGACAATCCAGCTACAAGTGTATAAGAGGATGGGTACGAGATGATAAAATCAGGAATATGATTCAAGTACCATTTAGGATGGAAAATCTAGAATTTTAAAATGCTTTGTGGTTCTAACAGTAATGCTGCTTTCATTACTACTGTACCTCAAATCAGCAGAGAGAAAAGCTTCTGAAGTTAAGATTACCCATAGGATTTGTAAATCAGATTGATGGAAGTAATTGGTAAACTGCTTAATCAAGCCTTGCTTGGAGGTGAATAAGGACTGCAGGATAGAAAATGTAGGCTGTATAAGTAACCCAACAAGTCAGTAGAGTTCTTTTTTCTGAAAGAAACAAAGATAGCAGTAATTAATGACCCTGACTCTGTGCCAAAAAAGCTTTCTTCTGACAACTCCAACTTAATTAAAACTTAAGACATTTGAATGGCCTCAGAAAGCCCCTGATGGGGTGAACTCTTGCAAACTCGTGAGAAAATTTTGTAAATTAAAGGAAAAGATGTGTGTTACCACTGGTGCCATGACTCTAATCCCTGGCAGTCAAAGAATCTATTTAGCCAAAGCTTTTCTTTTAACTGGCTCACACCTGCAGGCTTACTGGCACTTCCTCTGTACCAGAGAAGGCAGTTTTTGTGTTTTACGGAAGATCAGATAATAGGAGTCTTGCTGTTACTTTTGTTTTTGTGCATTGTTCATTAGGCTGTGAGTGTTGCAGGCACACTTGATATGCTTGGCTAGCTTGGGGGGAGAGTAGTGTCTGAATGCTTTAGGTGGTGCAACATTAGTGAGGATGGGCTGGCAAAAAAGTAAGTTTAATGCAAAAGTGCTTCAAGTTAAAACTCACAGCTGATGAGGCAAGCTGAAAGGCAGAGCCTGCTGTTCTTCACACATCCAAGTTGCAAGGAACAATATTCTGCACTGGACAGTGCTGGATTTAGACAAAAGGAAATGGGGCTTTCGGATTCTCCTTGCTCCTTTGTATTAATGTAATTTTTATTCATTATGGACCAACTGGTGTAAGAATCCCCCCCAGGTACACTGTATGGAAAGGAAAGCTCTGTTTGCATTGCAAGAAGGAAGGCTATTTTGTGAGTTGACCTGTCTGCTTTATTAATAAACATGGGATTAAATTCTAGAAATAACATCAGTTGCATACTAATTGGTCTACATGGTTACTTGATTTACATAAGAAAAAAAAAGGAGTTTAATTTCATCTCCCGTTCTAGAAGGTGCTTTTGTGTGTTACATTGTGAAAATCTTCTCCACCCCGCTTTTCTGTGGCCTTAGGCAAATCCGTATATCTGAGGCAGTGGAGAAGGTAATATTCTGGATTGCCTTTTCCTTTTTGGATGTTATGGGGGCATGTGCTGTCTGACTGGCACAGAAAAGACTTGTTCGTGTATAGGTCAAGGCTTAGGTATACTTTTTAGTTGTAGATACTGGAGGAAAGGATAGAGAGCTCAAGGTACTCATGAACCTCTTCTTTTGAACTTTTTCCAGAGTTTTGATGAGGCTAATTATGATGTTTGTTTTCACAGATGATGATCCATAACATACAGGTGCTTGGGCTGACATTTTCTTTTTTACTGTGGCTTAAGGAAGAGTGGGGGAAAATACAGTCACAGACTTGTAAC
>VFFE01009149.1:672111-742111 GCA_008921705.1 Burhinus oedicnemus | reverse complement strand
CTATTAAGTAAAAGAAGACATTTTGTAATATAGATTAATAGAAATGAGCAAGAAGATAATAGGCAAAAAAAAGCTCTTGGATACAACCGCCTTTTGTTCTTAATTGGAAAAGTGTTTAAACAGACTGAATTTCAGTATGAATGTTAGACTTCAGCTGAGTTCCATAAGTTACACTGAGTGTAGCTTAACACGTTTAATTTCAGACATAACTAACACCAATCAGATAGGGATTTTTGAAAACAATTTATTCCATTTCAATGGAATTTCCATTTTACTAGCTGTAATCTCAAATATGTAAATGGTAGCCAAAGCTGGATGTGATGTTTCAGTTAAGAAATTTTTTTTTTTTGCCCATTGTTTCTTCTAGCATCTTCTTGCCAAATCTTCTGGAGCGCTTGTAATTTCCTCTGTACAGAGCCCAACAGGCTCATCAGCAGCAGAAGGTAAACATAATAGATGTGAGGAATTTCTGGAGATTTATGAGGTTTAGCTTTCTGAAACGTACACTGTGTCTGGCAATCCTAGGATGTGGCCACATGTGGACTATGTGAATTGAAAATGTTATAAATGGGGCATCATTTAGCCCTTGTTAGGAATAAAATTTAGGAACAAAAGATGCGTTCTGCAATAGCACTTAAGTATCATTTCTGCCCCGCAACAGCATGCTTTAGCTCAAAAGGATAATCGTCAGGGAGGTTAAGCTTTTGTTACAATGTCTATGAAATTTGACAAACAGATTAATATCCCTATTATTTAATAAATATAGCTTACTACCTAAAGTCACCCATATCTCTTCACATTGAAACAATCAGATCAGAGATCGTTATACAGCAACCTAAGAATATGAAACCACACTGAACTAAGGAGATTGGCATTATTGGGATTTGGTATCAAAAGCTTCAGAGCAAAAAATGTAGAAGTAGAAGCGTCATAACTGTACCATTATTCTAAACATTAATTTGTTAAATTCTGCCATCTGTTTATGAAAATGTAATTGAAAAATTGCACTCCTACATCAGTTTATTGAGCTGATAAAAGAAGAGACATTAGCAAAGACAGAAACATGCCATCCTAATGATCATGATAGTATCACTGCATGTTAAAGTGCTCTTTTAACCTTTTTCAGTGGGCTTTACTGATATTAATTAATCAGCTTGAATACTGTCAACATCTCAAGCACTAGAGTGCTAGTTCCAATTCTGTGCCAGGCATTTCTCTGCATCTTTTTCTTTTATATGTTTAGCTAGAAGAGCCTAGAAGAGCATTAGCAGAACAGTAGAGAGAGGCCTCTTCTTCCTGGCCATTGTTTATCCGTAGTATTGCCTGATGGAAGAGCTCATGTCCATAAGCCTATGTTTTTCATGGCCTGTTTCATCACTGTTCTCAAGGACTTGCATAAATGAAAGATGGGATCATTTGGAGATAAATATTGCTGAGTATATCACTTTAACCCTCATCATCTTCCACAGTACACTAAAAGAGAGGGAAAAGGTAGACTTTAGTGAGAAAGATGGTTAAACAAAAGCTTCTCTGACTTCTGAGATGAATGACACTTGAAATGTTGCTCCTGGGTGTGTTTAAAACCTAAAAACTTTGCATGGCTGCCTCATGCTTTTGTTTCTGCCGAGTAATAATGCTCTGGGATGCTTCCAACTGTAGCAACCTAATTGCTAAGATTGAAATGATAACCATTTACATATCAGATTTTGTCCAGTAACTGATTCTAATGGACACTGTTTCCAAAAGTTTTTGTGTATTAATTTCCTAGCATTTCTCCCATTTCACTAACACTGTGAGTACAGTGAATCTGGTAGAACAAACATTTTTAGCTCCCAGCATTCATGTGCATGTTCATAAAATGTGTGGGTACCTTAAAAACATTAATAGTACTTTTTGAGCTTCATTTGGAGGATAATGTATTTCAAAGACCTGAGTATAAAATAGCTAGATATCACTGGAAAACAGCATTTAATTATTAATGAAACCAAGAGACTGGCTTGGAATGGGAAGCAGCTGCTTATTTACTGCAGATTTTACAGCAAAGGTAAATAATGAAATCTCTTTCCGAAGCTAACCTACAGAGCGGTTTTGATTTAAAGGTGTTTCTTAACATGGAAAATACAAATAAACATTTTAACTCCCCTGCAAAATAGGAAAACAGTCTTCAGTTTGTGCAGGTTTTGTGTGCATTTGTCATGAGCAGCTATTGTGGAAGTGGGATTACTGCCTGACAATTTCATCATGTCTGTGAAAGTAATGTTTAGGAGGTGAAGTAATACAATGATGCTAATCCAGCTTTTTATAATCAGCCTCCTATGTATATAATATTTATGTTATTGTCTGTGCAGGGTTTTCTTTTCCTAGAAGCATTCCTTATCTACTAGAATTCTTGTTTGACAAATGAGATTGGATTACCAAGTCACAGCTGTATACACTGGTTGATATATTGCTGTAGGATTGATAATTCAGAAAAGCAGTGTAGTATTTGGGGGTTAATTTTCTGTTCTTAGATACAAGAATCTAATGCTGCTTGCTAGATATTTTCTTCATTTTTGTTATCTAAGTTTTACCAGGTTTAGACTAGTTATTGACTCAGTTAATGTAAAAAATGTTGATATGCTGTCAATATTAATGTAGATGTCAGTCCAACACTAGTCCCTAATGTATGTAAGAGCAAGTATTTTTTACCTTGATACAGAAAGGCAGTCATGTGTGAGATTTAATATACATCCTAATCTATCTTGTCATTGCACTAGCCATGGGTGATGTGCTAATGTATGGGCAACCATTTTCTTTTTCTCTTCACACAATGGAATAGATACACATGAATGACAGCCAGGTCTCCACTCTGTAATTATTTGGAGGGCAGTTAGAATGTACAGAAGGAATACAGTAGTTTTACTTATAGACTTAAAGTCTATGGCCTTTTTTTTTTTAATCTTCCAGGGAACCATATGATCACTAATAAATGGAAAAAAGGCAAAAAAAAAAACCCCAAAACCAAGAAATAGCTAAACCTAAGTAAGCTTCATAACACACACAGAGTTTGGAATTTCAGTTCTGAGGCCTTACACACACCCAGCCAAATATTTTTATGTATTTGAATGCATTCTTTGTGCTGACATAATCATTTTGATTCACTTTCTTGGCAAAATATATGTTTTATAATACAGGAGATTTGTCATCAAATATTTCTGAAAAGTGAATAATCAAATGAACTCTTTAATGAAATGTCTCTTTTATATTCATTCTCCTTTCTCCATTTCTTTTTCAAATTGTGAACAATTATAGAAATATGGCATTGTGAATATAAGTTGACACAATGTAAGATAAGCAAGCAAAAATTAATGTCCATAGCAAGTCTCATCTTTGTGCGTGTTGGCAAAACCAAAAACCTGAATATTGCTTTTTATATAAAAGACATTTTGATGAGATTGCAGTTTCCTAAAAAGCGAGTCCAAAATTACATATTTCTTAACGCAGCTTGAGTCAACAAATCTTTGACTTCTCATATTAATTTATAATATAGCTTCCTTTTGTTCCTCTTTGCAAACTGTAAGAAACTGTCTTTACGCTCTCAATCTGTCTTTGTGTGAGTGAAAATGAAAATGAGGCACACTGTCCAGATCATAAAGATAAGCAACGGCCTGCAATTTCAGCATTATTTTTACTATATATTTAGGCAGAGAGGGTACATTTTCTCCCCTGTGGTTGGATGCTATTGTTTGTAGACTAAAGCTATTGCTTTCCTGGCACCTTTCAGTGTTCCATTCAGAATTAAAATCACTATGCACATCTTTACTAACTCTAAATTGAGACTGGTATGATTTCAACACTGGAAACTGAGTGCAAAATTCTGCACACAGTGCTTTATATGGAAATATTCCATTTAGGGAAAAAAAATAAAATGAAAAGAATCCCAAAACATTCTATTTTTAGAATATATGTTATAATCCCCATATTACTTAAGTTTCCTGTGAGTATTCTTCTTCACTGAGACTAGTAATATAAGGCTAAATTGTTACCTTGTGTTTTCATCGGGTAGGTTTGTGACCACTGACAGTTATAATTTACAATAATTATGGACATTAGCATACTTGACGTCGCTATTATTTTTATTTCGAATACAAAGACTTTCAGTGGACTAACGGTATGAGGAGTGGACGTTTTATCTTCACGGAATGCTACAAAGTTCCTAGCAGACTGTAGCTACAGTGATGTACCAGCACTTATCCACAGTCAATAGGAAGTATTCATTTGCGCCTTTGAGAGAATCTTGTGTAAACCCGTAGATTGAGTCACAGTAGGTTCTTCTGTATGTCTGTGTGTTTACTGATCTATCTAGCTACCTGCTACACTGCATAGGATCTGAATATTTGTTGCAGTTGCTAAAAGGAAAGAGGGGTGGTGTCAAATGCTTTAATATGCAAATAACTTCTGTTCACTAAAGAGTTTATTGTGGCTTCTGTGTCACTACTCATTCAAGTAAACTCTATGCACATTTCAGTGTTTCTAGGTTTCTGAATTAGAAGTATAAACTTTGATGAGACACAAGTGATGTTGAAGCGGTGTGACAGGCAGTAGATGTGTTCTCACAAACTTACGGCTTTTGCAAGGTCAACATTTTCAGAATATCCATTCAAAAATCATCAGTCTTCCACCTTTTATAACTCAAATCACAAAATCTATTGCCAGTTAAAATATATGTCAGCGTTTAAATCTGAATTTGTTACCTGTAAATGCTACCATCTCCTCCTGTAGATTAGTGGCATTGCCAGTAGTATGTCAACATGTAGGTACTGTGAAGATCTTGAATTAAAAATATCTACAATAAATTGTTGGAAAGCCTAAGAATATTGGTTTGAATTTGAGCATAAATGCTAAGTTTTTCAGGATGAGTAGGAAATCAGGTCTTCGCTTGAATATAAGGTGTGTATCTGTGATTTAAATTTTTCTCTTCTAAGTGTTTAAAAACACTCATGTAGTGCACAAGACCATACAAACCAGTTCATCTAGTATCTTTGCAACCTGTCATGTTAATATGTAAATACATGTGCATATGTATTTAGACAAATCTAAAAACATGCATTATTTACATGCTGTAAGAGATTTTTTTCTGAGCCATTACAGTCTATTATGTAAATATGTATTTAAAGGGCATAATATTTTTTTTTAATTTCATTGAATTTTTGACTTGATAGGTCATAATGGCTAGGATCCCTTACACAGTACCTCATAATTTATTTCAGTCTGTATTATAGATGTTGCTATGATGTTAATATGAATTTGCATATAAAATATGCTTCAAGAAGTTACTGTACACATAAAGATTAATAATTCACTGATTTTAAATGGAAGAGAGAACATCAAAACTGATTAGTTCACATAAGGGTGAGATTCATCCTCTCTGCAGAAGGCTAGCACAAAACCTAGGCATCATTTAAGCCTCACTTAAGCCCTCAAAATGCTTAAATGGATTTTAGCTGGTGCATAGGCTTTGCTCTGGCAATTGGTGCAGTAGTAAATTTAATCTGTAAGAGAATAATGTATTCCTAAATGGTCCCCATTTCTAGAAGTGAATTAGTAGGTCTTCTAGGAGCTCTCAACTTCCAGCAGTCCCCCAAATTTTACCTCATTGTTTGCAAGAGAAGTGAAATCCTGTTATAGAAGAAACATGTAAAGTGCCTTTCTCTGTGAAGAATGCTATCTGTTTTGGGTCATGTCTGTATCAGTACAGAGATGACTGACCTAGTTCAGAGTACATGAATACATCCGCTATAGATTGAGGACAATTATTTATCCCAAATTTATATTCCAGCTCATATTCCATAACTAAATATGGAATTTAGCCATTCAGTGGATTCTGAGGTGCCCTCAAGATCATTATTGTTCATGGAAACTGTGTGTTCATCTGGTTACTGGGATGAGGTTTAGTGTTTGGATATGTTGATTTTCAGTCAACAGATATGACTAAACACAGGCAGAAAGGAAAAAAAAGGGCTCAGATTGTTCTTTACCAGCTAATACTTCTGGTTACGGGACAGTGCTGGCACTAGTAGATGGTTTTGTAATAGGAACCTGACAGCCGCCAGTAGCAGATGCTAAGGGAACGAACAGAGGAAGAGGTCAAGCATATAGTCATGCTTCCCTGGCATAGCATCCCAGCTTCTGGCAAGTTTTCCAGACATCTAGTTTTCAGCAGACCAGGCTTAAGCTGTGAGCACAGGAGAACAAAGAATACCTACAGAGTTTAATAATGGAGAGTGTCTCAGGAGGGACAGTAGGAAAAGGAAAAGTGTGACTTGGGCTCCAAAACCTGCTGGGAGTGAGGATGTCAGAGGAAAATAGACATGTCTAGGTAATTGTGAAATGGCAGAAATGTAGTTAAGCTGGATTCGTGTTGGGTGCTGGTTGTTTTAAAATACATTTACCTAATACTTGGTTTCTAAGCAATACGTTTTGAAGTAGAACAGCTGTTTGTAGGATATGTCCAGGCTCAGATTGCAAAAAGAGCTGCAGGGCCTAACTTGAGTCAGGCCCGTGGAACAATACCAGTTTATAATACACAAAATATGCAAAACACATTACAGCAGGAGCTGTGCAGAGAGGTAGAGGTACAGGGGGGCGTAGGATCCAAGAAATTCTTCCCAAGTCTACATAAATCCCAGGAAACTCAAGCGGGGCAGTGTCCCATCCAAAGATGCCTTGCAGACAAGGGTTTGCATCATTATGGCCAAACTTGTCTCTGCTGGAGTTACCCTTGCTCTTTGGGAAGGAGGAATCAGCTACACTGTTTGAAAAAGAAGGCAGAAGTGGAGTTCAGTTTGCAGTCATGTCAGCCTCACCTTACAGAGGTTTCAGCTAATGGTTTCCAGTAGGGTCCGCAACAAGCGACTGTGACATCAAGCTCTCTGAATAATCTGTCAATGAATCAGTGCAATAATTGCTTGTGGGCAGCATGACACATGTTGAGCCCACAGTCAGTTGGTAGCTATCTAGTCCAGGGTGGGATGCCACAGAAAAAGCCCTGTGTCCTTGCTACTGACTCTTCCTGTAGGGCAGATTGTTCTGGCAATAGAAGAGGATGTGATTTCAATGAATCTCTTCCAAACATGATAAAAAACAAAGTTAAGCATAACTAGCCTAAACCTGGGTAATGTACTCACATGTCACAATTAATTTTTAATTAGAATCTATTGACTATGCGAAATTAAGAGGCACGTTAAAGCCAGTTGACTTGGTTTGGGTTGTTTTGAGTTTTTTGTTTTTTTTTTTTTGGGGGTTGGGATTTTGTTAGTGTTTTTTTGTTGTTACAGCAACCTGTTGAGGGGTAAGTCAAGTTCTAATGGGCCTCGAGGAGAAAGGTCCTGATGGGAACCGAAATACTTCTCCTAGATAGGCTGTGCCAGGCCCACTTCAACAAGAAATGTAAAAGAGTATCCTGAATTAATGCGGTGCAGTCTTTAAATACCTTGCTGAAATGAGGTCTGGGCTACGCAGGGAGAACCCATACCAAAAAAAATGTTTCTTAGACTCTGTCCCTGTCAGATGCCATATGACACAGGACTGAGGCAAACTGAATTCCCTTCCTTTTCCCCTATTTTCTTACCTTTTCCCCATTCTATCTTAGAGCCATGGATTGAAATGACTCTGTTTTCTGGCTTTATACATATATAGATAGACATATATAGATAGATGTCAGCTTCTCTATCTGTAATGGAAGCTCTACAATATCATTGAATATATTAATTATTCAAATCAGTTTAGAAACGCTAGTAATATTGAGCAGTTGTATACAAATAATTCAAAGAAGTCCTCTGGAAGATATGGATAGGAGCTTTACAATTGTAAAGCAAAAATACTAAATAATATACGTCATTTGGGGGCAGAAATTACATTATCCGTGCTCTGTGTGATAATAATTTTTTTCAAATTCATATTCTGGATGTTTACTAGTATATTTTATAGGAAGTCATTATAGTACTTTTTTGAAAACCTCTTTTTTAGTGATTATGGATCTCATCCCTTTTGATTTTCAAGGGAAACACCAAATGTTACAATTCCCTATGGTGGGCCAATTACTTGCTAAATTTTTATTATTTTAATATTCATCAAAGAAATGGTTCAGCTATAGGAGCCTGAAAAACTTTGGGGGATTTTTTTTGTTGTTTGTTTTTGCTTTTTATACATAACTTTAAAACATTCCAAGCCAATTCTGTCTCTAGTTTGATTAAAAGAATCATATGAGCCTGGACTGAGACCTCACTACTCAACTTTTAGCCTGGAGCAAATTTTCTTAAAAAGCCTGGGAGAAGGGGGTTGGAGGGGAAGGAGGGAAAGGAAGGAAGGAGGGAGGGAAGCCTCAACAGTGGAAATGCTGACTGAACCTTAACTATGGCATCGTGAATGGTGATGCTATAATACAATGCTAACAAGGACTCCTGAGATAAATACAACATCAATTAAAGGCTTGCAGGTGTGTCACTAGGGGTGGATAAAAAGAGAGAATGGGAAAGGATTTGTGCCAGCAGACCTTATGGTTTTGTAGTAATTAGTAATCTGTGCAGGTGTCTATTATGACTAACTGACAATAAATCTTGGTTTCTGTTTTGAATATTGCTTTTGTTTCCCAAGTTCCATGCCTGAAGGGGAGAAAGAAAATGACTAGAAGATTAATTACTGCAATGGTTACTCCCAACAAGATAAAATGGAAAGTAGTAATCCACTGAATGAGATTAAATGTTCTGCTTATTATTTTCATATTTTATTTTGATAACAGAAAACTGAAGGCAGTGTAGGTTGTGTGGGGTATGTATGTACTGATTTTTGCATAACGATGGAAAAATAAGCCTACTTTGTCAACAGCCTTTCTTCAAGTTATGTGCATAAGGCAAATTTTTTTCCTACTTCAGCAAAATGATGGAAAGGTATCCAAACCTTCTACGTTTGTGCAGTAACCTCTAATTCTAAGCACAGTGACGAACTGTAAGTAAATTTTACCATAGAGCTATGTTTTCCTTAACCTCTCCATCTGCTCGTTTTTGACACCCCTGTCATTAACTGTCATTTTCCTTTAAATATACAGTGAAGCTGAAAGGCCAGCTCTACATCACATCATTTCAGATTAGGGGCAGTTCCTTTGAGCTGAGCACTGTTTAGGTGTCAGAAAGAAGTCTCTGACCTCTCTCGTACCACACTGCCGCAGGGCCTTAATTAGTACTGACTCCAGCCATTACTGCAGAGAGGACAAAGGCGACCACATCATTTTTCTACTTAGGAAGTTAGCGTCTGACCTAATAACTTGTCCAGGCTCGCAGGACACTGTAATGGCCACACAATGGCAGTGGGGATTATTTGTCAGATTCTTTCCTGCCCTAAATGTAGGATAATCAGGGAAGTTAACTATGGTATCCTTCAGTCTTGCGAGGGCTGTTTTAGGGTTTCACTCTGTTGATTTGTCATGGAGAAAATAACAGACAGAGAAGGAGTCAGATATTCAGAAAAATAAAGAGAGCGATAACAAAGTATAGAGTGTTCTTTGCCCTGGCTAGAAGTATTTGATTATTTAAAATATTGCTCTTCTTATAAGATCTGCTCTGGTGCTATTGAGTTTAGTGGAATTTTATCACTTATTCATGAAGAGCAAACTCAAGTCCACAATCAAATGAGTTCCTTTTTTCTCTCTCCTCCTTCCTTCATCCCACCCTCCTTCATCCCACCCTTCTTCATCCCATCCCCCAGTCTCCTAGCAGAAATTCACTCTCACATGAGAAACATTTTACGATGTTTTTGGCACAGCATTTTTGGTCTATTTCACTGGAAATTGGACTTATTGCATCAGATGTCAGCATTATACACTTCCACAGAATCCCCTTAATTTTCCTATTTGTTTGGTAACGTTCCACTGAGAAAACTTCATGCCAGAATATAATAAATTCTTAATCTATAACTCTCTCTCTCTTTTTATTTTATTTTTTATTTTTATTTTTTAAATTAAATAAAGCAATTGAAATTGCTATAGAAGTTGCACAGTCTCACACCACATTCCTTTATTATCAGCCAGTGTCACATGCTGCAGCACAGAAGCACACTTTATGCTACTGCAGCAGAAATTACTTTCACTGTAAATACATTTCAGAGAGTTGGCAAGATGATCTAAAACTTGCAGCAAGCTAAGACTCTGCTGATGATCAGTTCGTCAAGGTATAGATATAATGTATACTTAGTATTTTTGAAAGCTGTTTAACTTTAATCGATTCGTTTACTAGCTTGAGGCTTGATTTTTTCCTTCTTCTGTAGGCAAGAAGTAATTTCTCCTGCCTGCCTTACACCTTGCTCAAAACAAAAAAAAAAAGAAAAGAAAAGAAAAGAAAAGAAAAGAAAAGAAAAGAAAAGAAAAGAAAAGAAAAGAAAAGAAAAGAAAAGGAAACAAAATTTAGTTCTAATTCTGATATGCTTTTCCACACATCTTGGTCTTTGCAATTTCAATTCTAGTTAGGATTATTTTTACCATAGTGGCTTTGAGCCAGATTGGAGTCTCAGAAATACGATAAAGTTACTACATCTCTAAGGAAATCTCTTCTGAAGTGATCACACAAAGGTAATTACAGTATTATCAAAGCTGCAAAATGTTGCATAGTGTTTCTTGTGCTCAAACAGCATCTAAAGCAATAGAATACATTTGAATTCTACAATGGGGCCTAAACCGAGCACAATTTGCAAGAGACTAGATGAGTTTCTATATAGAGCTATAACATGAGATAAGACTGTTGGGGCCAGACCCTTCAGTCTATGACAGTGTGATCAAGCATTATTTCATTTAGTCTATGAGCTGAAATAACAGCCAATAAAGTGTTTCAGAGCGGTCCTTTGACTACATATCATATATTGCAATTTCCTTATTCTCTTTTAGATTACCCACGTCCATTGATTTTTTCTGAGAAGCAGGGAGGTGAACTTTACCTTTCTAAGCATAAATAATTCCAGATTCAGAAACAGAAAGATACAGCACAGAAAAGGCCTATATGAAGGAAGGGTCTTCTGACTTTCTGTGGATCTGTATGGCTACAGAAGTTTATTCTCCAAAACCAAGAACAGCATCTGCTGGCAGCTATTTCAGCAATTTAGCTGGTGCTTTTTGCTCTCCATTTGTTGAAGAATAATGTCTGGTCTGTAATTCGATTCATAAGATAGATCAAAATTTTAAAGGGCCATTGTCTAGCGATTTCTGCTTCTTAAGGACCGGCAATATTTTTGGAAGCCCATCATTTTCCCATTGCACTGAAGCACTCAAAGAGGGCAGATGGAGAGGAGCCTCAACGCAACATAAAGTCATCCTGGATGCAGGGGTTCCTCCAACCTGCAGCAGAGCCAGTCCTAGGGGCATTGCAGGCAGCCACGTTCAGCAGTCATGGATGAATGGTAAAGAGGAGGATCTCATCTTCCCCTCTGTCATTTATTTAATCAAGATTAAACACATTTTCAGATTATTGGCCACTTCACTGCCTCTCCCCACTGGTATTGAGGCAAATGAGTTGCTCTAGCAGGGTGATATGAAACTGCCTGGGCTGTGAGTACAGAGTTAGAAAATAGGGAATGGGGTGAACCAATTTGTATGAGAAACTCTCTCTCAGCAGAGACTTCCTCTTTTGTACCCTATGTGGAAGGCTAGAATTTCTTCTAAGCTGGTTGACTTGCCAAAATTCACGATTCATATTCGGGGGATTGGAAGGTCACTAGCGTGCACTATGGGAAAAGGACTTAAATAATTGAGATCATATTTGTATAAATGTGTTTAGGTTTATGTGGCCCTTATTTGTGCATATGCACTAAGGACTGCACACATGCAGAAGAATATATATGGTCATTAATAAATGAAGTCTTATCTGTCTTTGTATGTGTGTGACTGAGCTTGTGATGGCTACTTCCACAATTTTTTTATGTTGCAGGTAACTAATAGACATATTCTAACTTTCAACAAAAATTTTTTAGAACTGCTTTTTGAGGGAAAAAAGATCTAGAAAGGAAAAAAAAATCGGAGACAAAGACTACTTGTAGAGAACATTAAGGCTTTGACACAAACTAAGAAAAGTCCAAAAAATCAAAGTTGAGGCTGACATGATATTTTTCACTTGCGTCTCTGTACCTTTTTTTTTTTTTTTTCCTTGCTGTGTGATAAGATAAGGAGAGAGTGTCAAACTTAACTTAGAATATTCTGGCTTTTGTTGGTTTGAGTCATAACCTTACTGTTGCTAAGACCTCCATCTTTGGCCTGTGAATAGTGTTTTTTTGTCATGATGGTGTAGGTAGAAGAGTCAGATAGTTTTAAAGCATATTCAACCATCCTTTTTACTTACTTTTAATCAACTTGTTCTTCTGAACAAGGTATGGAATTGATAGCTGTTATTGATTGCTTGTAGCATTACCTAATCTTCACTAAATGTAGGAAGCTTTTCAGATTTAGAAAGGTGGTAGAAAAAGTCTAGTAATGACGCTGCTGGGAATTGAAGCTCAATACTGTGGTCAGTATAAAAGTGATATAGCTATAAGAGGTATTTTATTATAAGCCCATTGTTTTTTACTAAATGTTCAAGCTGGTGTAATTTACAGAGATTTTGAAGTCACTTATGTATTTATGAACAGTTTCAGTATTTCATTTATTGCAATTTACACCAAGAAAAAACTTTTATTAATGATAGTGTGCTGGAACTTTGGAAAACTACAGAATGCAAAGAATACAGTACTGTAATAATGTAGAAAAGAGATGGCATTTATGCTTTCAATACAAAGGGAAAATGTAAGAAATCATTACTAAAACAGATATAAACGTGACCTTCACTGTGGTTCAGTAATTATCCTAGTCTGCAGTATGGTGTTTGTATCATGATTTTCCTTATTTCCTCTTTGTTTTCATTTTTATCTGGGTACTTCACTGGTGAGTAATAGCTAAAGGGAACCCATTATGCAAGGCGAGCATTCAGTTTGCAAGTGAATTTGCTTGTAGCTATTGCCACATTTGAACCTCACTAATGTATGTAAATTAAAAACTCTGGTATTCGGATCGCTCCTGTTTGAAATAAAAACAGAATCTGATCATTACAATCTGCAAGCCAGGTATTATCACTGGACTAGTGAGCCGCTGATGATAAATTGTACTGAATAGCTTGTGGATGGAATATTTTATCTCAGTTCTCTATCACACAGCACTGCATAAAATAAGAATGATTCATCAAGCATGAGAGCTGGTGGTTTATGAAATTCATTGCTCACGGCAAGTGTATTTTTTAAAATTCAAAAGACAAAGCAACTCACAAGGGTTATTTAGTAATCAGTGTGAATTACTTCTAGGTATAAGCCTTAGTGGAAAAAATTAAAAATACATTTGCTGTACAGGAAGCATTATTGCTGTAGGTGCTATAATTTAACTGCTTCTCATCTATAGCTTTTTTTTTGTGTGTGTGACCATTTTGGATTCCAATCCTCCTCCCCTTTATTTTTAAAAGTGAAACTGCATAATCAGTTGTAACAGGATTATTACATCGAACAAGTCTATTCTATGCTCTCAGCAGAAACATCTTCAGGGGCTTGTACACCTTAGGCTGCAGTGGATATTTTGTTTATTCAAAAAGACATGTAAAAGGAGAAGAGCAATATAAAGTCATCTTTTTTCCTTCAGATTTACAGTAAGAATGTTTCATTTCTTCTTGTGTATTGATGTCCCAAGGCAATGTTCCAAATGAAAAGATAATAACTTATGAAGAAGTGTCAAAAACTAATTAAGTTTTGTAACTTGTTTTTCCTTCACATAAAGTATATTTTTCATCACACTGTCCAGTCACATGCTGGGATTCTTGCTAACATCATCACATGCCAGTCACACCGAGTCTCAGTGGTTCTTCTCCTCCTGTCATTATTTTCAGCATCAATTAATTTTCTTCTGACCTCGCCTTTAGAAAATGTAGCAGGGAATTATCAGTGCATGCTTTGCACAGTCTATTTGAAAGACATTAGGCCACTGTGTGTATTCGAAAATGGAGTAGGCCAAACATTATATTTTCTCACCTGCAGGGTTGCCTAGTAACCTGAATTAAGGATTTTCACCAAGCCTTCAAGACAAATAAAAAAACTGTAAAGCAGGTTGACCCAGGTGGGAGAGTCAGACCCACTGATGTAGATTAGCATTTTGAGTGGGGAAATATAAAACGCAGCTCCTCATTAACATTTATTGTGGAAATAGTTTTTGTAATTAAAGCAGCCTATTTTCTCGGCGAGCGAAAAGAATGTGATGCATCGTATTTCACCGTTGCTAAATTTGTGTTATGAAATGCACTTTGTTTTACTTTTTGACATATTATTTGCTCGTGGTCTGTCAAAATTGAACGCTCATTGAGGGGATTGAGGAAACGTCTTTAAAACACATAAATATATCTTTGGAGGTGTTCTCGCTAAAAGCATGCACGCTTGCCTATGTTGGGTAGCAATTCACGTAGATATGTTCAGCTTTCATTTAATCACTTCAAGGAACTAAATTCCTTGTTTAATGTATTGCCATTGAAAAGAAAGATTAGTGTACTTTAGAGGTGGGGGTCATTCTTTGTAACGCTATTACAGCTTTGTCCTTGACATGCAAGATTCCTCCAGAAAAGGAAGAGGGGAGGGGGGGGGAGCTGGAAATTCTGCCTCAAAGGTACAAAGCAAAGAAGTAGCACAATTAGGATGTCGGCACATAGTGACAGTCCTCTGCAAATGATGGTGTCAGGCCACTGAGGGGCCGAGGGTGGCAGGAGTGACATTCACCCTAGCAAGATGGAAATAAATGCCCTGTTTGATAAAAGAAAACAGACAATTTATGTATACCCTGAAGAGTTAACAGCTAGTGAGCCATTCCTATGGGTCAAGTGCTGCATTTGCATTTTGATGGGATGTTATCAAGTAATTAATGCACCAGTCAGGATTTATTACCTCAGGAGTGAACTGAAAGGTTCATTACAAAATCGGTTTCACTTGAAGATAGGCATTTCCTCAGAGTTAGCTTTTGACATGTTGTTCCTAGCTCTCTCTGCCTGTGGCAGCAATGGTAGAAGGCCAGTGAGGTGAAATTCATTGCTTAATAAGGGCATTCACTTTGGGTATTCTTGTGATAATAAATGTATACATCAAGGCCGCACTGCCTTGTCAGTTTAATTGCTTCTTGTGCTCCTTAACAAGCCAATCTTAATCAGTCTGGACCATGTTATGAATAATTTAGGGATCAGCAGACTTCACGCTTAATAAGATGTACTAGATTATAAAACTTAAGTGCACTGTTTATAGAAAGCATGCAAAACACTTTGAGTTTTTATTAGCAGCAAGGAAAAAAAAAAACCTGAACCCAAACCTACTAGTGAGTTATTCTAACATTTGCAGTTTGTGAGCAACAGCTGTGTTTCTTAATGCTGTAACCCCCCTCCACTTTTGTTGAAGGCCCACAGTTCGGCCTTTCTATCCCCCTAAGCCTCCGTCAGACATAATGGGAAATTTGAGTAGGCCATGAGATTAAAGCTCAGAATCGATGGCCAACCAGCAATTGTCATTTTAGAAAACATTCTTTTATCTTTTTAAATGCAAAGCAGATCTTATTTTAAAACATTTTCTGATGGGCAAAATTACCTTTTTGTTGGTGGTGGCTGATGGCCTACATGGATTTTAATGCAATTATTTAGATTTGAGATTGGGCTGCCAAACCTATATCAGCAATAGGATTTTTAAGTGTTTTTTCTTTGTTTAATAATACAGGTGAAATGTAGGATAGACCGTAAATCATTCTTACATAAAATGCGAATTATTAAAGTAAAATACCTTTTATTTATTAAGGTAATACAGAAATACATTAAAAAATAACAGAAATAGTCTCCAATCTCTCTAAGCCTATTATGATTTCTCCATTTAATAAGTATTGTTTGATTGAAAAGGAACATTTAACCTTTTTGTTTTAAAAGAATTCTTTGTCCTCCATTTTACCTCAACATTTGCAGGCTATAAGTCGTCCACAGAGTAATGCATCATTCAGTTTATGACATCTAATAAAGGCCTACTGCAAGCATTAGAACCAGGTGCTTCAACAATTTTCCTTTCTGCTTGTAGCTGCTTCTGCTTGTTCTCTTGTAGCCTAAATAGGAAAAAAGAAAAAACACCACAACAAAAACCTGCAACATTTTCCGCTATTTCCTTTTTTATTCCTTTCTGTTTAAGCCTTGACACATGCTGACAGCACTACGGTATCATTTGATGTCCGTGTAAACAATAGCTGCATGTATTTCTGAACACACAGTGTATTTATTAGTATAAAGAGAGATGTAATTAAAGGCTATGCTTTCAGTCATTAGATAAGGTATTAAAATAATGTTATTGTTCAAATACATTTATGAATCAGGAAGATAGGTACCAGTAAATGAAAAACAACTTCAAACCTATTTCCCAACCTATAGCTGGACTATCATACTCCTTTGTTCTTGTGCAGGTTAATAGAGATTGAGGAGATGGGCAGAGGAAAAGCAGTGCAATTTTCTGCTATTTAAGCTTGGCGAAATGGCACTCTTCAGGAAGCAGCAAAAAGTATGAAAGCGTAATAGGCATTTTAAAAGTAGAAGTCCATATAGCTGCTTGAGGGATCCTCAGATTTAGGCATGCATAGAATCACGAATGAGATAATCAGCATTGTGAAATTGAAACCTGTCTGCTGCCTGCTGCTGTTCTTCCCTCTTTCAGTGGAGTGATTTGTAACACTCATCTTCTTCAGGCAAGGCAGCCTTCAAGATTATCCAGAACTGTCAATAGTAATTGCCAAAGTATTTTATTACCTACAGAAAATCAAAGGAATTTTATAACCAACAGTTATCAAGTTTCAATACACGGTATAAAGAGAGCAATTTTAGTTGGAATACAATCGTGTTTGGCTTGCTTTAATGTTCTTGAGACAATTCCTGTGCAACCAACTACAACATTCACTGTACTTAAGCTGGAGGCAAGAATACGCATATGTACTTGTAGTTTAAAAAAATTACATAATGCTTACAAGCTTCTGCAAGCAAGTGGTTTTTAATTGCCATACAAACTATGCCTTAGCTAATTACTTCTAAAAAGAATAAGGTTTCTATAAAACTTGATGTGACATTTTGAAATTCTGGCAGTAGTTATAAGTTTAACTGGGGCATTCTCTGTCATAAGGTAAATAAAGTGCCTGGAAATTAGCAAAATATGACACTGATTATAGAGTCCAAAAACATTAATGTTGCAGCTCTTATTATGTTCTCTGAATATTATTGCTATGTGAACCACAGTTGTGATTGTCAGCCGTTCATTTAACATGGTGCTGTTATGCTACAGGGTCACCCATGATTCACAGCTTTTCAGATGCTTAGCTTCTTACTCGGCCTATGCATGAGTGAGGATCGCATCTTCTGTCCGACAGCGTTTTTCTGGGCCATGCACCTCACTTTCCTTCCCTGATACCAGGGAAAAGAAAGGTGTGACTGTCTAAACGTGTGGTGGGAGAAAGTTTAGTTTATATTTTTGACAGTGTATTTCCCCTCTAATTTCATAATGTCAAGACTGCAGTGACGTGACTATCTCTATGGGTTCTTTAAAATAAAAAATGCACAAATTTACTTGTGAAAAATTAGTTGGTATGGGGAAATGCCTCTTTTTAAGTTCCAAACCAGATGGATGCACTTGTATTTTGAGACATGCACAGGATTTTATTCACGGCACCAAAAAGCGGGTATCATTTTTACTGAAAGGCTGCGCTGAAAGAGAAATAAGCCATGAAAAAATTTTATACGACTACAGCCATGAAGCCATGATTATAGCATAAAAGAGAGCTTTCCTTTCAACTGTGAACCTCCTTGCTCTTTCTACATAAGCTTTTGTTTTTTAAAAAAAGGCCTCAATTAAATTATTAATTGTTGTTGAAAGGGTAAAGTGCTTTACCAAGAACCTTTTTTCATAATACTGAAATATATGAAAAGTTTAGCAAAATGGTAATTAGGGGAGAGGTTATTTATATACTATTAAAATGCTGATGTTGTAATTATCAGAGAGTTATTCAATTACACTGGGTAATAGACATTTTTAATATAAGGAAGATGAGTAGCCTACTGGAAATTTGCTAATATGACAAACCTACACTGAATCTTGTATTTTTTTCCCTCTTATCATTCATACTAGTTTGTTTGTATTGTACAGTGTGTGAAACATGCATTGATACATTATTCTTTCTAGTACTTCTGTGTGGATTACAGAAGTGTACTTTATATAGGCATCAGCCAGAAACCTGCACATGTTTAAGCACATCAGAAGAAACTGAACTAAATTGTCCCTTTTTGTGAGAACTTAGTTACCTCACCTGCACATCCTGAAAGGAGGAATATTCAGAGCTAACTATATAGTTAATAAAACAATATAATTACATTTCTTGTTTACTGTGAGCTGTGGGTTTGAACTGAATAATGACAGGACAAGTTGATGTTTGCACTTTTCTGGGGCCAGACCTTGGTATTTAAACTAGGTGAGTGCAAATGCTATTCCCTTTAGTCCCTGGTTATCTTAGTAGAATATTGTCCCATTGATAAAGCTGGAATTCAGAAAAGCCATAACTAAGTGTGTGGTGTGGGCATTTTGTCACCCTAATATACAAATTCAAACTATTGGTCTTTTTGTTTGATTCATTTTATTTTAGACTTGCCACTCAGGTTGTATATTTACTGTACGCATTTTAGAAGTCTCATTAATTTTTTTATTAAAAGGAAGGAATATAAACAGTACAGAGGAAGCACATACCATATTATTCCAGCTACCGCATAGCTCAAGAAATGAATAGTGATCATTTTTCTAATCAGATGTATGTATGATCATGGAGACTGTCATGATATAATGGTGATATGGACATGTGGTTGTAATACCATTTTCTCAGAAGAGGAATAAAATGTCTCAGATCCTAAGTTGATTGTAGTATTGGCATTCAAAGATTCAGAGCATAGGAACAAAATAATGTGTCTGTGCAAAGCTGTACTACAACTCATATTCATCCACAGCATCTCGTAGTAAAATTGAGTCTTTTTTTAAATGTTCTTTTTCCTTCAAAAAATCCAGAGAGCAAGTCGTTAGAAGTTTTAAAACAGGAGGGAAATGCAGAACAGGATATTTGTTGATCATGGTTCAGATATACCTTTCTGTTATAACACAAAGCCTGACAATGCACCCGTTAAAATCAGTTTAGCACTAGCACAACTCTGCTAAATTTAGTGGAGCTAGTCTTACTTTTCACCAGTTTGAATGAGAAAACCATAATTGTCTCTCATTACTGTAGAGAAATAAATTGCATTTCTTTCTTAAATCTTTGTTTGTTTAAACACTGTACTGTTGCATTTAACATTGGATTAGGTAGGGTAAGAGTTTACTGAGAAATTGCACAGCTGTATTTGTACAGAGCTGTACCTGATTCCCACCTCCTGTAGTGTGAGCAGTGGTAAGTGAACTGTTTCTGTGTTGTTCACTCACTCTGTCAGATCGAAACTCAGCTCAATAGCATTAAACTAGCTCCCATTTGAAAGATTTGTCTTACAAAACCCTGAAAACTGCTCTGAACATGCATACATTGATTTTGTTGCTGGGATCTCCTGAGCTTTGATGAAAAGGAGACTCCACATGCAGGTGAAAGAGGGTTTACCTCTTCAATATTAAAAAGAGAAGATTAAGGATTTTTGTTCAGCTAAGGCTGAACTAATCAGTGGCATGCAAGGGTAAGAGAGTTGACCTCGTGCTTATAGTACGATAATGTTATTTTCTTTAGTTGAACAACAAGTTCAAATTTATCCAATTGCTGCTTCTGAGTAGCTGTCTACCTTTACTCCCATTTGCACAGCTAATTGAATGCCGTGGGGTGCAGGAGTAAAGGTTTTTGGTTTAAGGCATGGAGAGGGTGGTTTTGTCCTGTTCATTGTGGGAAACTTGCTTAAATTTTGTCCTGGAAAAGATGTAACTCATATCAATTCACAGAAGAACATCTGTATGATACTATCTAAATGCTGAGCAGTTTAGTATTCATGGGAGAGATAAGGCAATTTTTGTAATCAGAAGTTTAGTTCCATTCCATTTAGTTCTATTAAAGCATAAAAAAATGGAGATGAGTGATTTTTGCAAACTTTCATGTTTCGCTCTAAATAAAAAAAAAGTTTATTTAGGCCTGTAAGCTGGAGAACCTTTCTTTTTGTCCTTGCTACATATATCTTCTATACTGTACTTGCTGTTATCATAGCACATAAAACAATGTGAATTTTTGTGGAAGAAGAGTAGGGTATCCTTGGTTTGCACACCTCATCACTGGGAAGAGAATGTCACATCAATGTAATGCACAACATCCCAGGGAAAACAATAGTTTTTCACTTCTACTGTCCAGTCTGGCTTTCTCTTGTATTCACCTATGAAAATTCAGGTGGCGCAAACATTGCTTGAAATTGTGGCACAGGAAAGGCTTTGGGAGATACAGAGGGAGGAGGCAGTAATTTTTTAAATGAACTAGCTATGCTGTACGATATCATAGCATGTTACAAATATATCTAAACTCAAGTCTTATCAGCCGTGCTTTTGATCTGTAGTAAGAAATACAATAACAAAACTGAAATGAATGCTACAGAGGCAGATAATGCTAGATAAGAGATTTTCAGAAATTAGATAACATTTATTTTCCGTCATTTATAAGAATCACTTGGTTTGCCTCTTAGGCATATGTTGGTTGCATTCTCGCACAGCATGGTTCTCCTTCAGCAGATCTGCTCCCCTGCCATTGTTAAACTGAGGTCACACTCCAGAAACATACAGAAGACCAAAAAAATAGAGTCGCTTCTTAACCACATCTCATAGTATTTACACTAACGATGGCTGATCTGGAAAACTAATCGATGGTGATGACTTAGCCTTACTTCAGTCTGAACACAGAGCAGAGAGGACAAGAAAAACAAGCTCTGGAATGACTCACGGGACTAGAGGATTATTTGTCTAACTTAATGCAATTGTGAATAATCTTCAAATCCTGCTGTAAAAATAATGTGTAAATACTGCTTAGTAAATTTGAGTTAAAACTCAAATGTATTTAATGACCGCATATATTCTTAAAAGTATTTAGTGCTTTTATTGCCAGAGAAATATTTATTTTACTACATTTCCAGTTTGCTCGACATAGAGACTCTCAGTAGTACACCTATAGCTACTTCTGAATTGAGGAAGTTGAAAGCAATAATGATGAATTTAGGCCAGTTGCAATTTAAAAGAAGGTTGTTGGCATTTTAGAATTACATTATTCTATCGGAATTCATTTCATACTGTAATTCTGTTATACCAAGAGATGTTAGTTACAAGGATAGAAGCCGAACCAGTAGCATTTTTTTTTCTAAGCCAATCCATAAAGATGCCTCTTCACCTCTTTGATGTGATAAGGAAGTGTTAAATCAAAGTGAATCCTTATTCTGCATCTTGGGACAGAATACTGCTTAAGCCAATTGTTACTATTCCTGAGTGTTTTAGAAAGTGAACCATGCATCTCTCTGCACATCAGAGGAGATTGTAGCCGTCATCCTGTACCACCTGCTATCACTTAATTAGTATAATCATCTAATTTCCAGTTGGAAATAATGGCATCATGCACTTTTTAGTAATTGTAACTGTCATAATATATTCCAAATTATGTTACACTAACATTATGTGATTTAGACATTTTAGGAAGGGGTATTTGCTTTACATTTGCACACTGGTCTTTCTGATCTTGACTCCCACCCAGCAGCAAAAGGCCATAAGCATTTTTCTGCATTATTATGATCCTAAAGATATCACTGATTGTATCATAACTCTGCCAATGAGCCTTCGGTAAGTATGATTTAACCTTTAGTGGACAGAGAAAAGAATAAATAATGGAAGCAGCAGCTCATCATAATATAAAAAGCACCCAGGTTTCAAAGAATTCGATCTGTTTTGTTAGCAAAATCTATTTTTTTTTTTTTATAAATAAAATGCTGGTGATCAGATATGCAAGTTGGATTTTATATACTTTCTATTTGGGATTCTCAATTTAAGGAATAATCTCAGTTGACCAGAATGGGTCTTAACGTTTAAACATTACTATTGCAGCATTTTTTTTTCCTCCTGGAGTTTACATCACAGCAAATGAATAGGTAATAAACGGGTCAGTTTGAGGCAGCTTCATTTCACTGGGTGGTTCTGTGCTGTGAGGCTTCAAAAACAGAAAGAGAGAGAAGAAGAGAAAGAAATAGGCAATGACACGAAGGGACACAGGCAAACCTGAGCCACCGTCAGAGTTAACCCTCCCCCATTCCCAATGATACTGTCTGGCTAAGCGAAGCATTGCCACATATATATATCAGGCAAGGTTATTACCGCTCTGCTCTGTAAACATGCTATGCCTCCTGGACATCTTCTATTTTTATTTCATTTTTGTGTTATATCTTATACGTTAATCTAGGCTGGCGAGAGTCAGGAGGCATTCATAGCATTGGGCCAAATTCATTCCAGGTGCAGTTCCAGGTCCATTGACTTCAATGAAATTACACCTGGGATGAATTTGGTCTATTATTAACTATAGAGATTACATGTCCAGCTTCCTTAGTATACTAAAATACCCAGAATACATATAAATAATGAAGTATGTAATTACAGTCCTGGTTTTAATTTGTGTTCCTAAATGTGCTGATGCTTTTGCAGATGTTTATAGTTATAGCTATGCTATTGTAGTATATTTTTGTTTAGTACAAATGTAGTTGAGTTTTTCTCTAAAACAGAGATACACACTTAATGTTTACTTTCAAACGTCTCAGCAAGTCTTTCAAACTCCATATGATGGCTGATTCCATAATTACAATATTAAGTTATATTGGCCTTAAATATCATATGTGTGTGTATATATATATAGATGAACATAGGCAGGGCATCATGATACTGCCACTTGAAAACATTCTGCAGACAATAAGCTTAATTTTTATTGATTATATGGTAATCGATACACACAAATAGGTGATCTTGTCAGAGTTGATAGGAGCCAATAGAACTGTTACCTATCGATATTAAAGATTTCATTCATTTATATGTCTCCTGTTCCAAATGGTACATAACAGGGCAGTTGACAAGAATTTGTTCCTGATCAGAACAAAAAACTAGGCAGTTTTTAACTGGGCTCTTCCTTCATCAGCAGACATAAAAAGCCTAAGTATGACTTACCTTTGCATACCGCTTCTACTTCTGTTCACTCCCCCCGTATCGTTTTGTACATTCCTGCATCTTGCAGTATTACACACTGTGAAAACCTAGTAAGTGAGTTAAAGTCAGATGACGCTAACGAATCCCAGCGCAAATGACTGAATCAATAGGAAACCAGCCACTGCTGTTTAAGTGTATCGATAAATGTACCTTTATTTTCTCTTGAATGGATAAGTGTCGCAGTTAAGAGTCCTATGGATCTCTTAATTGAAAGTTAATTTTAAATCAATAAAGAGAGTCATTTAAATATTGATCAATCCTTTCTACACGAATTGTTAGCTGATTTTTTTTTTGAAACAACTTTGTTTAAATGCAATCAATAGCCCACAATCAGTGCGTTCCATAAAAAATTGACAGATGTTCCCAAAATGCCTGCTAGGCATAATCTTATCTGTTTACATATGTAGCATAGATATTTCAGTCCTTTTCGAATGTACCTGGATATCTATGGCAGAAATGTGCTTTCCTTAAATACCAAACTGCACTATTAAAACACATTCTTCCCCTTGTTTTTCATTAAGGTGGTTTAAAATTAAAAAGGAAGATTTCTTGGATTTCCTTTGATTGTATAAGTAATATTCCTGTTGTTTTATTAATGCAGGCAGATTGCAAAAGAAGAATGCCCTTGTTTTGCTCACAGGGAAAAAAGATATAAGCGCTTATTTGAAGCACATGTACTCTGGAATTTGTGTGTCATAATCCATCAGATGTGTTACTATACGCAAAATGATACTTAGCTTTTAATTATATAGACATTTCTGTGCACAGTGTGTGTGCGTGTTGATTAGTTATAATTTTTAGTTTTATTTCTTGGATATCATCTCTTTCTCCATAGCAGGATATAGCCAGACTTACTTTCATTTCAATTTGACAAAGCACACAGTTAAGTTAAAAGGATACAAATTTCATTTCATGAGATTTGTTGAGATTAACCTAATAAAATAAACTTAGCTACATGTGGCTTTCAGCATTTCAGCAAATATGACACTCTTCTAACATGCCTTCCCACAGCGCTTTCAGTAATTTGCCTATAGTGGCCTGCTACAACTTAGTTTGTCACACCTAGTGATGAAGTCAGACTGGACATTTTGGTACAGGCAATTTGAATTGCATTTTTCTGCTGTACCCTCTAATTAATAATGAAGTTAGACTTTGATGTACAGAGCTCTGAAGTCTTGAAGTTGTCCTTTATTATTATTTTCCTTATTTTTCAATTTTCAAATCCAGTGCCTTTTAAAGAAGATTTGTACTTCTAAGTAATTAAGCCCTTTTTGAAGTATGAGAGGATAGTTAATTATAACAAATTGCAAAATTATATATATACAATTTTGTCAAAAGTAACATTTTTATTTTCAGTGATGTGACTTAAATATAAAACAAAAATGACATTATTTTGACTGACATTTGACTGAAAAGTATTACCATAATTATATTTCCTTTCTAAGTGACAAACTAAAAATTAAGTGCCATAATTAAAACTGTTTATGACACATAGTAATTTAAGGCAGAAAATAATAAACAAAGTATTTTTTTTCTCTTCAAGAGTACCATCTAAGGAGAAGAAGGGTTGCTTGAGGAAAAAAAAAATCTGCCATGCAATATAATTTACTCTATTTTTGCTATTAATACAAATGCTTCCCGCTGTTCTGAAAATCCACTGTTTCTTAATCCAGCATTATTGTCCTCCTAATGCTACATTTCAAACCCATTTCATTCCCTCTTCTGTTAGAAAAGCCATATTAAAAGGGAAGATTAAAAAGAAACGGCCAGGTATCATTAGTTCATATGCATATGGATTCAGCATGTGAGGATGCTGTTTCTAGGATCGGCCTTAAGATGTGACTGATAGATCTTATTTGTCTGATAGAGTTGACCAGGGAAATAGAGCTACAGCTGGTTACTTCATTAGGTCCTCTCATTGATTGAACCCTGCTGAAGTGATGCAGCAGGCTCCTGAGATAACTGCTGGTAATAGAACAAAATGAATTCTTATCACAGAGATTGGAAAGGCCATTAACCCTGGCCTCCAATGCTTTTCAGAGGTCACAGACAGGAAGCCAAGCGGTGACTGGGAAAACTGTTTTCTGTCTAACTACAGGTCATGTTAGAGGGGGTGTGTGACTTTTTTACCCTTCGGCTTCTGTACAGATGAAACTGTTACACTGGCAGATGTTAATAATCAGCTGTAAATAAATATTGGAAGCAGAAGAAGAAAAATGAGAAAGCACAGGAATTTATTTCAATAAATATTTAATAAAAGAGCAATTGTTACTGTGATATTTACTGCCAGTTCTGCTGTAGATTTTTGCCTAATACTTTTCCATATAAATTGAGAAGAGAAATACGTAGAGGCACTTAAAAAAGGAAATTTAATATGGTTTTATATAAAAATACCTTTCCTTCCTTCCTTCAAAGATGAGGATTATAATTGCCTGCTGCCTGCCTGCTTGCCTTATTCAGCAAGCCTATCACCAGTTCATCTGTGAATTAGTGCAGGGCACTGTTTGCCTTTCACCTGGTTGAGAAGGGTATATATCTAAGTAACAGTCCTATAATTTACATTTAATGCAACCTTTCAATTGACCAAGAGCCCACAACCTAAGCCCCCATCTCACAGCTGAGGACTTTCCCACATTTGTCAAGTCAGTGCCACTCCAGCATCAGCCAGGAGAAATCATCCATTTAAAGCCCGGAGCTGCACATGACAATTTTCCTACCTCTTGTGAGAAATCCAGTCATGGCAGAGGTAGCTTTGTGTTGACTTGCTTGACAAGAAATAAGAAAATATAGCGGGATGCATCTTATAAAATAAAATGGAACATTTTCTCTTTATTACTGAGACATATAAGGCAATGCAGATATGTGTTGTAGGTTGTTTTTAGCAGCATGTTGGTGGCTTCTATCCTTGTGATTGTGATTTAATTTCAATGTCTGTGGTCATGTGGTATTCTCTGCTGGAGCCAATCTTTCACAAGGAGCAAGTTCATTTAAATGTAAATGGGGTCCTGTGGATGGAAAAAACTACCTACTTCATGTCTTCAGCGACCCACCCAAGCATTTGGTTTGGCCTTCCATGCATAAATAATAACAAGAAGGTATGCTGTCATTGCCTTGCTTGAAACACCAAAAGTGGTTTGGCACAGCAAAAAACCCAAGCACTAAAAGGAGACTGGTTTGGATAAATTCACAGTTCAGATTCCCATCCTGATTAAACAGTGTTAAAAAAAAAAAGATGGGGGGGAAGTTATGGAGTTATTTTGAGAACTTGTGAATTACAGGAACAGATGAAAACCAACTCAGGCTAAGAACGTACCACACCTAAAAATAATCTCAAGTAGCGGAAAACTTGTCATTTTGTTAACTTGAATGGATTTTTGCTCTTAATTGTTTGTAGCAATTTGCAAGAGTGGGATGAGAATGTGGTATAAGTGGTCACATAATTAGCATTAATTTAGCATAAAAATGCAAGCCTACATTTTCTAAGTAGTTACCTTCCCTTCCACTAAAACATAGAAATATATTACATAACTCTAAAGTATGTGTGGCTTTTTTTGGTCTGTTATTAAATATGATAAAATAGAATACTTATTACTGATGTAAGTAAGGAGATATGAATGACTGCACACCTTTTTATCAATATTTTTGTGGCATATGTATTTTCAAACTGCTTAACGTGTTGTCTTCTCATAGAAATACGCCAGGTGTATTTCAACAGAACTGAAAAACCTCCCTTATAAATTTCCTTTCCCACCAAGGAAAATCATACACAGCTTTTCATCTGTGTGGATGAATAGATATATTTTCAGAATTATTTCATTAAATGCACACTTTTATTTATCTCATTTATTAAGAATGTTATGTTCTGTTGCAGATGTTTCAGGGCATGACACATGGGCCTGGAATCTCAGTGTACGATACCTTTGGTGAAACTCACTTATGAAACATCCAAACTTCCAGTTAGTTGTGCTCTGCACTAGGAACTTAGCAGAATTTTGACTTTGTTCCAGAGCATGTAATAAAGGACTGGTATTTACTGTTTTCAGAGATTTCTCAAGAATATTTGATAAGCTTTTCTCTTCTTTTTATAAAGTAGCATTAGTTCAAGATGAGCTAGATTTAAGGAGTACAAGATTTGCTATCCAGGGTAAGAAACAGGATATTAGTGTTTATGTTACTCAGCTACATTAGGTGTAGCTGTGAATCAAATAATTTTATCCCGGCGGCTTCAAAACCTAAAATGTTCATCTGTTGGTCCCTCTTCCTTTATTTCATTGAGCTGGTTAAGCAACAATAACCAAAGCTGTATGTTTAGTTTTCATAAAGATTCCAGTGAAATAAATGCATTATAGATACATAGTGGCTGAGCTAATGCGTTTTTCTATCTGGCATATTATTCACCATTGGGGGATATACGTGTTGTGCTGTTTTTCATTATTTGGTTACATTCCACACAGACTGATTTCCACAGAACCTCTTAAGTCTTCTAGATATATTTGCTGACAACCCCATATTGTTAGAATTTTTTAATCAAAAAAAATTGAGCTCAAATAATGTCATGACAATTCAGAGGTAGAGGTGCTTCCAACCTACTTCTCCTGTCAGAAGTCTTGGCAGCACACATGATATCTGAAAAGCAACATTATTGATTGCAATGTGGACAACATGGGGTTTTTTTGGGGGGTGGAATGTGTAAAATTTTTTCCCCAAGTGCTTTTTGTTTATTTTTGTGATTTGCAAGACCTACAAAATTATTGGATAGACAAGTCCACCTCCTAATTCACTAGTCTAAAGGAACAGACTTGAGAATGCAGGGCAAATGTCAAGCACTTCATGAGAGAGAGCAAATCCTATAGCGGGTGTTACTGATCTTTTACAACTGTTGATTTTCGAAGGTACTTTTGCAAAAGTGGCATAGCAATTGTGATATAGAAAATTATCTAAAGATCATTGATAGACTAAGAGCAGATACTGTATTTTAGGAAAATATTAGGTTTCTTACATAATGATAAGCTATGACGGACAAAGAGAGAATATCACCACATTGATTAATTTTAAGGCAAGTTAGAATTACAAGGGTCTTTGAATAAGGCCTTTAGAAAGAAGGATCTCTTGGTTAATTTGTGTTAAACTGAATTAATATGGTTCTTTCAAAACAGCAGTATATCATTTCATGGATATCGTGAAAATTATAAGCATCCTTAATTTAGTCATTTTTTTTTAGTAGAAAATTTAATGGGATCCCCTTTTGGAAGTGATTGAAAATCCACTTAAAAATGGGCAAACAAATAAATATTCAGACTTTGCTCAGAAAGGACAAAGGGAAAGTCTTTCCCCAGAAAATTGGTCATAGCTTTATTAATACAAATACTTAATTATAAACAACCAAGGCATTTAGTGCCTGAATTTGTAGTTTGCAAGATGGCATCTTCCTGTAACATTGATATTGCTCCCCAAATCCTGCAGCAAGATATCTGACTAAGGTACCCAAAGGGCAAAAAAAGCCAGATTGCTTACAGGTGCCAAAGGATCTGTTTACAGCCAGCTTGCTAGAAAGGAATGAAATCCACATTGCCTGCAACCAGTTGGTTTGGGAGGTAATAAATGTGCAACTTCTTGAGGTCTAAATATTAAAGCATAAACCATATATATAGAATCATAGAATTGTTCAGGTTGGAAAAGACCTTTAAGATCATCAAGTCAACCGTTAACCTAACACTGCCAAGTCCACCACTAAACCATGTCCCTAAGTGCTACATCTACATTTTTTAAATACATCTTTTAAACACCTCCAGGGATGGTGACTCAACCGCTTCCCTGGGCAGCCTGTTCCAATGCTTGACAATCCTTTTGGTGAAGAAATTTTTCTTAATATCCAATCTAAACCTACCCTGGGGCAACTTGAGGCCATTTCCTCTTGTTCTGTCGCTTGTTACTTTGGAGAAGAGACCAACACCCACCTCGCTACAACCTCCTTTCAGGTAGTTGTAGAGAGGAATAAAGTCTCCCCTGAGCCTCCTTTTCTCCAGGCTAAACAACCCCAGTTCCCTCATCTGCTCCTCCTAAGACTTGATCTCCAGACCCTTCACCAGCTTCGTTGCCCTTCTTTGGACACGGTCCAGCACCTCAATGTCTTTCTTGTAGTGAGGGGCCTAAAAATGAACACAGTACTTAAGGTATGGCCTCACCAGTGACGAGTACAGGGGCACAATCACTTCCGTAGCCCTGCTGACCACGGTATTCCTGATACAAGCCAGGATGCTGTTGGCCTTCTTGGCCACCTTGGCACACTGCTGGCTCATCTTCAGCTGACTGTCGACCAATACCCCCAGGTCCTTTTCCACCAGGCAGCTTTCCAGACACTCTTCCCCAAGACTGTACCGTTGCATGGGACTGTTGTGACCCAAGTGCAGGACCCAGCGCTTAGCCTTGTTCAGCCTCATACAATTGGCCTTAGCCCATTGATCCAGCCTGTCCAGGTCCCTCTGTAGAGCCTTCCTTCCCTCAAGCAGATCAACACTCCCACCCAACCTGGTGTGGTCTGCAAACTTACTGAGGGTGCGCTTGATCTCCCTGTCCAGATCATTGATAAAGATATTAAACAGAACAGGCCCCAATACCGAGCCACTTGTGACCGTCCTCCACCTGGATTTAACTCCATTCACCACCACGCTTTGGGCCCAGCCATCCAGCCAGTTTTCTAACCAGCAGAAGGTATACCCGTCCAAGCCATGAGCCGCCAGTTTCTCCAGGAGAGTGCTGTGGGAAATGATATCAAAGGCTTTACTAAAGTCGAGGTAGACAATATCCACAGCCTTTCCCTTGTCCACTAAGTGGATCACCTTGTCACAGAAGGAGATCAGGTTAGTCAAGCAGGACCTGACTTTCAGAAACTCATGCTGACTGGGCTTGATGATCTGGCTGTCCTGTACGTGCCATGTGATGGCACTCAAGACGATCTGCTCCATAACCTTCCCCAGCACTGAGGTCAGACTGACAGGCCTGCAGTTCCTCGGATCCTCCTTGTAGCTGGGCGTCACATTTGCTAACTTCCAGTCAACTGGGACCTCCCCGGTTAGCCAGGACTGATGATAAATGATGGAAAATGGCTTGGTAAACACTTCTGCCAGCTCCCTCATACCCTTGAGTGAATCCCATCTGGCCCCATAGACTTGTGTGTGTCTAAGTAGTGTGGCAGGTTGGTAACCAATTCCACTTGGATTATGGGGGTTTCATTCTGCTCCCCACCCCTGTCTTCCAGCTCAGGGGTCTGGGTACCCAGAGAACAACTGGTCTTACAATTATATGGGTGGAGTGGTAGAATTAATGATGTCTGACCCAGGTCAGGAGGCAGAGACCAAGTTCCTAACTGTGTCTGTGACTTCCAAGAGGGTGAGCTGGCTCTGGGTTTAAGTTGGTGTTTCTGGAAACTAAGAATTAGGTAAGGCAGTTTCACCAAAACCTGACACAAGCCCAGGCACTATGTTTTTCCTGTTGCATTTAAGGTACATCCCATCATATTTTTCTAGCCCTTACAATAACAAATGGAAATTCTGGGTTTTTTTCTTGCACTTGTAGGCTTTGATAAATGTTACATATTTTTCTGCTGTCCATATCCAATTTAATCAATATTACAAGTGCTCCCTTGTGGTAGGCGGAACGGTGGCAATAAAGTGAAATTTCCACAGCTTTTACCCATTGAAAGTCTTGGAGGGCAAGATTCTTATAAACTTCACTTTGCTTCCTCTGTAACAGATTTATTAGCTCCATTCAGGAAGAAAGTTCAATGTGTTTTCTCATTTTCAAAATGTAGACAGTAAACTGAGCTTTATTCTCTTTCCAGCTCTTTAAGAACTTTTAACATTTTAATATTATTTTCCATGAGTGTTAACAAATGTACTTGTCTCCAGAATTGCACTGATGTCCCAGTGTGACTCTGCATTTGAAAATGGGGGAGTTAACTGAGGTAAATTTCAGACATTCCCAAGATTTTTGAAACTGGTGTAATTTAGGTCAGCTTGAGGCTGTTTGGAATATCTCATTATACACACAGGAATTGCTAATGTCCACTTTGAATGAACCAGCTACATTGGCTCTGTGCCACTGGGCATCCTTTTCATTTTAAGGCTTTCCTCCCAGCCATTTAAACCTTCTTTTAGGCATCTGTGTGCTGCTGGAGCAATGAAAAACAGCCTTATCAAAACCTAAGATCTGGTCTTTAGTCCCAGAGTTCATTATAATAGTTTAGAATTTGTGTTGTGTGCTTCTTGTTATTTTGGTGTCCTCTGTTACAAAGAATTACTGTATTGTCTTCTTCCTTGTACAATGCATCATTTGGGCTCAGCAGTCACTATCAGAGTTCTACTTCATTCTTCATGACTGATTTGTCTTATTAAATTCTCCCCTAACAAAGAAAAGTCTTGAAACACTGGAACCGAAAGAGACAGAGGAATGTTCACACTTCTTAGAAGATATACCACCACTTCTAGCCTTTATTTATATTATATTACCGTTTCTGTTGCTATTACACTCTTTCAGTGAGAAATAAACAAACAGTAGGAGGAATATTAAATAAGGGGTTTAGGCAAATTAGGTTAGATGAAGAAATGATAAAAAGGATTCAACACAATGCAAATGAAACAGCAGGGTTCTAAATGACACTGTACATCTATAAAACTGTGTAGGTTGGTTCACTGTTACTTGGTAGGCCAACTGTTTTCATGTGATGTACTATAAAATTATTGTAACTGCATTTCTGCTTAAGCAAGGGTGGGGACACTTTAAAATGGAACAGAATGTGTACTGTTTTCTTAGCCATAGGAGCCCTAGAATAATTATCAAACAGTGTTTTTCCACAGAGTTAATCTATAATTCATCTGAGGAAGAAAACATCTTTCCAATAAAAAATTTGTTGTCCTCAATTTTTCAAGGGTTTCTTTTTATTATTGTCGTTAACCCAATTATCAAATTTCACAACTTCGTCATTTCCCAACTACTTTTTTCATATTCTTGTAGCTGGAGGGAAAAAACATAGGTGGAGACATTCAGTAAAATGGTTTTTACAAGGGTTACAGTTTTTCTAAGTTGCAGCCAAAGGTGTTTAATTGGGGGAAGGTTTTTGGAGGTTGGCTTGTATTTTTTGACAGTTTGTAATATTTTCAACTCCATAACTCAACAGTCATGCATTAAAATTCCTCAGATTTATAAAGCAGTCAAATTTGAATTGTCTGTGAATAGATTACCTGGGTTGTGGCTCGACTGGAGCCCATCTGCTGCCCACACCACTGGCTGTAGCCCATTGCTGCAGAGTACATGACACAAAATAAATATTGCTCTACCAGGCCCACTCTCCTCACTGCCATTTAATGCTGTACCTTCGTTCCGCAGATAGCTATTTACAAGTGAAAGTAAGTGAATTACTTCAAAAAGTGAATGTGCTAAATGTGTTCTTTTAGTGTAGTTTACATATAGGTTTGCTTTATTTAAGTAACCTCACCCCCATTGGATAATTGAGAGTTGATTCTAACACATTTGGGGTTGAGTTTTAGGCTTTCTTTTTGCTTAAGCCTTTAGAAATGGTGGGGGTTGGATTGGTTTTTTTTTCTTCTTCTTCTGTTTTCCCCACGACTGACATTATTTTATTCTGCTTTGTTATCAAGTGAAAGTTCCCTCTGGAAGCTGAGATTGTTAGAAGTACAGCACCCATCATGAGACTTTCAATAAACATTCCCAAATCTGGCCACTCTTCATACATTTCTGTGACAAGACATGTCCTTTATGTTGCCAGCAGTAATGCACATGCATAACTTCACTCACAGAAGTACCTTCCTTGACTTTGATGGTTACAGGCTAAGCAGCAGGTCATTCTTTGGCCATGAGTGAAGGAAAGACAAGTAGGACTGAAAAGAGTTTTCTGCAAAAACTTTTCTTTTTTGAATGAAGGAATATATGAAATAAGCCTTCATTAGAGCTTGATCAGCAACTACTTCTGGTAGCAATTCACTGAAAGCTGCTGAACCTGCACACTGTCTTTGAAGTATTTAGCAATTTTATTTTCACCTTTGATTATTTTTTTTTCTATTAGAAACTAGAGGTTGAGTTCAAACTTAGTTATGCTGAGTTTACAGTAGTCTCAAGTGATCTTTCTGATATGATTTTCAATGACTAACTTGCAAGGAAGAAGACCTAGTTGAATCAGATTCCATCTTCAGCTTGTTTCTCTTAAAGGTATGGTAGCTGATTTTTCAGAAAGAACAGAAATACATTCCAGGGCCCCAAATGGACCTTCAGACCAATCCTGTTTCTGTTTTATTTGGAAAGGCAGCATGTATGGGCCTGTCATATCTCAAAAAATGCTGTTGGAATAATATTTTCATTCTATCTTTAAAATTGACTTAAAATATCTTAGTTAAAGGTAAAAATTATTTTTGTTAATCCCAGAGATACAAAATAGTTTCACTTAACCGCTTGACTGATGAAATACAAGTGTTCAGCTTAGTTCTTTTCTTCATGTTGAAGCATCTAACTGCCCTAGTTAGGAGCAAGTAAAAGTTGCATAGTTCTGATTCCCTGTGTTCCCAGTTCCTGTTGAAGTCAACTTGTCTTTCTCTGTGTATAGATATATATACAAACAATCAAAAATATTTTAGCTTTTTTATGAAGTTCAACTTTGTATTAACTTTGTGAGGTGGTATCCAAAAGCAGCATGCTGTACTTGCATACATAGATTTTGGAAGTGGCACAAGCCATGCAATCAATTTGACCTTAGGTATCCTGCCAGGTATCCATCCTCTGAAGATACAGAAACACGTATATGGTTCCTCTTAGCCATCAGGTAAAACATGGAATTTGTCAGTCTGACAAATTGTATGCCGCACATGATGGAATGAGTGAGGAATGTCACCTCATTGTCACATGCAGTCAAAAATAGATTCTAACTCAGAAAAAGCTTGGATGAAGAGCCTTTTCCTATTTCCTCATCATTTGAGAATATAACCAGTATGTTTATCTGTGCTGATGCTGATATTGAGTATGTCAAGTATGCTGAGCTAACCAGATGTAGGAGCTTTCAGAAAGCATCTGGGTGAATGAAAATAACAAGCTGATGACTAATTCCTGCTTGAATAGTGTTTATATGAAATCAATAATGCCCCATTTCGTCTCCACAACAAATTCTGAGGAGAAAGCCCATGGCATAACTCTCAGTTCCCCAACCTGTGTTTGTGGGGCAGAAGCTGTTACAACAGACAAAATCTTGAATCTAGTTTCTGCAATGAGTTAGAATCATAGAATCATACAATCACCTAGGTTGGAAGAGACCTTTAAGATCATCAAGTCCAACCATCAGCCTAACACTGCCAAAACCACCACTAAACCATGTCTGTAAGTATCACGTCTACCTGTCTTTTAAATACTTCCAGGGATGGTGATTCCACCACTTCCCTGGGCAGCCTGTTCCAATGTTTGATAACCCTTTTGAGTTGAACTGGAGCACTGGTTCTTAACCATAAAATACATAATTGTCAAGCAAATAAATATATTGTAGATACAGGAAAGAAAGAGGATCTCTACTCAAGCTTCTTTGGGGTACTAAAGGGAGTATATCTTAAAAAACGGGTGTTTAGATAGAAAAGTGTAGTGCCTGCAGTAATTACTTTACCTTGCATCCTCACACAGTTATCTGAAATGTTTGTCCTGTCTTTCATGTGTGGTCCTCAGATATGTCCCAGATCAGCAATTCTGACTGACTGGGTATACCAGCAACATAAAGGTAGCTAACTAGGACTGTGCCTAAAAAGCACTTGGTTAATTTTCACAGAATTTATTTTTTAAAAAAGTATTCATAGAAGATTTTTTAAAAAAATATAAACCAAGTTCTTTTACCCATATCTTAAAAAGAACTCAACATTGTATATTCAGTTGCTGTATGAGACTAAAAATAGAAATCTTTAAAGATGCATGGATTAACTATACAGTAAGCAGCAGATTTTTATTTTTTTTTTTAAGAAGGTGTCTAAATTAATCTTGCTTTTATAATAAGCAACTTCACAGGGGTGTGGGGTTTTTTTTCTGATTTTGGAAGTTATTTGCTGCTTACTTCACATCATGTTCCACTTTTAAAGTGAAATACTATTATAAACGAGTGGCTGTTATAATCCCCAGACCTCAAAGGCCAGCACACATGGTTTTGTGAACACATGATTTGAAATGAGTGGAACTTTCTCAATGTATTTGTAGGTTAGCGTGTATGGAGGATATATGTTTTATGAGGACTATAAAATCTGCTTAAAGGCCAGGTGTTGACCATCTATTTTGCACTGATAAAAGTCCTCTGTGCCTAATGTATGCGGTTTTGCTAATTTCTCTGAGACTATGTAGATTCTTGAAATTGCTCAGCTTTCAGTCCATGGGTGCTGAGATAACACTGAGCACTTCTGGAAATCAAATGTTGTGTGTTTGCTTAAGCCCATTTTTCTGTAGTATGACCTCTGAAGATTTGGACTTCTGTGACTACTCTTACTCAAGCAAAGCCAATCCATGCCAATACTTTACAAAGTCCATTTTTGGTTTTTTCCATTCTTCAGCTTAGTGGTAACTGTGGAGCTAATGTATGTTGAGGTGATCAAAATATCTTGTTTCAAAAAGAAAATAATTGTCGCAAATATAGCACATCTGCCCAACTGTAATTGTATTTCATCTTTACTTGTCTCTCTACATTATAAGTGAAGCTACAGTATTTTTTGTAATCACAACATGTATGAATTGACTAGTGTATATCTGAAAGCACTGTTTGCGAACTCTAATAAAATTATTAAATTTCATCAATATTAGCACAAATATCTGGCTGTATACAGAATAAAAAGAAGACACTCTACACTCACTATGATACTTGCTAACTACAGTTACTGTGCTATTCCTAAATTCCTAAGTCCTGTTCCTAAGTCCTATTCCTAAATTAGCTAAGCCTGGGTCTAATGTGATAAAGTGAATCAGTAAAATGTTACAATTCTATACAACGTTTTATTCACACCACCACTGTGAACTTCAGCGTGATTTTTGAAGGAAAATCCTTGTATATTGCCTTACAGTCTACCTTTATGCATTTTATGACTTTATATGTTACAGATAATATTCAGATAACAACATCTGTAAATATATACCGCTTGTTGATCTTATATGCCTGAACAAGAAAAAGGGGTGGTTAATATATTGACACAGTACAGCAGGTCTGATTCTGCCTCTCAAAAAATAATCAAGGACTAATATACACTGTACTACCTTAATTCAGCACCACGTGTATATGCATGAAGATATGGTCTGTAATTACACGGTCACACAGCATTTCCCCCTTGTCTTCCTGAGTTCATGGAATGGAGCTGCATGGGGTTATGGATGAATCAGTGCTGTACAGGGATGGCAGAAACTCTCTTTGGAGCCTCACGGTGTTTGCTGAGAAATTCAGAAAGCGTGTAGTGAAAGACGCTGGGGATGCCAGGAAGAGAAATAATGGGGTGTGTTTAGGACAACTGAAGAACTTCCTTCCATATCTGTCTCTGCTGGAGAGATTCTGTTTTTTTATCCTAAGCAGGTCACCTTACCCAGACTTTTCATAGGAGTTCACTGACTGTGTGGCCTTCATTTTCTGAGTGCTTGATTTGAGGCTGTACTATAGTGTTAAATAAGTGCTGAACACACAGAGCTGCAAATGAAAGCAATCAGTGCTGTGCTTTGAGCATATAAAGTGCTATATATTGCTATATACTTGGAAAAAATTGGGTCCCATCTGTATCAAACTGGGTTCTCCAAGTTAGTACATTTTTTTTAACCTCAATTTCTCTATACCTCCCCTTTCTGAAACTGCAGAATTGCCTACTCATCTCTTAGGATATAATGAAGATAAATTCATTAATGTTTGTGCAGCAATAAAAAGTCAATAATGAAATGAATGATTTGGCTTTCAGAATGGGTTGAAGAGATGTAGTAAATAAAACATGTGACCATATGTTAAACAGTGAGAAGAAAACAAAATGTTGAATAGCTTTTCACTAAATAAGTATCAATAATTTTGTGCAGTCAATAGGGTGAGAGGCTTTGCTATAAGGTAGAGCTTGATCAGGAAATTAAAGGTTGTGTCACAAAAGAAGTGTTTTGATACATGTTTTAAGATATTAAAGTATTTTATTTCTGTGATATTATTAATGGGTCTAAAACCATGTTTGGTTTTTTTTCATCTATAAACCCACAGTTATATTTCAAAGACTTAAACTGGAAAAAAAAAAGTTACCATGTAGCACTATACTGAAAGTCATATAAAACATCAGTGGGTTTGGATTTGCTACACAACACCCTTTTACTAGAGCTAGTGAACCAACTGAGAGTAGCAGAATGTTTTTGTCCTCACTGTGGACAAGCGTTGGTCAAGGGTAATGCAGTAAGCCAGACGAATTGTAAGACCAAAAAATCAGGGATTTAATTTTGGGCTGTGGTTGACACCATGTTTTAGTCACATTAATTTCCAATCTCTTTGCCTAGTAACCATTGTCTTCACCTATCATTTTCGTTCCACATCTATCCTCCCACTCTTTTTATACATGATTTTTCCCATCCCACCAGTGATCTCTGTTTTTCTTGCCTACTTCTGCTGCTCATTCTTCAGACATCCCTTCTATATTTCTAGTCAGCTCCCAGCTCCCTTCCCTATCCATCCCCACTGACTGCTAGCTTTAATATTCCTGCACAAGCCTCTCGGGATGCCTCAATGTCTTTACCTCATTTTCTTATTAGATTGCAGTGGTTTGCACTTTTGGTCCCAGCCAGCTCTGTCTCCTGAAGTCCAGTTTGGTGCTGGAGTTTGGTACACTGCTGATTCTAGTCCTAGCCTCCTGCCTTCTACCTATTTTTCATTTGATCCTAATTGCAACCTCAGTTTCTCCTCCCTTCCCTGTCTCCTGGTCTTTTCATGTTCTTTCCCTCAGACTACATTCTCTAACCCCAAAAATCTCACTTCCAAGCTTCATTTGCTCCTGCCAACCTACTAGCACAGGAGGAACATGCTGCTCCTGCTCTCCTGTAGCAGTCAGTTCCCAGTGCACTGTGCAATGACAGGCAGCAGCAAAAGAATAATAATAAGAAGGGAAAGTTTGGTCTCACTGTAATAAGGATGCTATAGTCGCAGTCTGGTTGTACAAGGGAGCTGCCAGAAGAATTTGTATTATAGAAGACCTATTTAAGCTGCAGTTCCTCTATGAGGATGGCATGCGCATTGTTTAGTACACCTAGGAACTGGGTAAAGAGGTTTGTGGAGGCTTTGTGGGATGTGACTGAATATGCATTTTGGTGAGCTCTCAGCACTGTGGGAAGTGTGAGTATGTTCAGTGATTATGGATTCCTAAGAGAATTTCAGCTCTTCAGTACAAGAGGCTTTTCTGAGCATGGGTAAGTAGAATTTTTCAAAGCTATATTGCTTGGCTGAGTTTGGGCAGTTTAATCCAATATGGCACATGCCAGACATCACCCTGTCTGCCAAATTTTGAGTTCCAGTTTAAAATCACTGAAACAGTAAAGTTTTCCAAAACATATAAAATCTATTTGTCTTAATCCTATTCTTAGAAGTAGCTGAATTGTTTTGGCCGAAATAAAAAAAAAAAAGCAGCATATGATATCCAGCCTGCAGCAGAGATTCAGCACAGCTGATTTCAGACCAAGCAGTTAAAGTTTACTGAAGTTATAAGCAAATGAAAAGGCAGATGTATGGTGGGAAGTCTACATTAAGCTTACAAATGGGTTGTCCTATAACTTGTCTAAAGTCATTAAGAACAAATTTTAAGTTCAGGTCTTGTTCAGAAGCTTTCTTTGCAATATTTTCAGTGCTATCAAACAGAGCCACCTCACAAAGCCTTTCAGGGTCTCAGCTAAATTGGCACTGTAGGTTTGTGCTCATTAGGCAGTTGTAAGCAGGGAGTCTATAAGCAAGGGATGTCCTTTGCTTCTGCACAGACAGAATTATATTGCTGACAATGAAAATTAATGCATGTGTGAGGGTGTTATTTAAACTATGGATGGGAGAAAGAGCATTCAAATTAGATAAGCATGCAGCAAAGGTAAAAGTAGTGCAGTACTGAACAGTGGGAATTCAAAAACTTAACTGAAGGAAAGGAAATGAAAAATAGAGGAAAGCATCTAGTATGTCACACTGGTTTAGTAAAAAGAAAAATGGATACAAATTAATCCACCCATGCCATTCTGTTGCCGTGGTACAAGAAGATTTACAGCAAGACTGGGTGACCTGAAATTCTTGACTTGGCACTGGGAGAACTCCTCAATATAGCTGGCATTTTTGAATTCAGAAAATCTTTGTATGCAGTCTACTCTACTTCAGTATTTATGGGTCACCATTATTGTGCTAAGAACCAATTGATGTTGCTCATCTTCAGAGCATACCATGCGAGTGTCTCCAACAAACTTGGCAGTGGGCTTGAGTTTCAAGCTTCACAGTAATCAACAGGATAGTGTAATTCCTGACTGCAAACAACGCAGCAAGGAAAGACTAGCTTTAGCTATTGAAGCGCAGCACGGAAATTGAAAGGAACCTGTAGGCTGTTGTGGATGAAGGGGACAGAGATGCGTCGTGTTATGGCTATGGATCACAAATATACTAAAATACTATCATATGAGTCAGGAACATTCCACAAAACTGCATAATACTTGAGTAATGCCACAAAAGTTTGTTATCCAAATTTTCCAGATTGGGACTGGAGGAGGCAAGGGAAGACAGTAACAGGAGGGGATGAGAGACAGCAAGGAGGCAGGAACATACTGCTGTTTTTTACTACTTTTGCTAGTTTTGATGATCAGACTTTTATCCTTCCCTCCTGTCTCAATAACAGATTTTGACCATGTGTCAGTATGCTATATTTTGCACAGTACAGCCACAGCTGAGCCAGGAAACCCAGTTTTTACAGGAGATTTTTGGAGGAATTTGTGGTAGAAATCTTGGTGAAGATTCTTATGCATCACTCAACCATTGTGATCTGGGTTGGAGGTGAAGCTAAAAGCACCTGTGTTGTCTTTCCAAAAAAACAAAGACCACTTCATGTATGCGTATGTTAAAGCAGACAAACTTTTGAACTCTTAAGATTTTAAGTGATACTTGCAAATAATAAGTTTGTAAAAAATTCATGGACTGCTATATATGCTAATTGTGGAAATGTAATATGCAATTGTGGAAAACAAAAATCAAACAAAAAAACCCCAAACAAATAATTCTGTAAAGGTTATTTTTTAAAAATTCAGAAAGTGTTTATGTTCAGGGAAAATTTTATTCACTGTAAATAGATCACCTACTTCTGCCTGTGACACTTAACATCAAGAAAGAGGAATATTTAAACTGGAGGGCTGTAGTTAGCTACATGACAAGACATAGTACAAGGATTTATTCAGGTCAGAAAAAAGTATCCTTAAAAGTGGAAATAAAGGCAAAGTGATGTTAATAAAACTGAACATAGAGGTTGGCTAAGAGGAGCAAATACGTGAAGGTACCTAGAAAAGCTAAACAGGAATTGTTAAAGTATCTCAGAAATAGAAAGCCTGCAGAAGAGTCATTAGGTCTGCTAGACCACCAGAGGATAAAGAGTCAATCCAAAATGATCAGGACATGGCAAAGAAAATAAATTCTTTTACTCTAGTATTCTCAAAAGACAAAGGGGAAATATACGCACTAACAGAATTCTTTACAGATAATTTCAGAGACATACTGTTAGTGAGCCAAAAAGAGGTGAATAATTCAGAAAGTCTGGAAGGTAAATGAGAGGATTTTAAGTGTATTTCAGAAAGAAACCCCCAAACTGAATCACTAATAAAATATGTCATTTAAATGACATTTTAAATGAGTTGTTAATTAACATTGTGGATTTCTTTGTAAATATACTCTAAAGGATTATTCTGGAAACTGTGAATGGGAAAGCCAATCTCACCACTTACATGATGTATTGGAAACTCATCTGAAGGACAAGGTAGGAAAAAATGCAAGAAATCAGGGAAGTAGAAGTGTTTGTATGTGAAGGGATGTTGAACACACAGATTGAACAGCAACACAGAAAAGTAAAACAAGGCTGAACAAGAGTATAAAAAAAGGTGAATGATACTGTGAAGATCCAGTATTTTCCTTCTTTTCCCACAGGCTAGAAGTGAGCACCCAGTAAACTGGAGGAGATTCTCATTGACTTTCTGAGCTTTGGGTCAGGCTCTTAGGCTTAGGTTCACCCACCTAACTTCCAGCATTTAGCTGCAGTGCCAAGGTGAAAAGTCCCCACTCCAAACATTAACTTCACTCTAAAATCCCTCTGTAGTCAGGGGGGAATTAGACAGTTCAGCCTGCGTAAGGTCTGAGTTGTGCCCCGAAGATACCTGTCTCTCACTCCACAGGGAGGAAGCCTACAGCAATGCCTGAAATTAGGCAGGGTGTATCTAGCATGTTGAATAAGAATTAACAATGAGGTTTAATTTTCTTTTCTAAATAACTTTGATGAAAATGTATGAGTCTTCAAGTCAGACAATGCTCGTGTTCTTCATGCCTTATGCTGATGAGGGAAACAGCAGTTTCTATGAACCGTAATGGCAGCCAAAAGAAAAGTACCGATCAGTTGGAAAAGTTAGACTATTCTCAATTTAGATTCATGCTTCAATGCCTTTCTAGAGGTGGCCAAGTAATAAAAGTATCCCTTTTTGCATAATAAATGATTAACTGTACATCTCCAATCACATCTGGAAAACATCGCTGAGTTTCATTCTGAATAGCTGACATTCTCTGTTAATGGTTTTGTCAGCAATATGCTTCTTTTGCCTCTTGCAAAATATTTGATAAAATATTAATGTAGATATAAAACAACAAAAATACAAAACACAGATTTTCCCATCTTCTAATAAATCAGTATGGCTCAGCATAAGCTTACCAACATTTTTTTTCCACATTTTGCACCATTCTCAGAGTAAAACACACTTCTTTTCCTGATTTACTCTGAGGCTATGGGAGGGAGACTAGAAAGCAGTCAATCCTAGCCAGCAATGAGGAAAAGGGAGAGCTTGCTCAGCAGCCGGACTGGAAAGGACACCCCACCCCTCTAAACTTCTGGGGAGAGCATTCCTTTTCCTTCTCCAGCAGCTGGAAGTAGACTGCGGTTAAAAAAAAAAAAAAAAAAAGTAGAAAAAACTAGTTTAGGAAATAATGAAATGCTGGGACAATTAACTGGTATGATAATGAATCTTTTCTACCTTCAGAAGCTAAGAAGCAAAAAGAAGTAGGGTAGATGAGAGCTGCCTCTCTCCGGCAGCCAGAGGGGTGAGGCTGAGCGTGGCAAATGGGGAATACAGGCTGCTGGGTGGAGTGGATGGATAAAGTGGGTGTGATTTGTGACACTTCTTGGGAAGGAGCCACCACGGCGCGCTCTGTTCAGCCAGCTTTGCAGTCGGCCTCCTCTGACACAGTGATACATTTCAACCAGAAGAAAATAAGCATTAGACTGCTATAAAAATTCAAATGATGCACTAAAAAACAAAATGGTACAATTTGATACTAACTGCCGGTTAGCAATTTCTGGTCAATATGACGATCATCACTTAATTATAGGCTTGCTTGTGGGAAGTTCAGGCTTCTAACAGCTATAGTTTTAAATATAACACAACGATTAGAACCAGTTATTAACGGGTTGGTGCCGTTATTCCCCTTGAGTCCCTAAATGAGAAATTAGAAGTCCTATTTGAAGATGAAATATGACCACTAGAGGATGTAGTCAAGATTCTGAATGAGCGAGGCATCCTATTCCTCACTCATGCTCTGCAAGACCAACCAGAAAATAAAACAAATATTTTCTGGAATATTTGGGTGAATAAATGGCAATCCAGAAATCAGGGAGAATTTATCAATTAAGTAGTGTAACCAGGATAATCCAGAAGTAAATCCACAAGTCCTGCTTTAAGTTAATTTTTTCTTCTCTTGCCTATTCTGCGGGGTTTTCTTTATTTTTTTTTTGGTTAGTTGTTCCTCCTTTTGCTACATTACCTGTTGTCTCTCCATCCCTCCAATACACCCTTCTATTATCCTTTGCTAGTGGTTATCTTCTCATCCTGACATTTAATCTCCATAGGCCAGTCACTCTACCAGTTGAACCTGGAATACACCTGTACTGAAAAATTATGGGTAACTTTGTTTTAGCTATTTATTGAACATACTGAATAATAAACCCCAATTATTTTTTAAAATCTCTTTCTCATTTCATGTTTACTTACTTACTACTTCAGTCAATTGATTTATTCTTTCCCCATCCATCCGGCCTTCAGCCACAAACACTTTCTTAATCTTGCTTTCTCTCTCATAACCACAATTACTCACCCACAACTAGTAGATCATCCTTATTTAGGAAGTTACTTGCAATTTGGAGAGGGCAAAAAGGATACCATCACCACCAACAACAAAATCCAGGACCAAAACAGGAACTACTGGCTGTTGATTGATATATCAGTGATGTAAAAAAAAACCAACCAAAATCAACCCTTGAAAATAATACATTTCTTAAGTAGACTTGAAGACAGACTCACAATGCTGCTCATCAGTAGGGAAACTTCTTTGATAAAACACAGGGAAAGGTGATTGATATGCCTCTGTGATTATCACAATGTATTTAAATTAAAGGAGAGAAGATTGTTCCAACTCAGCTATGTCTTAACTGTTCAGTATTTTTATTTTATTTCAAAAAATATTATTTGTTTCTCTATACCTTCCCTTGGCTATGGCTGATGCATTTGTTCCTTTATTTGCATCTCAGTAAATCAGGCTTTTCTAATCTGTGCATGAATATTCATCTAATTTTGCTGCTGGTATCTGCTGTTCAACTTTGGCTGAGGCCTGGATTTTGCAATTGAAATCATCACACATCTTGACTTCATCGGGCTGTGGAAAGTCATAGGGGTCTTCCTCCATAAAATCTGTATAGAATTGGGGCCCGAGAGTGTAGATTAACATATTAAAGTATATGATGTAGAATATATAATATACAATATCAGCTGATTAACATTACCTCTGAAGCTTAACTTTTCTGTTTTCCCTTATTTTACAGTTTTAGTGCAGACTGCTAACCTCATTTTTGCGTTTAATTCTAAGTCAGTTGTGAGGAAAAAGGTTGATAATGGCTAAACTCAAGAGATCCAACATCAAAAGAAATTTTCAACATTTGGACAAAATAAAACCAGGTGTGAATAAAATATCATATTGCAATACTAAGTGTTATTAAAGCCATTTAAAGTACATTTGAATCCAGCGTTCTATTCATTTTCAAAGCTGACATTTGTAAGTGTATACAGGCAAATTTAAAACAGAGCATTAGGACTTGTTCTGGAACCTGTAGCACCATCATACTGCACTTTTTGGATACATAATAATTAATAATTTTGTGTCTCTGAGCAGGGGCCATCACATTTTTATAACTGAATAGTATCCTTATTGGTTAGCATACGAAGTAAGAACAAAAATGCTACTAAAAAGAGATGTTTGTAGCATCTTGGCATAGGTATGTAGTGTCTTTGATAGCACACTTCATTACATATCCTCAATATCTGGTCTAGCGAATGGTCTTAAGGATTTTTTTGTAATTTGCTAACCGCTTTTAAGTTAGAGCTGTTGTATTTCCATCTTGTCCCTTTGATAGATGTCACGACAGTGTGAATCGTAGACAGCTTTTCTGTAATTTTGAAGGAAAATAGGAGAAGTTGTATTATCATTTCTGGCTATGAAATTTATTTCTGAAGTGAATGCCATACATATTTCTGAAATGAATGCCAAATGTATTTTCTAGAAGTCAGTGCCACTGAAAGCCAAGGCAGGCAATTTATACCGTGCATAATAATGATATTAATTTTTATGGTGTGTATAAGTTACATTTTGATTAGTTTTTTGCATGATTAAAAATTTGCAAAGCCTTTATGGCCCCCAGGAGCCTACCTGTAATAAACAGCTCTCACCTTCCAAACCATAAAACAGGTCTGCGGTACTTGAACATTAGAGCTAATTGCCTTGCTACATCAAAGGGAGCACCACAAGACTGAGAAAAATCACAGAAGAGGGGGTGGGGAGCGGGGGGCAGTTTCACCTCTAAAGGTTATGTGTTTGTGGCTTGGTGGAGCCCTGTAAAGTTATGGCCTCAGAACTGCTGTTTGCGATTAAGTTGATGGGGAAAGTCTATCCCGCAATCTCTCCCTGCTGCTGACACAGAGTCTTTGTTCACATTCAGATTTCTCAAACTGTTGCCAGGGTCAGGCTGAGGTCAGACACCGCGATGATGTATAGGAGAACATGTCTGGGAATTTCTCTCACACTTAAAACACATACCAGAAAAACAGGAGAGCACCCTGCAAAAATTGTCTGATGAGACCCAGATGATACTGTAGCTTTTCTTTTAGTACCTTCATAATTTTCTTTCTCTTTGCCTGACACACACACAATGTTTTATTAATGTGTGCCACGATAGCCCTTACAATTTTATGTCCCCTCAAGATAAGGACACTCAGTAGCACTTTGACACTTCATTTTCCAGCCCAGGGGGATTGGGCCAGTAAATCTAGTAAAAGAAGCAATGCGTCCGTTCCCAAGGATGAGTCGAAAAGGGATTGCCATCGGCTCCGTGAGGCCATGGGGCCTGACACTGGATGCGAGCCTCGTGTGTGCGCGCTCGGCATTAACACAGCCCGCGCCAGGCATGATCACAGGCTCGCAGCATCCCGAACTGCGCTCCCCCGCCACCCCGACAAACACGGCCCCGCTTCCAGCTGCGACAGGGATGCCTACCATGTTTGATTAGCTATCATCACGGGAGGGGGCGGGGGACCGCAGGGGGGAGAGCCCTGAAACAGCACAAGGGGGGGTTTCCATTCTGATGGAAATGTTTTGGGGTTTTGGTTTTTTTTTTATATGCAATTATTTTTAAAAGAGGGGACCATCTTTCCTCCCTGCATTGTTCCAAAAAGTGAGCAGGCATGCTTAGTCCTAACCTATTGTATTTGGAGGTCAATGCAAAACACATTGATCTGTGGTTGAGGTTGTTTTTTTTTTTTTTGGTTTGGTTTCTAAAATTGCAGCTGTGTTTTTCTCTTCCGATTCACAAAAAGGTTTCGCAGAGAGTTGAGAATCGGATAGGTTCACCACATCGATCTGAGGGTTGTTTGCCTAGGCATACAGTTTCAGTGCATGGCTGGCAAGTAAGGCACTAAGCAGCAATTTTTTTGTGCTCAGCTGCTACATATGACAGAGGATATTTCATTCGGCTGTCAGAATGTTATTAATAAAACATGGGGTGCGAAGAGGGCCACTATTTCCCCTTTCAATCACTATAGCATTTACAATGAAAATTTTATGCAGTGTGTAATTTTCAGTTAATGCTTGACACTTAAAATGTCGGTAGCTGCATTTTGTATGGTTCCTGAAGGGTTAATTGTATCATGTTCCCTGCATAAAAGCTCTGCTTATCAAAAGTGAATAGAAGAGTGTATGCAAATGTGTGTCTGTGACCTTTTGCCTTTCCAGGGTTAATTTATATGGTCATTAAAGATTTTATGAAATTGAGCGGCCTGGTGCTTCGAATCCCATTTTACCTTCACCTCCTAATTTATATAATTCCTACCTGAACTGGGAAATATGATTTTTATTTTTCTGTGTGTGCTGCAATGAAAACAGCATGCTGTGCTGTAGGGAGTTGCAAGTCTGGTTATCTGGCATTACTCAGATTGCTAAAAATTCATTAAAATGTGACATCAGCACAGTGAGAGACAAATGATCACAGGATGAAAAGGAACAGTGGGCCTTTCACGGATTAGTGCTACACAGCCCCAGCATAGAAGCTAACTGCATAAACAGATTAATCCACCAGTAGCAGCATAGCTAAGATTTACCGAATAATTAAATGGTCTTGAGTTACTGTGAAGATTTCCATGTAATCTAGCTGGTGTGAACACGTAAGTGAGGTGTGGGTAATGCTGCTTCCTCAGAAGCCATATACCAAGTTGCATCATTTATCCTGAATGGCTCCCCCTGGAGACAAAATTTGAGACTTCTCCCACAAAGCCAGAGGTTTATATTTAATACAGTACCTAATACCTAATACTTACTTACTGCAATTAGCGGGATACTGCTGCACTAATAGGATTTATATTTGAATTCCCCCTCTTTTTTTTTCTTTTTCCTTTTTTTTTTTTTTTTTTTTTTTTTTTTTGGCTCCAAGATGCATTTTTACATGTGCTGGCTTTTGTTCCAGCCCGTGTGGTGTGTGTGTGCATGCATGTGCGTGTATTTTAACAGAAATAATTTCTAGCCAAAGAACATGAAATGACAAGCTTTAAATCTGTCATGCTAGTGAAAAGCGGGTACTCTGACAAAGACACAGTCAGAATTTCTGGATAGATTTTGAAATATTGCAAATTATTTGTAATTAATGTCCAACCTCTTTAAAGTGCTGTTCTTTCCCTTTCCCTTTTCTTTCCCCCCACTCTCCTTCCCCCTGTTTTGCAACCCTCTTTTCGTGCTGTTCTTATTACAGGACATATTTTTTAAATGCTGTTAAATGGTCACTGAGTTTCTTTTCTAAGATCATTTCTGTGCTTATCCACAGAAGAACAAGGTGAAGATACAGAAGGGTCTGCTAAAAGTACATCAGTGGCTGTTGCTGATGATAAAGACTCAAGTGAGAGAGACAATAGCGAAGGCAAAAAATCTTGTAAAGACTCTGGTAAGATGCTAGAATTTTGTCCTCTCCCCTATTTTTAAGTTATGAAATGCTCTTTCATTTTAAACTGTCTGGACGTTCCCACTACTATTCATTGCATGTGCATTTTGCATGTGATTTCTATCAGTAGCCTCCCATTGACCTATTTTTAATCATAACCATCTGACAGGATAGATGCGGATAAGTTGAAGAATATTACAGGACGACCAGTGAGATTATTTTTTAATCAAATCAGTTTGTGTGCTTGTAATTTTTTAAGCGCCTTTCATTAATCTTAGCTGTACTTGTGATTCCTCTGATGGCATATTAATTTTTCATAAGCATAGGATTAGGTACCACTTGAGTTTTTTCTTCAATCAGGTTTTGCCCCCCTTTTAACCCAAAAAACGTGGGGTTTTTTGTTATTATTATTTTTTGCTCTTGCTCTCTGATCAGTTACTCCCAAGAATCTGGCCTCTTCCTGGGCATTTATTTGAGGCATTTTGAAAAAAATACACAAAATCCAGTGAAAAAGTTTACAGATGATTCAGCCTAAGAAAGAGGAAATATCATTGAAAACGGATTATGGGTTGGGTAATTTTGATCTCCTGGAATAGACAAAGCCCAGTAATGAAAGCTACTGTCTTTGAAAACAAAACCCCTATGTCATGACATTTACTTGTGCACAAACAAACCCAGGGCCAGCATCTGGTGTAGATACCCAAGGCTTTTTCTGTGTTTGATTTGGCAAATATGTGACTTCATCCATGCTTTTTATGTATGAGATGGAAATCTATGGTCACAATGAATATTACATTGGCTACTTTTGCCTCACGCTATACCTAGTTACATTATGTTGGATTCACTGAAGCAGAAGAAGTGCTGAAACAGGTTGAAGCCTATTAGTTTCAGGTAGTCATATATCTTTTCCTTGTATGCCAATGACAGCAGCATACAAAGGAGGTTGTATTCTCCGTAAAGACATATAGTTGTAGAGAAAATATCATTTTACGTATGAGTTTCTTTACACTCAAATTCTCCCATATTGTAATTTGCTCTTTACATATTAAACCTTTTTGGATTTTTTTCCAAAAAAATCTTATAAATGCCCTTTCTATGCCGAATCAATTCGTAACACTGACTTAAAGATTAAAGCTTCCTTTAAGTTTACTTGTTTATGTGCTAAGGTCAGTACCCGTCACAGTTTAGAGCCTCAGCTCCTCTTCAGTCGTTTTATTTTTTTGAGATTGAGAGACTGAAGAAAGGATGATGGTGACAAGGATGGTGTTGAGCAAGAAACTGTGTTGTGGTTTAAAATATATATTCACCTTGGCTGGGTCTCTGACTTGGAAAAAACAGTCTGCAGAGCAATAAAACCAGGTTCGAAGGTTGACGTAGGTCTTCTGTGCAGTCTCATCAGGGGCTGTCCTGGACACTCACCAGGAGAGGGGTGACAGCCACCTGCAGCCTGCATTTCCTACTATACGCTCTGCCTAGGGGACACTGTGAACCGCTTCAGGGAGTTTATCATCAGCCCTCTTTTTTTGTTAGACAGGTCCATTTATAGTTGTTCAAGAAAGAATACGGCATTAAAGCTCCAGCAAAAAAAAAGATGGAATCTAGATAAAAATACTGAAGGGGAATTCTCAAAATTCCATCAGGATTAGCTGCTCATAAGGGCCAAGTTTAATTAGGACAGACCTATATCCAGATGCCTACTGGGTGCACTACAAAAAACCAGCATAATTGTTCTGCATTCCCGTGCCAGCAATTACACAAATAACTTTGCAGTAAGATTCATATGAAAACAAGGGCTGAAATACATGATTGCCTTTGTGCTTTGCAGAAAATAGTTTCTACTGTAAAATCCTAAATCTTTTAGAAACTTTTATTTTCCTAATCTAAATTAATTCTGCATATGTAACATTCAGACCATCATCTTAATTTTCACTCGGCTGACAAGTATTTCTAATGACTGCATAACTGCTTATGTATAATTGAATGTTAATTTGGGCTTTCTCATGAATTGAGTGTTGCAAGTCTTGCCAAAGAAATCTCAGGAAAACCAATAAATTAATCACAATACTAACAAGTTAGACAGGAAAGTGGTGTGACCCCTCTTTAGCATAGAATCTATTAGACGAGAAAGGATTAACATGTATTTAGTAACAGCATGTTTGTGTAAGCTGTTGTGGTGTATTGCTTACCTTATCTCAAGGAGTAGAGCTTTCAAAATGAGACTTGGCAATATGCAAGTTATATTTGTTGAATATTCATTCAGAATAGAAAAGCCTACTAATGCCTCATTTATATTGTCATTTAAATCTAGTGCCACTTTAGATTAATTATAATCCAAATTACAGCTCTATGCAGTGCAAGAATTAATACGGAATTTATCCAGATTAATACATTTGCATTGAAAATGTAATATGTCTCTGCCATGGCTAAGGGGAGCACTTTTTAATAAGGTAGTAAACATGAGGAAGGATGGAAATTAACCTTCATTATTGCAATGAAAATTATCCTTTCATTCTACTCTAATTAGAAAGAATACTCTATCAGTAATTATAATTTTAGAATTATTTTGAGGCTGAATAACATCATCTGATGTGTCAGAAGTCTTAAATTGTGCAATATTTATCAAATACATAGATTCATAAATAAGAAAATCGTATTTCAATTAGGGCTTTTCCAGGTTTTTTTTTTTCACTAGTATACATATTTTATTAACTTTCTCTTTGTTAATCACACAAACACTTTTATTTTTATTTTGGGGTTTCAAAAATGTTACGAAGGTGAAGACATCTGAATTGCGGTGAATTATGTCATTTTTATATTAGCAAACTTACATAAGTTAAATGATTCCATAATTGACAGACAATCATTGGCTAGTCTATTTCATGGCACTTATTTATAATTAAACTTAGTTTTTGAGCTAAATGTATTGAAATTACATTATTTATCTAAATGCTGCGTATTTTATTTTATAAAATGAGTTACAGTTGTGTTTCATAATTAGGAAAAAAACCAACAAATAATGTGTCTCAGGAATAAAAAGTGCATATTTAAAACGTGAATAACAACTGGATTTAGTCTTTTCCTACCACCGCCTAGTAAGAATAGCATACCAGTGGGACATCCAGCTATGAAAACAGTGCCACACGGTATGCTCGGGGCCATAATATTTTCTCTCCTCTTTCCCTCCTCCTTCAATAGCCTTCTTACAAGACCGTAACTTTGTTCAGCCTCCCTACAGGAAGCTCCTTAAAACAGTGAATTCAACACGGAAAGCAGAAAGTTGATATAGCGAGGCGAGGCAACTAAGTTGTAATAGCTGGACCATTTGCTTGCGTAAGGAGCTGATCTCCTTTGGTTTTGGCACGTATGCTCTGTCTTGGGCGGTTCGGTCCTCACCATGCGCAGGGGCGAGTGGTGTCCCCACGCCAGAGGGAAGAATCAACTCCCTTTTTTATTCTTTTGCGAAGCTCACCATAAGTCACGGACTCGGTTACTTTACTATAGGCCAGATGTAACTGGTTGGTTAAGAAGTAACAGTGCTTGAGGTTGAATGAATCCAGAGCAACAACAACAACAAAAACAACAAAGCCTCTGTAAATTTCGACAGTTTATATAAATGTCGTAGTAAACATAGTAAAAAGCTGTGCTTTGTTATGCATTTATTGACCCCAGCACAGTGTTTTATAACTCTACGGTTTTATTATATTAACCGCAAAAGAAAATTTAACCAAAAAACCCCCTTGTTTTTATAGAAGCGAGAGCTATGTGTTTCATGATTATTATAGGCCCTTTGAAGTAATTAAGTTATTCCATCCTGTGGTGGAAGATGATGTGTAATATTAACCTCGTGTGTGCCCAGGCGCACACGGAGTGCACTCCAAGCTAAATTTCACTAGCAGTTACATACCATTGCCAAAACACAGTTAAATGCATTTTCACAAGTGGATTTTGGAGCAGAATTTGGATCCTAATTTCTGTAACAACCTGTTGAGAACAATCTAGCATGATGAGGGGAAGAGAAGGCAGAATTGTTTTATTTTGTTTTTCAAATTCAGCTTTCTGTATAACAGTGTCCATTTACACTAGCGGAGGTTCTGGCCCATTTGTCTTTAAAAAGGGACATTTTAAAAGCGACTTATGATAAAGGTAAGAAACAGTAGTCAACCATTAGACGTTTTTGACAGTTGGAAATGAAAAGAGGTTAATAATTTGAACTATATTTCTAAAAACTGAGAAGCAACCTTTCTCTGTTAATATAGTATGTCACTTTTTTACCTCCCATAATTCTCACAGTAAAGACATTTAAACAATAATGGTGTGTTGCCAAGTAAATACAGATAGGCCAGGGAGTACTGTATTATCATATACCAAAGACAGTAATAAAATGGTACCTTATGTGATTGCAACATGTAGATTTTGCCTGTAAGCATCGCTACTTCTTCAGGTCGTCGGCACAGCTCTGGCTGAGCAGTCGAAATGAGGCCTGCAGGATCAGTTCCTGAGAGTGTAAAAATTCACTGGGGCTCCAGAAAGCCGCTTGTTCAGATATTAAACTGATGTTGACAAATTGGTCATTAAAAGTAGGGAAATATGGCAGGAATAAAGTTTAATTTGAGCAAGAACATGCTAAAATTACTGGTGTAAATTACACCAAAATAAATAATTAGCAACTTAGGAATGAAAAACAATGTGTGGGGAAATCACCATTAACATATAAGTCATAAAATATGTTTATGCTTTTTAAAAATAATGCCCTTCAGAAAATGTCCCTGTACGATTCAGTTTTCAATTGTTTATTATTGTACAATGAGGATTTGGTATTTACCTTGAAAAGTGTTCTCTTGTTTTACTTCTCTTTAATATTGCTCTTGTAATATCAAATATTGCACAAAGTCTATATGAAAATAATAACGATAAAAAGATCTTGGTTTTGTCTACAGAAAAATACAAGTATTTTCTTTGTTCATGTTTACTTTGTTGCCAAAACATCCATGACCTTATTTTTAAATTAATCCTAGGTTATTGTGCAATGAGGTGCAATTTGTTCATTTATATGAACCTTATGTGGATTGAAAAAAATCAAGATAAATCTTCATGCACAGCATACAATCAGATTACCCCTGGACTATATATTTACGTTGGGTCTGATAGCAATCAATGGTTTAGCTTCATTGCATTTCAAGATGTATTTGCACCCAGTGTCCAGTGATAGTGTCCTCACCCTGGAAATAATTTAGTTGCAAATTGACTGGAAGATGGTGAAAATTGAAAGTTAAAATTAGAAATACTCATAATAAACAGCAGAAAAAAGGTCAGATGATGCCGCACTATGATGAGATTGGAATGGTTGGTAAATGAGGTTTTGTGTTTGTCGTGAGATGTATGTGACATGCCTACCCAATGCTCTTGTAATATCCAGCCTAGCAGAAGAGATTATCTGGCAAATTGACGCTGGAAAGAATTTTCTGATGGACTGGGAAATTAGAATTGCACTCTTTTCTTTGATGTGTGCAAGACTGGGCCGCATTACACAGCTAGTTCAGGCATAATATTAAATATAGTATTTAATACTTAATAGTAGAACTATCTATAGAAAACAATTATATTCTGGTTTTGATCACAAATGCCAGACTGTAAAAATTCACAGTGTAAACATCTAAGGCAATCCCAAATGACTGATCTTTGTATATAATTAATATTAAGTTAGCTCTGAAATCCTATTCTCCAAAGTATTTCTTTTAAAGCCTCACTATATTTAGCTTCAGAATTGTAACCAGGCAGGAGTTATCAAAACAGCACAATAATCATATTGCTCAGGCAGTTTAGAAAAGAGAGAGGGTAATTAAACAGCAGCAAATTAATTATTTTGGAAAACAGGATTTTTAAGCAAAAGCTGATTTGTTTTAATGTAATACACAAATTCATACTGAGCTGCTAAAGAAAGAACATTATTGATTAATCTTTAAAGGCAACATAAGGTTATCCTAACAGTAAAGAAGAGTCCATTTTTAAATGTATTTATAGAGTCTCCATCAAGCATAAAAGTGCATTTTCACCTTTGTATTTACCAGAGTTTTTATTCAACTATATTTTTTCTTAGAATTTAAAAAAAAAAAAAAAAAAGACCCTCAAAGACAATACAGACCTTTGGAATCACAGCCTCTTTGTGAACCAGGATGTTTTAAAGTTTAAAATATATTCTTAAAAATTATGTTTTCGGAACAGGAATAGTCACACCAGAGAAGGAACCAAAAGCGAACACTGTGGTAGGGGCACAACAGCTTCTTCTGGCAAAAGAAGAGGATGGTGCAGCTAAAAAATCAAAGCCTCCAGAGGACAATAAATTTTGTCATGACCAGGTAAAAGAAAATGTAATAATTTAATTGCATCCTAGAACTCTTTCAAATAACTCAAGATTGAAACAGAGATGATATGCTGTTAAAATAGCAATATCAGCAAGTTATAAAAAGCACACTGACTAATAGCCTGCATCTTAATTTGATTTTTTTTTCAGTTCTATCAATGTCCTTATTGTAACTACAATAGTAGGGACCCAAATCGTATCCAGATGCATGTCCTGTCACAGCATTCAATGCAACCTGTTATCTGCTGCCCCCTCTGCCAGGATGTCCTCAGCAACAAAATGCATCTCCAGCTTCATTTGACCCATTTGCACAGTGTGTCCCCTGACTGTGTGGAGAAACTTCTCATGACAGTAAGTGTTCCAAATACTGATGCACACACTACAGAAACATACCCGGGCCTCTGGGCAATGTATTTGTTGTGATATAGTATTCAGGTAGCCTGAGGAGGGGAGTGGGTCAGGACTCTCAGATTCTGTTGCCAGCTCATCCAGTGACTGATGTCCCTTGGGAAAATGACTGAAGGTGGATGTCAAAGATGCTGAAAACCTGCAGTTCCTCATTGACGTTAACCTTGGAAAAATCAAGCCTGTCAACGTCTCTAAGTGTACACCTGTAAATTGGGTCTAATAATATCCAGGTCTCAGAGGTATTGTGACTTCTGTTTGTAAAATAACAGGAGTTCCCTGTAGAATGTAGTTCCCAAACACAGGAGAATTCCTGTGTGTAGCTGGGCTATACTTGCATAATATTACATGAAATCCACTGTGAAATATCAATAGTGGTGCTAACTCTGGAACACGATTATCTCATTGTACAGAAAGTCCTGTTTCTTACTTTCTGCCTCTGCATAAAAGACCCTTTAGTGGGTTTTTTTGCGAATAAAATGTGAGTATGAAACAGAAAAGCAAGTCCAAGAATAGGTAGCAATCCAGTTAGGTCAGTTCTTTAGGATATGGAATACCTGATTTCAAGTACCTACGCTGGATCAGGCAGGGACTTGAACTGGCTTCTCCATGATTGGGATGAATGCTAAAACTCTATTTGGAGGACAAATCCCATTCCAACCTCACCAGGAAAATCCTGTTCTTCACTGCAAAATTGCACAAACTGTGTCAAAATAATAAATTTCTGTGAAAAATAATGACTCAGCACTATTCTAAACAATGTCAGTAAAGACACAGTGAGGTCTAGAAAGTATTTATTATTACATCATATACATACATCACAGTTAGACAACAGACCTCCTAAGACACCCTGGTTCGGGTTGTCTTGCCTTTTTAGAAGGAAATGCACTTGGAAATCTCAAGGATCCACCTCCTTAAGGATTTATTTCTATATTCATAGACTCTTCTTTCATTATACAGCTGTGGTTGTAGGCCTACCACCTCATTCCCAAGTGAAGTGGCAAAAAAAAAGGAAGAATTGAAAGAGCTCTTGACTGAAGGTCTAAGGTTCCTTGTGTCTAGTACTGATGAGCAAATACAGAATTGGGTACCCACAAAAGCGGTTTAAATTTCTCTTTCCTTGGTTTTCTACCAACTATAGCTCTGCCAGACCATGTAATTTTGACCCACCACAAGGAAAATGCAGTAGAAATTTAAGTTTCCCCAAATCTTTTAGAAAACTGGAAAAATGTGGAAAAAACCCTCTCCCTATTGAGGATTATTAGTTTTCTTCTCAAGTTCTCCATGATTCCCTCCATGCTGATAGCGCAACAACTTTGAAATCCCTCCTCTCCTCTCCTCTCCTCTCCTCTCCTCTCCTCTCCTCTCCTCTCCAGGTGCTGGAGAGTTGTCTCACTGTTTCTGAGAGGAAGGAAAAAAAAGGTTGTTTGACAGAAAAAGAGAGCACAAAACATAATCTGCATCATCTAAATTGTCCTAGTTGCTAACACTGATATGGTCTGTCCATATCTGAACTCTCTGATGACTAAATAAATACCATTTATAGCAATTTTTTCTTCTCTGGGACATTTACTGTTACCTACATAATTTTTTAAAAAAAGTCCTTCCCTCCCAAACAAAATCAAAGTCACTAGTCCTCTGAGAAGATGCTATTAATGCCATGTTTAAATTACAAATATACTAAGCCCAGGGCTTTAAAAAATATATCCAGAATATTTTTTCCAATAGGCAATTGGTATAAATACATACCTACGTATGTATATATATACATATATATACACAAAATTCCTATGTACCCTAATAGAGGCTTAAAATAATTTGTTAAACTATTAAAAAGGAACAAAGGGTATTTCTACTCATACCTAGTAATGTATGTAGCTTCCATTATTATAGTAATTTATTCAGAAATCTCTCCTATGGGTATTCTTGTAACCTCTGTATGAAGTAAGGAAATACTATCCTTATGCTAGAGATGAGGAGCTGCAGTCTGAACTGATTCACCCAAAGTCATTTAGACAGAATCTGGCAGTGCAGGAGTTTGAGCCCAGTCCTGCTGAATCTTTGTCTGAACCCCTAGAGAATCCTTTATTTCAGATATGAATATGTTTTAAAGAGCTAAGCAAAAGGAAAACATGAAGTGTTGAGCAAATACTCATGTCAACTTAACTAAACTGAGTACTATCGGACACCTATAATAGTACATCTTTCAAAGATTTCTGTCTATAATTTGAAAGCATAATGCAACAGGTAAAGCAGTCTGAAGAAGATACATAAGCAATTGAAGGCAAGAAAGAAAAACCTTATTTTAAATGGAAAAAAGCTGCTATTTCTGTATGGAAATAAACCTACAATTTTCTTTCAAAGATCATGGAAGGTCCAGCATTTGTTTAAAAAATCATACAGGTGAAGCAAAGTGGGAATGCCCTTAGTAAAGAACTGACTGGTGACCATATCTCAATGTGATCTCCATCTTTGGAGGATGTCTGAGGAGAATTCCCCTGATAAATCCAGCCAACCTGACATAGACAGAAAAACTTTCTTTGTGGTGACATTGAGACCAATGAAATATTGCGTGTATGTAGTTCTATAGCATCAGCTTGTTGTAGATTATTTGGAGTTGATTCTCCACCAAATGACACCCGATGCTCTGGATTTGTGGTCTGTCAGAAACCATTATCAAGGACTGAATCAAGATCTTGGTTTAGTACTGGAAGTCTTTGATCCAGATACGGTGGATCTTTTGAATTATAATTTCATACTGTTGTATAGTATTAAATAGTGTGACTTTTCCTGTAATAATACTGTGGTTTTGGTTTTCAAAGGTTCCTGTACCAGATGTCATGATGCCCAATAGCATGCTATTGCCAGCAGCTGCTACAGAGAAATCTGAACGTGACACACCTGCAACCATTACAGCTGAGGGATCTGGGAAATATCCAGGTATGCAAGAAAAAGCCCAGGCATGTAAAAGCTAAGTATGGGCAATTTAGAAATTTAGAAACCACTTGTTTCTTTCTCAGTAAAGTGAATCGTTTTTGGCTTGCCTGTAGCCACAGAGATAAAAAAAGAAAAATGACAAGGGACTTGAATCTGGCTGACTGCACCTATGCAGAGATACTAGGATGCATGTGTATGTCATGTGTCTGTTGCTTGTGGTAGTGGCCTAGCCACTTTGAAGGTAAGACCCTCCTTGTTTAACCAGCAAATAAGACCCAGTCCTAAAAGACAGTGGCACTTTCTCTAGCATCCATGAGGAATGTTAGGCAAATGATCCTGCCCACCTTTCCAATAGCACGTTTCTCATCCTGGACACTTACTGTATTCTGTGCTGGGAAGCTGCTTTGCTACCTTTCCCAGCATGCACCTCCCTCTCTCCTCAGACCACTTTTCTCCTCCTTTCTAAGTACCTGTCCTACCTATTGACCTCATGCCTAATCCCTCCCTCCCAGCTGCCACTGCCATTATGTTTGGATTTTATTACTTTTTTTCTATCTCATCTTGGTCCTGTCTGCTTTATTCTCTGGAGCAAGGATGGGTTGCTATCCTTTGCCAACACATGGCATACCAGGTGCCTCTCTTGATTTCTGATGAAAAAACCACATTAATAGTATGTGCTATTCTCTTCTGCTTGTGTAAAAGACACTTAACTTTCTTTAACTAGGTGAAAGTCCTGTGGATGAGAAAAGTACCCCTGGGATCGATGAATCAAAAACTGGAATGGAAATTAAGACCGAGGAACAGAAGCCACCTAAAGAATCTACTGAAACGACGGATTGGAACAAAAGCAGCAGTAAAGATATAAAGACCACTGACTCAGTGACGGATCAGCTAAATGAACAGCAGAAGAAGCAACAGCTCTCTGTTTCTGACCGCCATGTCTATAAGTACCGTTGTAACCATTGTAGCTTGGCTTTTAAGACTATGCAGAAGCTTCAGATACATTCCCAGTATCATGCTATTCGGGCAGCTACCATGTGTAGCCTTTGCCAACGTAGCTTCCGTACATTCCAGGCTTTAAAAAAACACTTGGAAGCAGGCCACCCTGAACTCAATGAAGCTGAACTTCAGCAGCTGTGTGCATCTCTACCTGTCAATGGTGAACTCTGGGCAGAAAATGAAAGTATGGCACAAGATGACCATGCACTAGAACAAGAAATAGAAAGAGATTATGAGATGGACCAGGAAGGTAAAGCAAGCCCTGTAGGAAGTGATAGTAGCTCTATTCCAGATGATATGGGCTCAGAACCAAAGCGGACCTTACCTTTTAGAAAAGGGCCAAATTTTACTATGGAAAAATTTCTAGATCCATCTCGCCCGTATAAGTGTACAGTATGTAAAGAGTCTTTCACCCAAAAGAACATTCTTTTGGTCCACTATAACTCAGTGTCCCATCTTCATAAACTCAAAAAGGTTTTGCAAGAAGCATCAAGTCCTGTCCCTCAAGAAACCAACAGCAGCACTGACAACAAACCCTACAAATGCAGCATTTGTAATGTTGCGTATAGCCAAAGTTCTACATTGGAAATCCATATGAGATCTGTGCTTCATCAGACAAAGGCAAGGGCTGCAAAATTAGAACCAAGTGGTAATATAAGTAGTGGAAATAGTGTAGCAGGGAATGTTAATAGCCCCAGCCAAGGAATGCTAGAATCTATGAGCTTACCAGCAGTTAACAGCAAAGAAACACATTTAGATGCCAAAGAATTAAATAAAAAGCAAGCTTCTGAATTAATTTCTGCTCAGCCTACACATCACCCACCCCAGTCACCAGCACAACTTCAAATGCAACTACAGCATGAACTACAACAGCAAGCTGCATTCTTTCAACCCCAGTTTCTGAACCCTGCTTTTTTGCCTCACTTTCCAATGACGCCAGAAGCACTGCTGCAATTTCAACAGCCTCAATTCCTTTTCCCATTCTATATACCTGGGACAGAATTTAGCTTAAGCCCAGATCTGGGTTTGCCTGGTTCTGCCACATTCGGTATGCCTGGAATGGCCGGTATGACAGGATCACTGCTAGAAGATTTGAAGCAGCAGATACAAACTCAGCACCATGTTGGCCAAACCCAGCTACAGATACTGCAGCAACAAGCACAACAGTATCAATCCACCCAACCCCAACTTCAGTCCCAAAAACAGCAGCAGCAAAGTAACAAGCTGATGAAAGCAGAGCAAAATACCTTAGTAAATCCAGACTGCCAGCTGATAAAGGATATGCCATCATATAAGGAGTCAGAAGAAGTTTCTGAGAAACAAGAGAAGCCAAAGCAAGAGTTTACTAATGAGAATGAAGGACTAAAAGAAAACAAAGATATAAAGAAGCCAAAATCCTCAGAACCAGCCATCCCACCACCCAGAATAGCTTCTGGAGCAAGGGGGAATGCAGCCAAGGCTTTGCTGGAGAACTTTGGGTTTGAGTTAGTTATCCAATACAATGAGAACAGACAAAAAGTGCAGAAAAAAAGCAAGACTGGTGAAGGTGAAAACACAGACAAACTGGAATGTGGAACTTGCAGTAAGCTCTTTTCCAACATTCTTATTCTGAAGAGTCATCAAGAACATGTGCATGGACAGTTTTTTCCATATGGAGCGTTAGAAAAGTTTGCCCGACAGTACAGGGAGGCATATGACAAGCTTTATCCGATTTCTCCATCTTCTCCAGAAACACCACCACCTCCCCCACCTCCTCCTCCTCCACCGCCACCTCCTCCTCCTCCAACTCCTTCTCAGCCTTCTTCAGCTGGGGCTGGAAAAATTCAAAACACAACTCCCACTCCTTTGCAAGCTCCACCACCCACACCACCGCCGCCGCCTCCTCCACCACCACCCCCACCTCCTCCACCACCGCCACCATCAGCCCCACCTCAGGTCCAGCTTCCCGTTTCACTTGATCTCCCGCTTTTCCCTCCAATTATGATGCAGCCAGTGCAGCATCCTGCATTACCTCCTCAGCTTGCCCTCCAGCTGCCACCAATGGATACTTTATCTGCAGATCTTACCCAGCTTTGTCAGCAACAGCTGGGGTTAGATCCCAATTTCCTGCGGCACTCTCAGTTCAAGCGTCCACGTACAAGAATCACAGATGACCAGTTAAAAATCTTGCGGGCTTATTTTGATATTAACAATTCTCCAAGTGAAGAGCAGATTCAAGAAATGGCTGAGAAATCTGGTCTTTCACAGAAAGTTATCAAGCACTGGTTTCGTAATACGCTTTTTAAAGAACGACAGAGAAATAAAGATTCTCCATATAACTTCAGCAACCCTCCCATAACAGTATTAGAAGATATCAGAATAGACCCTCAACCTTCAGCTGTAGAACCTTACAAGTCTGATGCATCTTTCAGCAAGAGATCATCTAGAACTCGGTTTACTGACTACCAGCTTCGTGTCCTCCAAGACTTCTTTGATACAAATGCTTATCCAAAGGATGATGAAATCGAACAACTTTCAACTGTACTTAACCTACCTACTAGAGTTATTGTCGTATGGTTCCAAAACGCACGGCAAAAAGCTCGCAAAAGTTATGAAAATCAAGCTGAAACTAAAGACAATGAGAAAAGGGAACTGACGAATGAGCGTTACATTCGAACTAGTAACATGCAATATCAGTGCAAAAAGTGCAGTGTGGTTTTTCCCAGGATCTTTGATTTGATTACACACCAGAAAAAGCAGTGTTATAAAGACGAAGATGACGATGCTCAAGATGAAAGCCAAACTGAAGATTCTATGGATGCCTCTGATCAAACAGTGTATAAGAACTGTACAGTTTCTGGCCAAAATGAGTCATCAAAAAGCCTAGCAGTCACAGCAGCAAGCTCTGGCTCTGGTTCTAGTACTCCTTTGATTCCATCACCTAAACCAGAACCTGAGAAGACTTCTCCTAAACCAGAGTCCACAGAAAAACCAAAACAAAATGAAACCATCTCTAAGCAAACCGATACAACTTCCCAAAGCACCAAACCAGTACAGAATACTCCAGTAGCCTCTTCTGATGCTCAGCCCTCAGCTTCTCAACCACAGCAACAAAAACAATCACAGATAGTAGGGAGACCTCCTTCTGCATCACAAACCACACCTGTTCCTTCCAGTCCTTTGCCAATTTCAATGACTTCTCTACAGAACAGTCTACCTCCTCAGTTATTACAGTACCAATGTGATCAGTGTACAGTTGCCTTTCCAACTCTAGAACTTTGGCAGGAGCACCAGCACATGCATTTCCTAGCTGCCCAAAACCAATTTCTTCACTCACAGTTTTTAGAAAGACCAATGGATATGCCCTATATGATATTTGACCCCAATAATCCTTTGATGACTGGACAGTTACTTAATAGTTCTCTTACTCAGATGCCACCACAAACTGGCTCATCACATACGGCACACCCTGCTGCAGTTTCTGGTTCCCTGAAACGAAAACTAGATGATAAAGAAGACAATAACTGTAGTGAGAAAGAAGGAGGAAACAGTGGAGAAGATCAACATCGTGATAAGCGTTTAAGAACTACAATTACTCCAGAGCAGCTGGAAATACTCTATGAAAAGTACCTACTAGATTCCAACCCCACCAGAAAGATGCTAGATCACATTGCACGTGAAGTAGGACTGAAAAAGAGAGTTGTGCAAGTCTGGTTTCAGAACACAAGGGCCCGAGAAAGAAAAGGACAATTCCGTGCAGTTGGTCCAGCCCAGTCCCACAAAAGGTGTCCTTTTTGTCGAGCTCTGTTTAAAGCAAAATCAGCTTTAGAAAGTCACATTCGCTCTCGACATTGGAATGAAGGGAAACAGGCTGGTTATAGTTTGCCTCCAAGCCCTTTGATATCAACTGAAGATGGAGGAGAAAGTCCACAAAAGTACATATTTTTTGATTACCCATCACTGTCATTAGCAAAAACTGAATTATCAAGTGAAAATGAACTAGCCTCCACTGTATCAACCCCTGTTAGCAAAACTGCAGAAATGTCACCGAAGAACCTCTTAAGTCCTTCTTCTTTTAAAGCAGAGTCTAGTGAGGATATAGAAAATTTGAATGCCCCTCCTGCTGACTCTGGATACGATCAAAACAAGACTGATTTTGATGAGACTTCATCAATTAATACAGCAATTAGTGATGCCACAACAGGGGATGAGGGGAACAATGAAATGGAAAGTACGACTGGCAGTTCAGGGGATGCAAAACCTGCATCACCTCCCAAAGAATCAAAACCACTTGTGACTGACACGCTACCAAAAGCTGCAACTACACCTACAAATGAGAATACCGATGATAAATTTCTCTTTTCCCTAACAAGCCCCTCAATACATTTCAGTGAAAAAGATGGTGATCATGACCAAAGTTACTACATTACTGATGACCCTGATGATAATGCCGACCGCAGTGAAACTTCAAGCATAGCTGATCCAAGTTCACCTAATCCATTTGGAGCTAGCAATCCCTTTAAATCCAAAAACAGTGATCGGCCAGGCCACAAACGTTTCCGAACACAAATGAGTAACCTTCAGCTTAAAGTTCTCAAGGCTTGCTTTAGTGACTACCGGACTCCAACAATGCAGGAATGTGAAATGCTAGGGAATGAGATTGGCCTGCCCAAACGTGTGGTCCAGGTCTGGTTTCAGAATGCCCGGGCTAAAGAAAAGAAATTCAAAATTAACATAGGGAAGCCATTCATGATAAATCAGACTGGACCTGATGGGACAAAGCCAGAATGTTCTCTATGTGGTGTAAAATATTCTGCGCGTTTGTCTATAAGAGATCATATCTTTTCCAAACAACATATTACAAAAGTGAGAGAAACTGTGGGAAGTCAGCTAGATCGTGAGAAAGATTATTTAGCTCCTACAACGGTGAGACAGCTGATGGCACAACAAGAATTGGATCGCATAAAGAAGGCTACTGATGTTCTAGGATTAACAGTACAGCAGCCAGGCATGATGGACAGCAGTTCTCTTCATGGTATCAGTTTGCCAGCAGCTTACCCAGGACTCCCTGGCCTTCCTCCTGTTCTTCTGCCTGGAATGAATGGTCCATCCTCCTTACCTGGATTTCCACAAAGTTCAAACAGTAAGTCTATAAGGGGATGATTTTCTCATTATTAATTTGATCATCATGCTTAGTCATCATCCCCTTCTAAAACACAGCATATTATGCATTCATACCATGCCTGTGAGACTGGTGTGAGTAACTAAAAAGTAATGCTATGAGGTGTACTCAGTGCAATTCTCGATTGCTGCTGTAGCCTGGATGTTATCTCTGATTTTGCAAAAAAAAAGAAAAAAAGAATTTCAGTTGAAATCTAATTGATAGAAATGTTTTTAGTCCATATTAGGTTTCTGTAACAAAAGCAATATAACAATAGCATTGTTGTGCTTTTTTTTTTTTTTTTAATGATAACTCCTTTAGGCAAAACTTGGGTTAGAATTTTCTATGTAAATTTTTTGCATGCAAATATTTAAAGTAACATCTGATGAAGCACAAAATAGTAATTCCCACATTATCGGTTCATCAGGCATTTGGTCCACCCCTTAGACCAGTCCAATCTGTTGTTTAATTCAGAATAAATATTTAAAATAAAATGCTGCCCAAGACCTTCTATTATATTTCTGAATAACTGACTGCTAAGATAAGAAGGTTTTTGTTGAAGGTGATTTGTAATGGCAGTGTCATTGTGATCCAAATTCCAGGAGCTGCTGAATATCTCCTACCCCTAGTTTGTAAAGTCATTGCAGACACGTACCGCTTCATTTGGGCTTTCACTTTTAACTGAACACATAACTCTGTTTTACTGACTGTTTTGACCCTGGTTTGACTCTGTTGTTTACTGACATTGGAAAGCACTTCCTCCTACAATAAGTTCCACTGAAGTTAGAGAATCAAGTTTTCTGCAGAATGGTTTGTTTAGTCCTCAAAGAATGAACTTAATTTATTTTCTTGTATTAGGCTCCAATTTTGCAGAGTTCATTGAGACAGCAGCCTTGCAGATTGAAGCTCTCCCATTCATCTTCTAACTTTGCACAAGCATATCAAATATATGCACAGCAGAGTTAGGGAGCTGGTTAAGACACCTCACCTCATTTTATCCAGCACTTCTACTTGCTGTTGATCTCTAAACTTTGATTTAGAAAGCAACTCACTTTGCCAAGTAAGGTAGGAGCTTAATCACCAGTGTTGTTAGACATACTGAGGCTGTAGCAATGTCTTCTATGCTACCTAGCTCTGCTTAGATTGATGACGATCATGCTATTGTTTCCCTAAGTGGTGGTCAAAGCATCTTGTTTTTCTCTTCATTGGATCAGAATGGCTTTCTTTTCACAATGGAGTCTCTGGCTGAATGCCCTCTTGCTTTTGTCAAACAATTATTGGCACAGGGAGTGCATATAAAGGAAATATAAAGTTGCTGTTTTTCCTTCTTAATGGTATACAGTGTCCAGGTCCAAAACCAGCTGGTCATTGTTCATTAAAATTATAGATATGGTTTCTCCATATAACTTTGCTAAATAGCTATGGTTAGGTTGACTTTCAAGTAAAATGAGCTCCAGAAAACTCAGGCTTTGTCTATACTACTAAATTAAATTTGCTTGGGAAGATATTATGTCCTTTTACTCTCAAAACCAGGAAGACCCCATGCAAAGTGAGTCTTGGGAATGATCGTGGACCCATGATAGCCTCTTAGCTGTGCTCAGGAGTTGTTTAGGACAATGCCAGTTGGCCCAGGCCAAAACAGTGCCAGTGACCATTCTTACTGTTTAACTTTACAGATGGTTTGGTTTCAGTTTTTAGGAAATGTTCCCTGGTACTGCTTAACTTGCTAGTATCGATGTAGCCTCAGAGTCTGTAAATTGTCCTGTTAATAATACAAAAGGTATTATTACAGGCCAACTGGTCCATAATAATTCAATTTGCAGATTTTCTAATTTCCACCAAATATCTCTTCTTTGAGACAAATTTAAATCATTAGTACCATAGCATGCATATACAGTGCACTGACAATTGAGATGGATTTTTACCCTCTTTCATCTTGCATCTTCTTAAGGTTAATTAGCCCATTGTGGGCAAAGCCCACTGTGTAAACTAGCTAGTAGAATCTTGTTAACTTTTTCTTCTGCCATATGCTAAATAGCCCCTACATCCCCTTTTTGTTGCTTGGCAAATACTTGCATGCATAAATCTCCATTCCCTAATGATACATAATGGGGCAGTCATAGCGAATGGAAAAAAATAGATTATTTTAATCATTCATCATAGAAAAACAGTAATATACTCAGATGTTCTCCAGTATGTGCTCAGCTCTAGTATTTTCTGCACTTAATTAACCCATTTCTGTTTTCTTCTCTACCCCGCTTTGGCTGATAGTTCGCATGCGTATTTGATGCTAAGAATTGTTTAAAAAGTATCTTTTTGGAAGCAGGCTTCCAAGCAAGCTTTTCTTTGGCTACAGTTCTTCTAGCAGTGCGTATATTCTCAGCCAGCAGGACAATTGTTCTGCATCATTCTTTGCATGAAGGATTTTCAGAAACTAACTCCCTGATGACTCACTATCCCATATTTCAAGTCTACTTCTTGTGAATTCCACTGCAAGTGTGTCATTTCTTCTCTTTCAGACCCAATCCCGAAAATGCACTTCAGAAGAAATCTCACTGGGATCCCTTATATTCAAATATTTACCTGTTTTCACTGATGCTTACAGGGTTGGGAACTGTATTTCCTTTGGCAAAGCCTGTCCATTCTGTCCTACATGTTTGTTTAAAGGACAATGTCAACATTAGTAAGGTCCTCACTTTTAAAGAATTTCCTTGCTGTTTGCTAAGATGGGGAACTAGTGAAACTATAATAGCAAACATCACATTTAAAATTCTCTTTTGTGTTTCTCTTTACCCATGCTAGACAGAGAAATTAACCTGATTAGTTTCACTGGTTAATACAAGTTTAGGAGGGATTTCACTTTCATGTTCTGGCATCTAGTATTTTTTATGGATTTCCAAAAATGTACAAACCCCAGCAATTTTGCAAAATACTATTCTTTTTAAATGCAATGGTTGCTTTTACAAAAGGTTTGAAATAAAACACTCGAAAATAGTACTAAATAACAAAAGATGGAAATATTCAAACTACATTTCATCTTCTTTATGTAGTGCTCAAAGTGGACTTAAATTTACAAAGATTATTAGATTCATCAAAATAAGATAGCTTCATTTCTGAACAAAAGGATCCATTAACTTTAAATTCAGTTATTTTGTTCTAAAACAAGTGGTTTTTAATGTCAGAATGATTGTGTGGTTCTAGGATATGTTGAAGAATCCTCTCACCTGTGGGTGCGTTTCTCTAGATAATGCAATTATATCATCTCGTGGGCATCAAATACTGAGTAAGGTCTCAAAATTACTGCTGTGTTTGCTCAGCATAATTCCTAATACGGAGTTATTTGGTGGAATTTTAATTCATACAGAATTTTAATTCCAGCTTGTCTTTGTTCTTCACGCCCCTTCCTATTTTCTAGGTGATTGTAGATAGAAGAGTTCACCTGCTGTTTTCAGCTGTTCCTAAAATTCACATTCTCTTTTCTTCTTAGCCTTCTGTTTTCGCCTGTGATCCTTTGCAGAAAACTAGTGCTTCATCTTGCTTCTAGCTATTAATACTGGTTCTATGAACCTTTTAATGTCATCATCATTACCATAGGTTCTTTGCACATCACTTAAGCCTGGGCTGCCTTGAAGATTCACAGCAGCTTTTTCCAAGAATGCACACATCACTGGGTAATATGTACTTAGTGGTTTTTGAAATCTTATAAAGAGAGAAATTTGATTCAGCAGCAATTACTTTCCTTATTATTAGGGCACTAAATTCTGTTCTCTGTTTGCTTTTGGCCCATTGATAACAGTTTCATTTTTATATTTTTAACTCTCTGATTCCTCCAAGAGAAAGAGAAGTCTCTCCTCTTTGATAGTCACTTAAAGGAGTTAGCAGGATTAGAATGTTTTGTCATGATTAGTGAATTTTCTATTTTACATCTCTCATGTCTGGTAATGGAGCATTAATTTAATCAAGTTTTCTTCATTTAGTTTTGGAAACCCTCAGTTCCACATTTAACTTCCAATAAAACAGGTGGATTTCACTTTTCTATTGCAGCCTGTATGGATATTTAACTGAATGCTGTGCATTTCAACTAAATTTCAAAGAGTATCTGGAAAACAGAGTAGACCTTGGTGTCTCTGGGCATCATCAGTGTGAGCAGACCGAAGACAACATCATGTGTAAGGGCTGAAAAGGTTAAGATTAGAAAGAAATCGGAAAATCCTAAGTAGCTGACAAGCCCAAATAACCATGACAAAGCTGGGGCGGCAGTTCACACTAATTGCATCATACTTGCATTTTCCATCTACAGTATTTAGCATTTAATATATTTTCAGCAGGCTCCACACACAATTGCCTGTTACTTCCTGTTGAAAGCATAGGGGCAAGCAATAGCATCTTCAATGTCATTGCACAGTAACTGTGGCAATTACCCACTTTTTAATTATAACTGTTGTGACTTGTTTCACTGTACTGTCTAATCCGTGCTCACAATGCATTTTAACTCCTTAGCGTTCCCCTACCATTAAATAGGAGTAATGACACGATGACAAACATTAAATGGCCTCTTTGTTAAATCTGATAATTATTCCCTTTGAATCCTAATTGCTTTATTCCTAAGTAATGCTAAGCACCTGGATATTGATGATTTAAACATCATTCTTGTTCACTCCATTAGTGCTTCCTAGTAGCTAAAACCCATCCAACCTCCATTACAGAGCCTGCATTTATAGTTCTCTTACGCGTGTGCGAGTAGGCTGTTCCCAACGTTGCTTTACTTTTACAGTTCTGTGTGCATCACACACTTTGTATGCTCTTTTCTCTAGCAAACTTACTTGCCTGAAAAAATGACAATGGGTGTAACGTACAGCCTCCTACAGTTAGTTGCCTTTTCTACCCTCTGCCATCATTTAATTTTCTGACCAACTATACATCTCACAGAAGTTGCTTTTTAATGGACTGTTACCAGCCACTGCACCGTATCTAGTACTTGAAACAGAGAAAAGATTTCTTCCATTAAGTTATGAGGCATACTTCTTGTGTGTATGCACCCTCCAGACAGAACCAGTCCATCCTTAGGTTGCTTTCTCTAATGAGGTGGAGGATATCATGCCTGCATGCTTCAAGTAAACCGAGAACAGCGGCTTTCCTGTGTCAAAGTACTTTAGTGCTATTACACTTATTTCCCAGGAAATACTGCATTGACCTGATTGTCATGGTAAAGAAAAGCTCTGTTCAGACTCTCAAAAATGAAAATGTAAGCTGTGTGGTGTCCCAGTAATGAATAACATTGACCTGACTGTTTGTTCTGTTAGTTTTTGAATGGTCATTTCCTGTTGATATTTACTTATCTAAACATCTTTCTTTCTTTATTATTATTGCATTTTCCCCCAGCAATTTGGATAAATATTCCTTTTTATTTGAGAGCTAATTACTTGTAGTGAGCACCGTAATTACCAGGTTTCTTAGGTGAAGGATGTGTGGGTTATATCATCCCAGAGGCATGATAAAAATTAGTTAAAATGAACAACAAAGTGGAGATCTCTCAAAGTATCAATTAGAGGGAAGCACTCTCACTGTGCTTAATGCTTCTTTTCTAATAATCTACTACTGAGCCTACGGAAGAAAATGAACAAAAAAAGAGAGTGTTATTTCTACAGGTATGAATCTGATCCTGCCAATGGAGCTGGGTTGACTTCCACTGCCTTTTGTGGGACTTCTCTATAGGCAGAAATTCATGCATGACCCCTATGCTAGTAGGATCAGGATTATAAAGTGAGTAAAAGCTGGTTTTGCTGCAGATTGTATATTATGAATTTAAGGCTGTGAACCTCACAGAAATGTACTAAAAGCAATTTTATAATGTGGTTTATTCATGCCATAGGTAATTCCAGAACACATGAGAAATGCTGAATGTTACAAGACGTATTTTGCCTTGTGCATTGACAACAGTTATATTTTTGTTGTTTTCAGCTTTAACATCTCCTGGTGCAGGCATGCTTGGGTTTCCTACTTCAGCTACTTCGTCTCCTGCCCTGTCTCTCAGCAGTGCCCCCTCCAAACCTTTGCTGCAGACTCCACCACCACCACCTCCACCACCACCACCAC